>OX578272.1:20953800-21553800 GCA_951217065.1 Baccha elongata | reverse complement strand
GATCTGTGGAAAAAAAACAACGATGCTCCAATCTGTGATATCTTTCAGTGGCGATTCTTCTCATTTAGCTGGTTTAGAGCCGCTAAACCAAAAATTTAAATGAATAAATTTTATGAATTCTATTTAATTTGTAATTAATGTATTTATGAAGATTAATTACAATAATTAATGGCTTTAAAAACAAAACTACGTATTTTTAAATCATTTTTTTCTTTACACAAACAAAACTCCCATACAAAAAGTCTTATTTAAAAGATTATTTAGCATACAAAGGACATCCGCCACTATCCATACAAATTTGGGCCCTTTTTATTTTAGCCGGCCACCGAAAACAAAGTCAATATTCTGATAGACCGTATTAAAATGAACATTTTATATTACTATACCGAGTCCTTAGTCGATTGGCTGGGGAGATATTCATTATCAAAGTATCTCATAAATTCACTTAAAAATTACCATAAAAATTGATTCATATAAAATAAAAACAAAAATAGCGGGAACGAGTAGGTTAGTTTAAGAAAAACAAAAAACTGTACAGGAGGAGGGTCTATCTCCCCTCGTATATTCCAAAAATTGTCTTAAAACAAAAAATAAAAATATTGAAAAATAATGGTAATACATACTATGCCTTGTTATTGTAACGTGTTACACAAATAATTAAAGGGTGCTGAATATTTTCATCTCTTGAGGTAAACGCCAGCTACCTGTTCGGTACATCTACTAAATCTCTACACCTACTACATTACCTACTCTACACTGTACTACATTGCCTACTCGATATTGTTCTAGCAAGTTCAAGAACCTTCCATGAGCCAAGCATTTCTGTATAAAAGAGGAAGCGGATGCGGACCGACATTCAGTTTGAATTTGAAATCAGTCGTGTACAAGTCGGTAATTTAAAAGTGATAAAGTGTGAATTTAAAATAAAGAAAGTAAAAAGGAAATAAAGAGTGTTTTGAAATATTAAGTGGAATTAAAAGTAAAAAGACGTAAAGTGAGTTGTATTAAAAACGGAAATAAGTTTTATTTAATAAAACGAACCTAGATAAAACCTAACATTGGTGTCAGAAGTATAATTAAATAAAACTTTAGTGAAAAGTGATTGTGTTGAAAGCAAAAAAAAAAAAAAAAATATGGGTAAGCTTCTGAAGGATTTAAACGCTGTTGAACTAAAAACAGAACTAAACAAACGGGGTCTTTCTACTACTGGAACGAAAAATGACCTCATTATTCGTCTGCAAGAAGCCATGAGACGACACGGTGAAAATCCAGACACATCCGTCTTGGAAATAGAAATGGCAGAAGAACAAGTAAGTACCAACACAGACTTGTCCAATATGTTGGCTCTTCTTCTCGAACGTTTCGAAGATCAAAGAAATGAACAAACGAAACTTCTCGAACGTTTCGAAGATCAAAGAAATGAGCAAAAGAATGTTTTCGAAGAACTTAGAAACAGAATTCTTGATGAACAAAAGAACCTCCTCGAAGATAAGCTCACTGCTTTGCAAAACAAGTTCGTTGCTGCTGACGAAAGATTTGAAGCCGTCGAAAAACAACTCATAACAGTTGAGACTAAGATTGACGGGAAGTTCGAGAATTTAGAAGGAAAATTCGAGCAAAAATTTGAAAATATTGCTAAAGAATTGGACAAGGTAAGAAAACTGAAGGTACGAGAAAATTCTAGTGACTATTTAAAGAGAAAAGAAATGCATCCGCCAACTTTTGATGGACAAACTTCTTGGTCAATCTATAAAAGACAATTCGAAGCAGCAGCGATGACAAACGGCTGGGACGATGAAGACAAGTTCGTTGCACTTACACTGGCTCTTAGAGGACCTGCTGCTGAGTTACTGCAAACAATACCAGCAGAGATGCATGGCAACTTTAGTGCACTTTCACAAGCCATTGAAAAACGCTTTGGAGATGGCCATATGCAAGAAGTCTTTAGAGTTCAACTAAACACCAGAGTTCAGAAACGGGGTGAAACTCTTCAGCAGCTTCAAGCAGACATCGAACGACTAGCTCACTTGGCATATCCAACTGCGGGCGAAGAAATCATAAACCAGTTCGCCGCAGAAGCCTTTGTTCGTGCCTTGTCTGACATTAATCTCCAGAGAGCAGTACGGACAGCTGGAAAACGAACACTTCCAGAAGCATTAGCTTTCGCCTTGACTATGGAAGCAGCTGAACAGGCTTCACTAGGAGTACATCGGGTAAGAGAAGTTGCTATAGAAGAATGCTCTTGCCAAAGAATGGCATTCCAGAACAACCGTCGAGATGGACAAATCCGATGCTGGAATTGCAACAAGACTGGACATTTCCAGCGCCAGTGTCGAATGCCACCAAGAAGAAGCGCATGTCAACATTGCGGAAGCAGAAATAATACATCAGATGAGACTACAAACAAGACCAACGCCCAACCTCGTCAAGTTTCCCAGCAGGGAAACGAGTAAGAACCAACTTCGAGGGGCAGAAGCTGGTTTCTGGTATCTATGGCCCCAGAAACATCATCCAAGTCTCGCAGACTAAACGAAACAATAAAAGTCTAACTGTGGAAGCAGCTATTAACAACAAGCAATACGTGGTTACCATCGACACCGGTGCCACCGCTTCCATTGTACGAAGAGACTTGGTCAAGATGGCATGGCTAAACAACACCAACAGCTATTGTCTGAAGACTGCAACAGGAGAAGCAGCAAGAGTGTACGGAGAAGTCCGTCTTCGGATCCGCTTGGCAGAACTAGAGTTTGAACATCCATTTCTAGTGGCAGATATATGCGATGAGTGCATTATTGGAATCGACTTTATGAAAAAGCATGAAATAATTCTCGACATTGGTAACCAAGTTCTTAAATACCGAAATATAGAGATTCCAATGGTTTATGGCAATAATCAAAACTCATCATCGATAAGAGCAATCATCAAAGAAGATATGTGCCTACCTCCTTCGTCAGAAGTCTTTGTTTGGACAAACATCAAAGATGATTCTGGAAGCCATCGATACCTCATGGTGGAACCAGACTCTGAGCATTGCTCCCAAAATTACATCATGGGAAAGACGCTGGTGGCACCTCAAAATAACATGGTGCCCATACGAATACTAAACATCAAACCATATGAGATCAAGCTTAGAAAAGGAGAAGTTGTCGGTAAATGTGACCCTGTAGCGGCAATAACAAAGATAACCGAAGAACATACCGAAAAATCAGTGAATCCAGATAAAGTCATTGATTTGAAGAGAAAAATGTTAAACTGCTGTAATCTCGATCAACAACAGCTAAGAGTTGCTGGAAACCTTCTACAAGAGTTCGCTGATGTTTTCGCTTCACAGGACGGGCAATATGGACGAACACAACTTGTACAGCATCGAATCGATACTGGTGATGCAAGGCCGATCCGTCAACCAGCAAGGCGCCTACCTTTAGCCAAACAAGACGAAGTTACTAAAATGATATCGACAATGCAGACAGATGGTTTAATCGAGAATTCAAAAAGTCCTTGGGCATCACCAGTCGTACTAGTCAAAAAGAAGGACGGAAGTACTCGATTCTGTGTGGACTACCGAAGGTTGAACGATGTCACCAAGAAGGACAGTTATCCTCTGCCTAGGATAAGCGATACTCTGGATGCGATGGCTGGAGCTCAATGGTTTTCAACATTGGACCTGAAGAGTGGATACTGGCAGGTTGAAATTCACCCAGAAGATCGGGAGAAAACTGCATTCTCGACAGGTAACGGTTTATGGCAGTTCAAAGTAATGCCTTTTGGCCTGTGTAACGCTCCTGCAACATTCGAGCGTTTAATGGAATGCGTACTACAAGGCCTTACTTGGAAAGCCTGTCTAGTCTATTTGGATGATGTCATCGTGTTTGGGAAAACATTTGACGAGCATTGTGAAAACTTGAAAGGGGTATTCCAGAGATTGCGAAATGCTCATCTCAAGCTCAATCCAGAAAAATGTACGCTGTTCAAGTCTGAAGTGAAGTATTTAGGGCATATCATCTCGTCTCAAGGAGTAAGAACTGATCCCGAGAAAGTGGAAGCTGTGAAGAACTGGCCAAATCCACAAGACAAGCATCAACTTAGAAGTTTTCTTGGGCTAGCTACATATTACCGACGATTTGTGAAGGATTTTGCCGGAATCGCCAAAAGCTTGCACCAACTCACAGAAAAAGGAAAACAATTCAAGTGGTCAAATGAGTGTGAGAAAAGCTTTAAGGAACTTAAAAGACGCTTGTGTGATGCTCCAGTGTTAACCTATCCAACTCCTGGAAAACAGTTTATAATCGATGCAGATGCAAGCAATGTCGGAATAGGAGCCGTTCTCTCCCAGGTTCATGACGGTCAAGAAAAAGTTGTAGCATACTTCAGCAAGGTGCTCTCAAAGACAGAGAGAAATTACTGCGTAACCAGAAGAGAACTTCTTGCTTTGGTTTTAGCCACAAAACACTTTCATAAATACATCTATGGACAGAGGTTCCTTTTACGGACGGACCATGGAGCGCTAAGATGGCTTTTGAATTTTAAAAATCCAGAAGGTCAAGTAGCCAGGTGGATTGAGAGACTTCAGACATATGACTATGAAATCCAACATCGAAAAGGTAAACTACACTCGAATGCAGATGCCCTATCTCGTCGACCATGTAACCAAGACTGCAAGCATTGCACTCGACAGGAAGAAAAGGAATCTATTGCCATACAACGAACAAGAGTTGAACCCATCGGCGGCTGGAGTAATGAGGAAATCAGGAATGCGCAGCAAGAAGATTTGGACATCGAACCCATTCTTGCATGGAAAGAACATGAAGAGAAACCAGAATGGGGAGACATTTCTGATAGAAGTCCTACCCTCAAAGCCTATTGGGCACAATGGAATTCCCTTCATGTGCAGGAAGGTTTGCTCAAACGAAGATGGGAATCCTCAGATGGCAAAACCTATGTGATGCAGCTTGTTGTACCCCGGACAAAGGTTAATGACATTCTACGTGAGATGCATGGTGGATCTTCTGGAGGCCATTTGGGTATCAACAAAACTCTGGAGAAAATTCGAGAACGTTTCTACTGGCTGCATGCAAAAGATGATGTAGAAAAATGGTGCAGAAAATGCGTCACTTGTGCAGCCACCAAGGGACCAGGCAGAAAACTACAGAGTAAGATGCAACAGTACAACGTTGGAGCACCTTTTGAAAGAATTGCCATCGATATTGCAGGCCCATTTCCTGAGTCTAACAGTGGAAACCGATTCATTCTTGTTGTCATGGATTACTTCAGCAAGTGGCCTGAGGCGTTTGCCATTCCAAACCAAGAAGCGAAGACAGTTGTGGATCAGATTGTGTACAATTGGGTCAGCAGGTTCGGTGTTCCTATGGAGCTCCATTCTGACCAAGGAAGAAACTTCGAATCCAAAATCTTTCAAGAGGTCTGTTCGCTCCTTGGCATCAAGAAGACGAGAACAACACCACTTCATCCGCAGTCTGACGGAATGGTTGAACGTTTCAACAGGACTCTCAAAGAACACCTTTCCAAAGTAGTAGGTGACTTCCAACGAGACTGGGACCAACATATTCCTCTATTTTTAATGGCATACCGAAATGCGGTGCACAGCACAACTGGTCACACTCCATCAGAAATTGTATTCGGTACAAATATCCGGTTGCCTAGCGAAATTAAATTCGGATGTCCAACGGGCGAAAAACGAAATGAAGAGGAATACGTGGATTGCCTAAAGGAAAAACTGACTGACATCCATGACAGGACAAGGACTAAAATAAAGCTAGCTAGTGACCGAATGAAAACACGTTATGATGCAAACATCACAACGAAACCTTTCCATGAGGGAGATCTAGTGTGGCTGTATAATCCTCATCGACAAAAGGGACTGTCACCAAAACTTCAACAAAACTGGGAAGGACCTTACCGTGTTGTTACAAGGATCAATGATGTGGTTTATCGAATTCAGCGAGGTCTAAGAGGCAAGCCAAAAGTTGTTCACATTGACCGGCTATACCGCTACAGTGGAGAAGATGGTGAAGAAATTGTTCGGGGCGAACAATCTTAGGAGGAGGGCAATGTAACGTGTTACACAAATAATTAAAGGGTGCTGAATATTTTCATCTCTTGAGGTAAACGCCAGCTACCTGTTCGGTACATCTACTAAATCTCTACACCTACTACATTACCTACTCTACACTGTACTACATTGCCTACTCGATATTGTTCTAGCAAGTTCAAGAACCTTCCATGAGCCAAGCATTTCTGTATAAAAGAGGAAGCGGATGCGGACCGACATTCAGTTTGAATTTGAAATCAGTCGTGTACAAGTCGGTAATTTAAAAGTGATAAAGTGTGAATTTAAAATAAAGAAAGTAAAAAGGAAATAAAGAGTGTTTTGAAATATTAAGTGGAATTAAAAGTAAAAAGACGTAAAGTGAGTTGTATTAAAAACGGAAATAAGTTTTATTTAATAAAACGAACCTAGATAAAACCTAACATTATACTGTTTTAAAAAGCCAGAATTTTTTTTTTTATTTCATTTATAAATAAAGTTGTTTCAGTAAATGGTTTTTGAAAAATTAATTTTCAAACTCAAAAACTTAAAAAAAAAATTTAAAAATGTTTGTTATTTTTTTTTTAAATTTTACCTTAATAAGTATAAATTTTTGTTTTCAAAATTTATTACTCTAATTAATTTTTGGTCAAAATCAGAAAACCAGATACTTATGTAAATGTCTTGTACTTTCTGAGAAAATTGAAAATAACAAAAACCAACTTTTCTTAGAAAATCCTTTTTTTAGTTGGTCAACAAAAAAAATAACCCAATTGAGGGTAAGGATTTCAGGTGATATCGATGAAAAAGGTTTAATCCAGTAATTTTTGCATTTTATTGTATAATTATACGATTAAGAATATTTGAAAAATTAAATTACATAAAAGTCCAGTCATGTAGGAACAAAAAAAGTTGATTTTCTTAGAAGAGGTGGTTTTTGTTATTTTTAATTTTCTCAGAAAGTACCTACAAAAGACATTTAAATATCTGGTTTTCTGATTTTGACCAAAATTTAATTAGAGTATTGAATTTTGAAATCAAAAGTAGTACTTAATAAGGTAAAATTTTGAAAAAAAAACAGCTAAAACAATTTTTTTTTAAATTTTTCACTATCAAAATTGACTGACTAAAACGCCCCTAATGCTTCTTTTCTAATTTGGTCCCGATTGAGATAGAACCTTGAAATTTTTTACGTATACTTCGGTTCGGCTACTGACATTCCGATGTAAATATTGACCGACTGCAACGCCCGCACATGTATTTTTTATTTTGTTTTTTTTTTTTCTTATTGAGGCAGAGCTTTGAAAATGTGTACGTATAGTACTCTAGGGCGGCTAATACTCAGATGCAAAAGTTGACCGTCTGCAGGGCCCCTAGATGTATTTTTTATTACAACTTCTCTCCTTATTAAGCTAATGTTATAAAATTTTACTCGTACAATTCTCTTAAACTATTTATTATTTCAGGCAGACGGCAGTATTGCCATGTCTTTATTCTTAGGAAATCAATTTGTAAAACTATTTTGGAAAAATAAAGAACTTATCTATCTATCTATCTGTCTATCTATTTATTAGTCAACACAAAAATAAGCCGATTGAAGCGTCTCTATACAAACCTCTTTTCTATGTTGTTACTAATTGAAGTAAATGCCTGAAATTTGAACATAAGTTTGTTTCTTATTGTTATTTGCAACTTACTTTTTTAACACCCTGTAAAAACATGGTTTTCATCCATAAGATTGTCTTACCTGTTAATTTAGCGGTTTATGTATTTTAAACTACCCCAGAGCACGTAGCTAACCCTAAGGTAAGGACCAGGAATCGTCACTGATATCTTTTAAGCCATCACTCATTCTGATTTCAAAAGAAATAAAGGCCATAACTAAAATACATTAAAAGTCAGTAACTTAACCTTTAAAACAAAGATTACCAAAACATCGATGAACATTTCGAAGTTACTCTCATTTTTTATCCTCTTTCTAGGATCTTCCTTTTTTTCTACTGCGATTAGCTGTTAATCATTAAAACTTTAATATCGGCAAACAAATTCACTAAAAATACCTATGTATGTCTCCAAATCCTTAATTATGCAAAATTACTTTTGACTTATTGTTTCCACAAACAACATTCTAAGTGTTCTCCAATTTAAAAAGAAAATTGAAGAAACAAATTTACGTAGACATCTTCATAGTCAAATTCTTACAATTTTATTATCGAGTCCATAGACTATACCTATTGGAATTATTTGTATTTGGAAAATTCCGTATTGAAGTTCCACCCATGCTAGCTGGCTGTTCTTTTGTGAAACACCAAAAAGCTGGTGTAGTGTCATTATCCTAAATTATATTCACAGACATTTACACACGTTTATTCCTCTACTTTCAAAACGTTTTGGGGTGTAAGTATGGTAGGATGAAGGGACTTATTATATATGTAGTATTATTTTCAGAAAAGAAAATATGGTATTTCTGTGAAAGCGCCATAAATTACACCGTTTGTGCGATTTTCTAAATTCTAAATGGCATAAAGTATTCAGATAGCGTTTTGACAGGAGTCCTTGTGATTAGCATTCCATAATGGGTTTAGAATGTGGCTTCTATTATTATTGTTGCTGTTGTCTTCTTGGTTGGTGGAGCAATGTATTCGAGTAAAGGTGTGAGCAATCATTTGTGTTGTTTTTGAAAATGAAAAGGGTTGATTTAGTTTATAGTAATTGCTAGCAGGCAAATTTTAAGTGTTTAGAATATAAAATAGATGGTAGAGCAGTATTATATTTAAAAAATTAAAGACCCACAGACGATAAATAGGTACTTCAGGCATCAGGCACAATGTCAATATATAGAAAAAGACAACAGACTTATAGTTGGTTGGACTTATAATTGAAATGGGAAAATTGTGTTTATTTTCAAATCAATTAAAAGTATTGCTTTTGCATTTTTGATGTTGAACATTTTTAAAATAAGCTAACAAACTTTAACGTTTTTTTGTCATCGTTTTACAATATTCATGTACAACTTCACAAATCTATTATCTAGACAACGACAAAGTAAAATAGAGTAACTTTTATAAGAAAAGAATTTGCAAAAATCACTAACTACTAAAAGTAAAGGGTGATCAAAAGTCGTACCTATATGATTTGATTTGAGAGTCAGTAGAGTATATAGCTAACGACAAAAACACCAGCGAACGAAGTTAATGGTTATTAACATTATTGAAGCGCTACCCGAAAGAACTTTGTTTTCATTACTAAGCAATGTTTTAAGAGGTTCGTATTAACCGATGGGTTCATTTTCATTTGCATTTCTTAGTTAGAAATTAGTTAAAACAATAAAAATGTTAAAAATTATATTTGTTTGCTGAATTGAGTATGAGGTATGATGTATGATGGTAAATTACTTTAATTTTTCACCATATTATTGGCCCTATTAAGAATAGCGAATTGCACGTTCGACTTGAACTCACTCATTTTGTGACTCGCGTTTATATTTTCACCTCAAAAGGTGAAAGGAAAGGTTTCTCTATTCGCTTTTCTAATTTTCCCACATCTTAGATTTCTAAATCGTTGCAACTCTATGGCAATGTGTGCTTTTACACCATGATTTTGGAGTCATGACTTTATCGCCAAATTTCTCTTTTCTTGCTATTCCGTGCAACGCGTCGCAATCACACCTTGATTTTGACAGTTTCTTTTCCATCCACTTCGCACAAGGGCATTTGGTAAACAAAGCATGCTTGTGCAATGTGCACTCTTCAAAAAGCGAAAAAGAATGAAGTGAGATAGAAAAATTACGAACAGCAGTCACGGATAATTTGGCCCACGACGCACAGGGCTGTTAATCGGCCGTCTCATCTTTTCGATTTTTTTCTCTCGTTCGTACTTATGTAGTTTTAAAAGAGTCATGACTCCAGAGCCCGTATTACGTATTACGAAATGATATGCAAAACAAACGATAGTTGAGGATACGATAGTCACAATAATAGCGATTACATAAAACGAGAATTACCTAGTTTATATGCAGAGTCGAAAGATCGAGTTTTAGTTGAAACGAAATTCCAACACGGGTATTTCAGCAAACTAGTTGAAAGCTTAAGGAGTTGAGTTAAGTGCGAAAAAGTTGAAATGACAGGAGAATACTTGCGTTGCTTTGTAGGCATTAAGGCAAAAAGATTGAGTTTTCGAGAAAAAAATATTTTTATTGCTCTTACAAGTTATGCTCATACTTTTCAACACCAAATGTTCATTCGTTAATATGCATTTGATCACATGCAGAAATAATTGTGTATTCAACATTTCAACCCAGGTATTTCATTTAATTTTCGACTCAACACCACTGCTCGAGTGCGATCGAGTTGAATTCCATTTCGTTCCAACTCATCCCCGTTTACAAAAGGTTGAACCTAAGTTCAACCTGGGTTCAAAGACGCATATAAAGTAGGTAAATGAATGCTCGAAATTATTGCCAGATAAAAGGAGAAATACTATTTTTTTGAAGTAGGTATATCAAACTTCACGTTGTTGAATAGATGTCAAAAATTGATCAAAATAAACAAAGGCTAGTGTGAAAGTAAAGTAGTTGTCCATATTATTTAATAAAATATTAAAGTGTTTTTCCATTGCTTCTTTTTGTTTTTATATTTTTGTTTTAATATTGACACAACACATATTACAAAGAAAGCAAGCAGAAATGTGTTAAATGAAAAATGTGGGAGGCGAATAGTTTATTTTATAATGCCGGGATATATTTTCATAAAAGTTCGTGTGTATCTGTTGGTTGTGTTTTTTTTTTTTAATTATTAATAAAATATTCTTCAGTTTTATTTGTTTGTTTATTTGGTTTTTAATTGGCTCAAGTTTTCTCTGATCAGCAGGCAGAACTCAGTCACCATAATATTTTTTACTTTTGTACTGTCATGTACAAAAGAGAAAAACTGAAAACCTCATTTGAAGGAGAGAAGGCCAATATCATAAGAAGTTGCGTTATAATTGCGAAGAAGGAATAACTAAGTAAAACTTAAACCGTTATAAAAGAAATACTGATTGTTATTGCCAGCCTATGTGTAAAGATATGTATTAGAAAAGAACCTGCAGCCTATAACCGTTGGCCGGATTTCTTCAAACTTATTACTTAAGGGTAAACTTATAAACTACAGAGTGACTTTTGGAATTCGAATTCTTATAGTTTAAAAATAATGTTACCTTAACAGTTTGTTATTTTTGTCGGAAACGGCTTTAATAATTTTGATAAAACTTGAGATAGTGATGGGATTAAAGATCTTCGTTTAGAAGATGATATAAGTCTCGTTTTCAGCAAAATAGTTATAACGGTACTTTGCATATAAGATTATTTTTAATTATGACTTCTTATTTACGACTTATTGGATAACAATTGAATTTCATACCTAAATGTCTTATAGGTAACTACAAAAACTCTGTATCTGAACCCAGAACGTATACCTACTTATTGAATATGTATAATGTATATAGGTAAGTATTTATGTTTCCGAAAATTATAGCATTAAAAATATGATATTTTTCAACCTAATATGTACTGTTTTACTAATAAAGCTAGATTAACAAAACAATACAAAAAACTCATACCTTTATAATAGAAAATTAAATCTTAAAAGAATACGTATACTGACGTAATGAAATACACTACCACAGGAAGAAAGGTTACCATTTCACTGAAGCACTTTAAATTAAATTTATTTTTGAAAAAGATCAACCTAAATGTACATACGTAAATTTATATCTTTTCTCCGGTATTTCATCAACTACGGAATTATATATATATATATATATTAACATACAACTTCCCGCACAAAAGGTATATGTGTTTGTGTGTGTTTGTTGTATGAGAGCTAACATCTTTCCAAGCATTCTTAATTTACCCCTATGCAAATCAATGCCAGGGGACCAGACCCTTTTGCGTTAATGAGTTTTATTATCTTGTAGAAAGGATTTTTATATTAAAAATTAAAATAAGGTTTTATCCTTTTTTACCAAAAGAAAAAAAAAACATGTTGACGGCTGCTGGTTAAATGAGTGAATCGTTTTTTGATTTTACTGTATGGGTCGATATTTAACCCTTTCCCATAGCCCATACCATTTTATATTATATTCAGATAAATAACTTCATAGACAAAATGGATAAAAGATTAAAATTCCAAAAATGTTGACATTTGAGAAATTGCAATTTTTGAATTTCTAAATTTTTACTCTCTGCATTCATTTTACTTAATTAGTTTGAACACACACTTATGTTTCTTAATATTTTATCAAAGGATTAACTTATTCTCTTAATTTCATCAAGCAAAATAATTATAATATATGAAGTGGACATGCAAAATTCCTTATTCTATATGCATGTTAAAAGAAAAATCCTTTATTTTAGTCTTTGTAGCGAATAATACAATGTCCTTTACATATGAAACAAATAAAAGAGTACTCAAAAGGATGTTTGGCTTTTGCTGTGCTTCGTTTTGTTCTATTTATGAACAAAACATCCCTTTTTGCAACAAAGGATGTAGATTTTTTTTTTTCTCGAAAGAATATTGTATTTAAAATATATATGTCTACCGTTATGCATAGTCGGCTTCCGTTAGAACTGTTACCATTTAGGATATCTATTGTTGCATTGTTTCGAATGTATCCATTTTTTTTTTTTTGTCTTCAATTTTTTTCTAGACATGTATAAAAGGGCAATATGGTAAAAGCTGATTGAGGAGAAACATGTTTTGTTGAAGTTGGATGACTCGGAACTATATGGTTATTTTTCCTTTAAGTTAATTTTTTTTATTCAAATATATATATTTTTACGGTATGTATAATTAAGGTTTTAACAGTTTATCGTTTTAACAGTTTATCAAATATTTTTAAGGTTACTAGGTCCTTGATTCTTTCAATGATTTTTTCTACATTATGTAGATATACAACTTATACTTGCGAAATAATATTATCTGAGTAGATATATTTAGAAGAAATCGCATTTCAGTCTCCATTAAATAACGTTATTAGAATGGCTTGTCAAGAATAAAATCACCTGAACACTTTTATTTGCAATAACTCGTTGGAATATAGTGCAATCATTTTAAATATCATGAAATTTGAAAAATAAAATTTATTTATCGATTTAAAATGATTTCTTGCAATCATTAAACATTTTTGAAATAACTAAGTTTTTTGCAATCTTTAAATCAAAAATGCGTGATGCATAATTTTTTTACATTCGATTCTAAAAAAAATAATTTTACTAATGATTGCATTATTGCACAATTACTCGAAGCATCCAACACATACCTACAATGCGTGTGATCCAACTTCATACCCAATTAAAACATACCACGACAATTCATGCCTGGCACTATATCGTACCAGTTCATCCCCACATACAGTTCATACCAAAAGGTAGAATTTCATACTACTGTAATAAGAGATTAAATGAATTTAAAGAGCATGAGATAAAGTATCAGAAGATAAGATTGAGAAGATGAACTGACAAAAGGCGCCTGCCAGACGACTGGACATACCCTTAGCGGAGCAATGAAGTTGCGTGAGCGCGGACTGACTACAGAAAGGGAGTTAAAATCCTTGAACCCGCAAAGCGGGCCACCCAGGTACTGTTTAATAGAAAATCTACCTTTTGGCTTTTGGTATGAACTGTATGTTGGTATGAACTGTATGTGGGGATGAACTGGTACGATATATAGTGCCTGGCATAAACTGCAGTGGTATTTGTTTTTTATAGAGTTTCTGCATACCATCCTGGCTTGAGCCCGAGTACCCATCTTTGCATTGCAATAGATTGGGCTCTATATATTGCCCTACCTATGATTATGAAGAAACAACAATATTATTAATCAAAAAACTTTAAAATTAACTTCTACTAACATCACATTTTGATATTAAGTTTTTATTATTGGCTATAAATTGATGGTAAGTTTTAAAAATTATTATTTTTGATAAAAGGGATAAGTTTCTTCTAAAATTGATTTATTCCACTTTCATTTTTCACTGCACTCGGGAGACTATTATAATAGTTGATACCGTCAAACAATATGGAATGTTGGGTACTGCTTAGACGTTGATTGGGTATGAACTATACTTAACCCCTATTAAATTCAAAATCTTAAATCTGTCGGTTATATTTTTCACTCGTTTAAAACTTGGGTGTAAATTATTCATTGGTTTTATTTATTTCAATATAAAATCATTCTTTTCTGATTGCTGATTTCTTTCAGATATTATTGATTGATTTTATTTTAAACGTTCATTACAATGTTTACTTAACTCTTAATCTTTAAATCTATATTTATTTTGGTTTCATCGACTTTGGATAAAGAATTCACGTTTAAAGCAGTTTAGTTTGCTTCGGCTGCACATATTAAACCTTCACCTGTACCTACCATAATTATCATTATGATCAACTTCATCCTCCCTAATGGTTTAATCTTCAGGTTCAGACATCACCGACAAAATTTCTATATCAGAATGAATGTGACAAACAAACAGCAACAACGTGTTTCACTTCATGGGTATTTACCTATGTCCTGTTTTTGCGGAAACCAAAAGGAGTACATTTGGAAAACAATTATTTAAGCGAAGCTGAAATTATATATAAATTGAATGGTTTAGTACAATTACATAAAGATAGCAATTGGTTATAGAAAACGAATCGTAGAAGAACTTTTTTAGAAAAAAAACTTATTAAATTATGTAAAATTATTTAATTATATTTTATTTTGTAAAACAACTTAACACTATTTGCCAACTGAAAGACGGCGTAAGCCATGTTAAATAATGAAATAAAAAAATTGAAAACAAAAAATATATGTAATAATCTTTGTTTTTCTTTTGCAAGTTTTGGTGTTAAATGTTATAATAATAAATGTAACGTAAATTGATAAAAAATAATTAAGAAATATTTAACAAATAATAATAATTAAACTAACGTAAAATTTAATAAATACTTATCTCCCCTGAAGAAGTTGGAAAAACCCCAACGAAACATAGGGAAAAGAATGAAATAGTTTTATTTGCATTCGGAAAATACTGATCTTTAATTCCGTATAATACCTATTTTTTAAAAACAAAATTTATAAGATCACCAATCACAAACATAAAAACAAAAAATATCACTATAGGTATCGAAGTTAATTTTATCTTGAATGCTACATCTAATGTATTCTATATTTGGTATTCGCGAGAAGTCCTAATGCATTTCTCTGAAATCATGTTAGAGACAACCATTTTTTCCAATTTTTCTGTCAAACTTAGATCATCTTTTTTATCCCAAATCTTTATGTTTTCCAAATCAAGCTTGGATAAAAGAATTATGTATTATCGAGCTTTTAAAATGGTAGTTCCACCCCATTTAAGTCGGATAAGATTATTTGTAAACTAAAATTTCCTTCTTCTACTTTTTCTAGAAGCCTGGAATTTCTTTCTGTAGACAAATTAGAATTAAATCGAGTTATTGAAGTTCGACTTTATATTTTATATTTTTTTATTGTTCTGAAAACGTTATGTTATTTAAATATTTACTGAACATAATAAAAAGTATGTGCACTTTGGTCTCCATACCCTATAGAATTATTTGTGCAGGGTATTTCCAATTTAATAATTCTTTTCGCATATTCTAAAAGATTCACCAAAAAGAAGTTTTTGAAACATTTGTGAAGCAAAAATCATTTTTGAAACATAAGTGGCCACACTTGTAAACAAAACATTTTGTATTATGTTTAAGCAAACAACGAATAAATCTTTAGTTTAATTTTTGAACAATCTTAGAAAAATGTATGTCTATGTTTTTTTTTAAATTACCGTTAGTTTGTACTTTTCTTTCCGCAAATTAAATGTAATAGATCTTCAGCAAAAAATTGTAATCGTCCTTGTACAAACGGAAACGAATATTTTAATATGCTTACTAAAAACTTGTACTACAATTTTAAATAACGCCAAACAATAGTTGACTAATATTATAAATTAAATTTATGGAAATTAAATAATTACCTATTTTATTTAATTTATAAAAAGTCTTGTTGAACATTACATAAGTTTTAGTTCTTATTAAAAAGTAAATATTATACCTACATATAAATTACGAGTTCATTTACTCTTAGTCGTATTACTCTTCATATCGGGAAGTTATTTTTGTTTCTTTAAAATTCTCACCCCTTTATGTAAAAGAATAGTTAAATATTCTTACAAAACAAGTCTTTTTCAAAATACAGCAGACATGCAAATATTTTGTGCAAACATGGCGCGTTGAAAACATCGTATATAATTAACCAGTCCACGAGTGAAAAATTTATTTTCCATCAAGAAGAAATCCTTTTAAAACATTTTCTCCCCACTTGTGCTTTTAAATTGACTAAAATTTTTGCACTGTCAAAACGTCTTACATGCAAAATCGACACCCAAATAAAGTTAAAGAACTTCCCCACATCAAACCATCTATTACCCGGCCCAAGAAAAAGACGGTTAATGTGGGCCAATCCTTTTTAGAATTTTATAAGCCACAGCAAAGAGCAAGAGTGACGTTCGACTGGGAGATGTGGCAGTAGAAATCGTCTTTGCGGAAAATGCAAAGGATGGATTTTGGATCCTTTTTTTTTACGAATGCAGAACGGAAATTAACGAGTCTTTGGCAAACCGAACAACATATTATATACATAAATAAATACATACAACAGTTGTAAGTAAAAGGATTCACCGATACAGAAGCAGAACATTATCGGGGCTGTTTGCACACGGAAATTGCCTACGTAGTCAATGTTAGTATTTACAAGTTTCCACAACGTAATCTTCTTATTTATGTACAAGGACTAAGTGCGGTGTCTAAAGGCGCTTGGGTACAAAAGTAATAACATTAATTTTTACCACCATAACGCCCAACATCCTTTTTCTCACTAACAAGGAGCCGTGAAAATTTCTCCATCTAAGCGGAAAAATTTATTTTCAAAACCTCATCTTGTGTCTTTGTGCAATTTTTGGGAAAATTTAAGGAATCGTCTACTATGAGGTTAGAAGGTAGACAGTAGAAGCTTATCGTAGGTAAAATAAGTATTCAATATGAGAATGTGGGTAACTAACCTATCTACTTTATAGTTTCATACATACTGCTGTGATGCGGTTCGATGATTATGAATGTTCTTGGGGATAGTTTTATGAGCATATTTATAATGAAAAATGTTTAGTCTGATGCGTTTTTAGAATAATTGCTGATTCAAGAGGTTTATAAAAACTTTTAGATTTGTATGTATATGCATAGATAGATTTTGGTATAAAATAATTTGGATTCTAATAGATACTATTGGATATGTAATGCCCTTCAATTTCACAGCTTTAAGCGGTAACTGCTTCCGCAAGTGAGCTATAGCTATAGTTAACAGCCCATCTCTACCTGGCAGCCGCGTTTGTTTGTCTAAATGCCACTGATGTGACTTGAGACCCGGAGAAGTAAACTTCTAGAAGTAAA
Organism: Baccha elongata; assembly: GCA_951217065.1. Lineage (NCBI taxonomy): Eukaryota > Metazoa > Arthropoda > Insecta > Diptera > Syrphidae > Baccha > Baccha elongata. The sequence goes on along the minus strand of OX578272.1, from coordinate 21,536,275 downwards.
AGCAGTAAAAAAAACTTGAAGCAGTAAAAAAAGCGAAAGCGAAATTTCGATCAGTCGAAGTTGAAACATTAAGCAATTATAATATTTTGTTTAAAGGCAAATTGATAATTTACAACTTCATTTCCAAGGTGTGTGGGTCAAATGCACTGTAGAGAACTCCAGGACAGGAGCGAAGATAATCAAAAACAATAGGTAAAACTAAGTTTTTTGAAAATATTAGCGATCTTCTAAGGATTCTAACTGAAAAACTATTAAAGATACAATAAAACTGTCAATAAATTTTCTGTAGGAAATTTTGTCAGCTTTAATTTTTTTTTAATATTTTTTTCCGAAGGATCAAAGGTTTCTGAGTTATAAGCGAAAAACTGAAAAAAGGACGTTGCTTTTTGAGCATTTGTTGACTGGGAATTTGGGGCACTTTGTTACATGCAATCGGAAAAAAGAAAAAAAAATATTTATTAAATGCGAAGTAAAACGAAAGTTTAAAAGATAGTACGAATAGTCTGGTATGTTACCAATCTTCCAACCTCTCCCCCTTTGATATATGCTACGAATTGTAGTCTATCAAATTAAGGTTAGGAGAAAATGGAGGCGGAACAAAACAGCATACTTAAAGGTGCTTAGAAAAATGAATCTCCAAATGCGTTTGAAAAACAAATAAACATAACATCTCGACCTGTGTCGTCAGTGGTCATAAGCGGTGGAATGCGTTGTGCATACGACTTCGAAGACTGAGCAAATCTGATAATGCGTGGGTTCGAATCTCATGATGTGCATGTGAAAAAGTTTTTCATAATTAAATTGGATTAAAGCTCGACACCACTAATAAGGAGACTGATTATAGGAACTGGCACTCCTTGAAATAGCTACATATGTCTCCAGCTAAAAATGGAAAAACGAATAATGGAATTCGTAAAAACGAGTACATAAAATTCGTTTAAAAATTGGTGGTAGCACCTTTAAGTTGTTGTTGTTGTTCAAAACATTCAATTTAAAAGATAATTTGATACAAGGCTAAAAATATATCTTTTGAAAAGAGACTTTTTAACATCGAACTATTTATTTCAAAGAGCCATTTTTAACTGATTTCAAAAATAAGTTTGGGTTATAAAATGCACTTGTTTCAAAAGTGTAAAAAATTGAGAATTGAGTTGTATTACTCATTGCAATATTGACTAAAAAACGGGCATTAACAAATTATGTGTATGTCACATGTCACATGTCACATGGCACATGTCTTGAGTACCTGACTGTTTACTTTTCCAGAATAAATTTTAAGAACTTTATATGTGTACACAAAGGTGCTTCAACGCCAAGATAAGACGATCTTGAAATAATGGCCAACTACTTGTTAACCTTGATTTTTTACATACGATTTGGACAAAATATTTCTGCGACATAATTGTCGGATGAAGCGTGTTTTGATATGCTCCTCCCCAACTGGGTTATTCCATAATGTAGCTTTGAATGAACGAAACCAAAATATATTTTTTGTTAATAGGTTTGTTGAACAAGTTCGTTTCCATAAGAACATTTTACGTGTTACGGACATCACGACATCATGACATGACATCATGACTTTTTGCCATACGCTTTATGAGGGTCAAAAGGGAAACAGTGTGGTAGGTATTAAACGCATGCTGCTATCCCTGCAACCACACTGATGTTTAGGTTGGGCTCACTATGATATTTCTTCTAGTTGCAAAGCTGGGTACTGTAAGAAACGAAAAGCGTAGCTGAACATTTTTTTTGTCAAATGGAGGATCAATTAGAGGTGGGAAATTTAAAAATTCGCGCGAATTTTCAATTTTTAAACGCCAAATTGATCATTTGTCAATTTTTTTTCAGCTACGCTTTTCGTTTCTTACCGTACCCAGCGTTGCAACTAGAAAAATTCGTGCGAGTTTTTAATTTTTACAATCCAAATTGATCCTCCATTCGTCAAAAACTTTTTCAGCTACGGTTTTCGTTTCTCACCGTACCCCATATATATGTTCGCGAAAATTTTTCATTTTCACACACCAAATTGATTTTTTTTCAGCTAAGCTTTTCGTATCTTACCGTTACCATAACTACATCCGCCACTAATTTCTTATTGAAGATTTGAATATTAACCAACTTTTCGATGAGCGCTATATCAAAAACTTTGGATTTTCCAGTTTCTTTTGACAATAAGATACAAAATGCATTTGAAAGTGACATTATTTCAAAATGAACAAATTAACAAATATGGCCGTATGACGCATTGTGTAAGTGTCAAATAGCCAAATTTGTAAATATGGCCATATGACGCTTGGTCAAATGTCATGTCACCCATTTGGAGCGGTCACTGCTGAACTGAATCAAAAGTCAGAAAAAGTTAATTCGAATATATTAATAGGTAAATTTAATAAACTCTCTTTAGTTACACAGGCACTGACTTCATTCTTTTACCTTTATCTTGAAATTGAAACACTTTCTGACTTTTTTTATTTTGCGCCCAATTTAGCAAACTGTTTTCAAATATCTTATTTAATTACTTGGTTGGACACAGTTGTGAGCCCTCCATTATAATAAACCATGAAATGAATTGGTTTTGTTTCATTGCTTGTTACTTCTTTTTTGTCGCCAAGCTAAACTGCACTTTAAGACCTCTATTATAAGGATTTAAAAAGGTATTTGTTTTTCACATCCATTTAATCACAATTTGTATCTTCTTTATGTACATTTTACATATTATTATAGTGGCTTCAAAAGCATTCCAAAATATCGAGTATAAGACAGGTATCATACAAAATTTAATAACCTCTTAAGCTCTCATATTCTTTTAAGTTCTCTTAAGAATGAAAAAAAACAAGGAAAGTTTAAGCAAATTAATAATATAAAAATCCCTTGCATCTCAAAATACTCCAAATCGAAAGCATCATAAGATTTGAACAAATACCAAGTCTCAACATCAAAACAATTCATAACTTTTTCAACTTAACGATCTTCTTTTATTAGCAAAATGCCAATCAAAAATAATTTCTTCATTTTACCATTGTGTATATACCTTTAGTTGGGATATGAGAGAGTGATTACCTTTTCCTGTGAGAATCATCAGGAAAATATACTTGATTTTTTGTAGGTATATTCCTTCCGGAACTTCTTTGCTCGGTAAAAATATTTGGAATTGTAAACATTTCAAAACCAGGTTCAACCTTAGTCTAACATTCTCTGCCCGCTTACCTCGAATATAAAAAAAAAATATCCCAGGCAAATTCTCTATCACTACAACTGGGTATCGTAAAAAATGAGCAATTTTCAGGACTTTCGTAGGTTTTTTTTTTCTGTTTAAATTTTTTCCTGCATATTCAAAGTAGCTAAGGATGAATAAAAAAAAAACATGCCGTGTATTCTAAGGGTGAATGAAAATGCAACAGAGGGCCGGAAAAGAATGTATCCAAAGAAAAAGGTTCTTTGGCGAAAAAAAATTATATCCACTTTGCTCGAAAGCCCTCGAAATTCATAACGATTCTGAGGAAATTGTGACTTTGGGACGAGCATCAAGCATCTGAGCTCCACAGGGGTTGGGCGGGCAGTCGTGGGTTGGTTGTTTGGTTTCGCGGCTGGTCCTTGCAGGATGTCTAATAAAAAATTTATAAATGAGCAATTCGAGACTTCGGCCACAGATTAAAGGTTTCCTCCGTGGACTATACGCGATTCATGACGACAACGACGACGATGATGACGGCGACAGCGACAGCGACAACGTTAGCTAAAATCTCCTGATTGAAGTTGGTTGCGGGAAGGTAATAATAAAAATATAAAGGACTTCTTTCACCACAAAAAAGTGAGCAAACCAGCATATTTGAGAATGGGGTCTGAAAGAAAAGAACAGCGGAACAAAATTAAAGGGCTTTAGGGACTCACAGAGTCACAGCATGCTAAAACAATAAAAACAAATCATTGTTTAAGTTATGGTTACAATTTTATTGTTTTTAGGGTGAATGGGCGGGTAAATGAGGAGGAAGATGTCGTGAATTTTGATGCTCGCACAGGGAGAAGGTGAAAATGCAATTTTCATAATTTTCCAGAATTTTTCTAAGCTAAATTACAATATCTACGATTTTTTTTGGGGAGTGGTAGAATGACGGTATTTATTGATGTCGGTTATGAGTGGGGTAGTTGTGAGAATGGGTTGCTATGAACATGTAAAAAATAATTTTTTTTTTTCATTTGTTTCTTCTTTGCGTTCCCACAGGAAAAAAAAAGTACGAAATTAAATATTTTATTTTTAGTATATAGAATGCATTCTATACACTTAAAAGCGTAAACGGTTTTATGGAACCAATATATTCTTTCACATTCCATTGTTTTGAAGAGATGTGCAAACGCTTGTATACTCACTTACTGTCCTTTCATCTATTCGATTGGTCTGTTACTGAGTTTTCATTTTAAAAAGGTTTCCTTGAACATGAATTGTTCTATTATGTCTGTGCCAGAAGAACATGAGAAGAATGAGCGAATTGATTCACCGGACTTAAATAATGCGAGTGAAGTTAGCCGCCACTTCTTCGAAAATCAATTTTTTATAAGTTGTGCTCTTGTGTTGCGTTGGGCAAGTTTTGTGTTTTAGTTTTTTTCAAAATGTTCAAAAATGTTAAAAAATGGTGTTTTTATGGTCAAAACACTGTTTTTGACTTTCAAATTTTTGAAAGATTACTAGGTTGTGATAGGTTTAACATCCAAAAAACCGTTTTTGACAACGCCGTACCTTTTTAAAAATCAATTTCTTGAAAGTTGTGCAGAGTTGCAATGTTAAAAATGGATTTTTTGGAGTCAAGACAGCGTTTTTGATCTAGCTTTCCCCACTCTCTGTTTTCGAAAACAAAATATTCTGATGTTGTACTAGGTTTGTGCCGTTTCAGTTGTGCTAGGCTGCGCAAGAATTATTCTTTGTGCAGCAGTTTGTAAATGTAAACCCCATATGTTAACCATTGTGAATCAAATGCCTTGGGCGTTATTTTAAAACTAACAGTTTATTATTTTTAGTTAGTTATATTTCGTGATTTTTCGAAAACTCAAATATTGTAAGGACAAAGTTTCACAATTTGTCAAACCACATATGTATTTTTAAAACTTGTCCACTCCAACTTCACCAGGGATGCGAAATTAAATTGGCAAAAGTTGTGGTATTTATACCTAAATTGCATGCAAAATCACACCTTCTAAATACACAAAACTCAGCTTGTATTAAATCAATTATTGAAAACAAGTGATAGAATGCTGAATCACACATGATGCAAGTACGTGCGATCTAGCCGTCAACTTTATTTGTGTTTAAATCAATTAGTCAACGATAAGACAAACAACTTTTTAATCTATAAAAAGCAAGGGGTATGAAGAGACTTGTACTTCATAACCAAAAAGATATGTCGGGAAAATTTATCATGCTCAAAGAAAAGATAAATTTCGAACTTATCAAATGTTATCGTAATATTTATTGCTGAATACAAAATAGTTTTAAAAATTATTGAAAGTTTTTTTTATCATGGATAGGAATATGATTTATGTCTGTCCTGCATGTGTGCCAAAAAAAAACTATGGACTTATACTTGATGTGAATATAAAAATTCACTACTATCCTGATGTTATTAAGTGATTTTGAATTGCTGGCACACACACTCAACTTAAAATGCGTTCTCATTTTTCATCTTCCAGCCGTTGTCGACTTGTCCATAAATTATAACACAATTGACCGACGTTGGACGTTTTATTCATGTGAGGGCTAATAAATTTTCCGGACCATCCTTAGGGCAGATGGTCGCCCATAGAATCACTGCAACCATACCTAACACAGCTTTCCGTTTAATCTAGTTGAGTGGCGATTTGTCACCAGTTGAAAGTTGGTTGTTGTCCGCTAGTAGAAGTTTGGTAAAACTTTCGTCATTCATAACTAATCCATCCACTAGCTTAATAAATACATACTTTTATTTTTTTTTATAAAAAAACAAAAATAATCAACGAAGGAATACCACACTAGCTAGGATACTTATATAGTATAGTCCACCTTGAGCTGAACTGAATGAGCGACTTTGTGGGTGAATTTATGTTTGTTATGACAAACTTTGGTTGAGCATATTCAAATTAATTAATATGGCAAGAGAATTTTTGATGAATTAAAAAACATCCTTTCATCGTTTATTTTCAAATGCTTGATGAAAGTAAATATTGAATGTTGATCTTGTGTTAGTGTGTGTTAGTAAAGCAAACTAGAAATGAGGGGGCAAAATATTAGAATATTAGAACTATTATTTTTATTTTTGTTTTAAGTTTGTTTAAAAGGCACTTTTCCAATTAGATTGGATTTTAAATTTTAAAAATTTAGTAAGATGGATAAGAAGTCAATCAAATAGTTGAAACAGTGATTTTATTTTTAGATAATCATTATGATACCCGGGCGTACCTAAGCAGACATCTATTAAAAAAAATTGCGATTGACATTTTTTTCTTTTTATCAACCTTTTCTTTTCACGATCGTGAATGTATCGGAATGTCATATTATATCCATAAAGCGGGCGGACTTATTATGACTATAAGTCAAAATTTGGTCAAAATAAGAAAATAAGGTATAAAATTCTACTGTAAAATGTATGTGGCATTTTTGGGAAAAGCAGTATAAATATAATGCATATCTATAAAAGTAACATATTACTAACATATATCTATAAGACATTTTGAAGTAAAACATGTATTCGGCTTTTCTTGGTTGTACGAATAAAACATTGATAAACCGATATCTAATTATTTGCGAAAGGAAAAGAAGTTTCTGGATCGTCCTTTTTTCAAAAGATATTACAATATTCATTGGCAGCATAAGCATCATTACATATGTATATTATATTATTATATTAAAATATAATACAATATTCATGGCATGAATAAGCATGTTCAAATTTTATTTGAAACACAAGTACTATACAATTATCGATGACAAATAACTCACAGAATTTTTTGTGACGATAAAATTTTCAATTACGCACATATTTTTTGTAAAAGATACATTTAATTATTTTCCTGATGGAATTTCCGTACGAAATATGAAGTTGCATCAAAAAAAATAAATTAATAAATTTTTTACAATAAGTATTTGCTTAACTCAAAATTTTATCATCACAAAAAAAAATTTAATTTATTTGTCATCGATAAAGCTGCTGTTCCGGTGCCATCGTACACTTAATTAAGGACAGGCAGATTTCTATTTTCATTTTTCGATATTTTTCGAACCCCTGAGTATTTTGGGAAAAACTAAATGCACAATGAATGAAGGATCATCATCATCATCGGCTCGACAACCGGGGTCCGGTCTTGGCCTCCTTCAACAAGTTATGAAGTTATGGTGAGATTTCTGGATTTGAAGAGCTTTGACAGACTGTAGTAGGCTCTGTTGGATTTGAGAAGCCGCCCGCGTATTTCTTCTTCTATATTGTTATCGGCTGCTACTATTGACCCAAGGTATTTAAAGGATTGCACCACTTCAAATTCGTGCTCCGCTACCTTGATTGTTTGACCAACTGTTCCTTCCGCATTCGACGCCACCATGTACTTTGTTTTACCTTCACTAATGTGCAGCCCCAGACTTTGTGCCGCCTGCTCGATCTGGATGAAGGAATCGTGTACAGCTTGCTCGGTTCTTCCGATGATGTCGATGTCGTCTGCGTAAGCCAGTATCTGGCTGGACCTGTTGACGATGGTCCCTCTTGTTGCCGTGCCAGAGTCACGGATTGCTTTCTCCAACGCCAGGTTGAAGAGGAGGCAGGCCAAACCATCCCCTTGTCGGAGTCCATTAAAGATGTTGATTGGTCTGGATAGCAATCCGGCTATTTTTACTTGGCTTGTTACGTTGGTCATGGTCAACCTACACAGTCGTGTCAATTTATTTGGGATGCCGAATTCTCTCATGGCTTTGTAAAGTTCTACCCTGGCTATGCTATCATAGGCGGCCTTAAAGTCTATAAACAGGTGGTATGTTGGGATGTTAAATTCTAGACATTTTTCCATCGCCTGCCTAAGGGTAAAGATCTGATCAGTTGTTGATTTGCCTGGAATGAAACGACACTGATATTGTCCGATGATGGTTTTAGCGTATGGGGTTATCCGGTCTTGTAGGATAGAGGAGAGTATTTTATAGGCGGTACTCAACAACGTGATACCTCTATAGTTGCTGCACGTTGTGACATCTCCTTTCTTATGTATGGGGCATATTATACCTTTTCGCCAGTCTTCTGGCATTTCATCATGCTCCCACACGTGCACTATAATATCATGAATTGCCTGACGTAGAGCTGGCCCACCGTGTTGAAATAATTCGGCTGGTATACCATCAGCTCCCGGGGCTTTGTTTTTCTTTAGCCGGTCTATAGCCTTCTCAACCTCTTCTATGCTTGGTGACGGCAACATAAGGTATTCGTCTTGAAGCAGTGGAGCCTCCACTTCTGCAGTGAGTTGACCATTTAGCAATTCATTAAAGTACACTTCCCATCGCTCCAGTATGCTTTGTGGATCGGTGATCAGATTTCCCTCTCCGTCCTTGCAGTATGTGCAGCGTAATGTGTACTGCGTCATGTTTCGGACGGATTGGTAGAACTTCCGCGCCTGGTGCGGACCTCGCTCTCGGCTTTTTTCTATTTCACAGATTAAGTTCTTCTCCCAGGCTGATTTTTTCTGTCTGTGAAGCCGTTTTTCTATTCTTCTGAGCTCTTTATATTCTTCTTTGCGTGCCCGCGTTCTATGAGATTGTTGCATTGCTCGGTACGCAACATTCTTACGTTCAGTCGCTAGCTTGCATTCATCATCAAACCAGTCGTTCCGATTTCTACGACTGCTGCCTAAGATGGAGTTGGCAGTACTAATGACAGTATTCTTAAGGCGTGTCCACTTCTCATCTACACCCAGCATACTGGCTCCAGGACTTACTCTCCCTAAATCAAGTGATTCTAGGGCGAGTCCTAACGCATTACCAAAGGTGTTACTGGCATTTTCATTGCGCAGGGCGGCCGTGTTGATTCGAACCTGATCGGCGGATGCAATACGTCTTCGCAAGGCAATCCGCCCTCGGAAGACCATACCAACAAGATAGTGATCCGAGTCGATATTGGCGCCTCGGTACGTTCGTACCGTCATCAAGTTCGAGTAGTGGCGACGGTCTATCAACACGTGGTCTATTTGGTTACGAGTGCCTCCATCAGGTGATACCCAGGTGGCTTTGTAGATATCTTTTCGCGGGAACCTGGTACTCGCAACGACCATGTTTTTCGATGCTGCCAATTCTAAGACTCGAAGTCCATTGTCATTAGTGTTCTCATGCAAATTATGGGTGCCTGCGTAATGCAGTCGTAATGTTGTTTTTTTTAAAAGGCTTGTTACTAGCGGCCGCCGCGAAGAGGCTATGATCACACTTCCATCAGTCCCGAATAGTAACGGCACGTGCATGTTTTCGTATGCTACATGTTATTCCCCCTATTCGTCTGATGGCTGACCGCCATCAGACGAATAGTGGTTAAAAATCTACTACTATGGGCAGAGGAAAGACATTAACCAAGGAGGAAATCGACCAAATTCAAGCTAACCGGGAAGAAGGGAAATGCATCCGTTTTGTAGCCAAGAAGATTGAAAGAAGCAAGTGTGTTGTTAACAATTATCTTAAGGATCCGAAAGGTATGGAAAGAACCACAAAGGAAGAATCAGAAGATCACTTCACATGTAAGGAAAGGCGGGCGATACTGAGAACAGCTTCAAATTCAAGGCTCTTCGTAAGTAAAATCAAGGCAGAAACTGGAGTAAAAGCTAGTAGATCGACTGTTTTTCGGGCGATACAGAAGGCCGACCATATTCGCCATCAAAAAATGAAGAGGAAACCACTATTGAATGCCGCACGTAAAAGTCAACGGCTTGAATTTGCAACAAGTTACATCAGGTGGAATCGAGAGAGGCATACCGTAGTCTTTTCTGATGAAAAAAAAAATTAATTTGGACGGACCTGATAGATACAGATTTCATTTTCATGATTTGAGAAAAGAAGAAATGCATCTCCAAAGGCGGTTCGTGGTGTAATGGTATGGAGAGCAATAAGCTATTAGGGAACTGATGGAGCTGGATTTACAAAGCTCCAAAATGACCGCAATCACTCACAAATCGATACTGGAGAGAGCTTTTTCGCATTCAAAGAAGGAAATTAGGTTTCTATAATAATGTTACAAATCCAGCTTCCTAATTCTTATATGAATAATCTTCTGTTCAAAGTTTCTTATCACTTAAATTGTTTCCCTGATGACAGAATTTGAAGAGCGATTGTCACAATATCCAAATTACAGATTTCAATGATTGAACCATTACATAACATTACGTTGCGTTGATAGAAAATCAGCTCATCAAAGGCAAATGCAAATTTCCCGTTTCTGCACAATACTATTATACTTATTGCATATTTTATAAATGCCAGAAAAATTTGTATTATTCCAGAAAATATTTTAATATCGACCCATAGAAAAATATGAAATGTATTTTATATATGTACCGACCAGACCATGTCGTATAAATGGAAAAGCTCCATCATCCCCCTTCGTCTTCAGAAACAAATGGCGTGCTAATTTAGTTAATTGCAGCTATTATCTAAATGAGTAAGAAAGAAAAATCTGAACAATATTTATAAGCTTCTGTTATCCTTTTACCCCCGGATTTTCAAATGCCAAATAAAAGAAATATTACAGCTGTGTTTTGTGTTGCCTTTAATTCCCCACTGTTTTTTTTCGAATGCCAAAGAAAATGAAACCAGTGTGACATGTCGTCCTAATGAAGCGGAAATAAAGAAAATCGTTTGCATGAATTAATTAAAAATGAAGAAGTTTTTGCGGGTTGATACAAATCAGAATCACAAAAATGGATTTAAAGAAAAAAAAAACATGTCTTACATACAATTAGAATGACTTTGATGTTTCAAAATAATAAAAATATTTCAATATCTTCGGCATAATGAATTAATCAGTTCAGAAAGTGTTAATTAAGCGTCTATGTGTGGTAAAATGTTTGGGACTTTTGAATTGCTATAAAGTTTCTGAAGCTTGCAGCCATACAGATTATTCCTAACGTTTTGACAATAAACTCAGCTCAAATCGGCATCAACAGATAAACGATTCCTGTGCCGTGAAATAATATCAAGCTAAATTACACCGGATTTCTTAATTTGACCTTATAGTAGGTACTTATTGAAGTGAAATAACGCCGAACTTCAACACCCGCCAAATTTGGCTTTATTTCTATCGGCGTTATTTTTAGTCACCAGCTGCGAGGTTAGGTAAATGCAAAAACGAAGTTCGTCTTTATTTCTTAATTAAAATTCGGTGTTATTTCACCTTCTCAAAACGAAATAAAACCGAACGTTAAAGTTTGGCGTTTTTTCACTTCAGAAAGTGTAGGCACCTATAGTAAGGCCGAATTTCATCGGTGTCGTTTCGCTCAGAAATTCACCTTCTCTAAACGAAATACAACTCAGAGCTTTTTTACAACACCGACAATTACACTCAAGGATTCAAATTGGGAATTGGGAAATTTGTCCAGCGGACATTTTGAAATAAGTTTTCAATAAAATATCGACTGCGTACAAAAATGTCGCTGTGAAAAGTGAAATGATGACACTTTAGACGTCAGACTGGTGATTCCCCAGACGAGAAATTCTGTTTTTTGTATTAGACTGGCAATAACATTTAACTCCTCATAAATTGTCTTGAAAACAACTCTCTTGATAAAATTTTAGGGAGCGGTTCGGAAGCCCGTTTTTTAAAATCCCGTTTTTTATAATCCCGCAAAAAAAAATTTTAAATCCCGATTCTAAAGTACCGCTTTTTTAAAATCCCGCTTTTAATAATCCTGTTTAAACAGAATTCCGTTTCTCGTTAGCCCGCTTTTTAAAATCCCGTTTAATCCTGCTTAGCCCGTTTCGTATTTTGATAAATTTACTGAATGTTGTACACATAAATATTACCTAGCAGTTCCCCAATTTGAGAAGCTGGGCTGAGCAATAAAGTTGTGTGCGGTTTGTGTGAACATTTTTTTTTTTTAATATAAACTTCAACAGATAACGGCTAACTGTTTTTCTAGTTGCATTTTCTGCAAAAACTGGTTGGTTAAGCTAGAGAAATATTAAGTGTTTGATAAAGCGGCAAACGTAGGTACATGTGCAAGATTATGTCACCCCATCATCATCACTCATCAGCATTGGGCTGTAAAATAAACTCAATCCCGCTTTTGGAATCAACACAAGGTGTTTTATTTTAAAAATTGCGGCGATTTTTAAAATAAAACACCTTGTGTTGATTCCAAAAGCGGGCTTATAAAAACGGGAATTTAATAAACGGAATGGTAAAAAACAGGATTTTGAAAGCGGGATTTTATAAAAACGGGATTTTTAAAAACAGTATTTTAAAAAACGGGATTTTAAAGACAGGATTTTAAAAAAACAGGATTCTGAAAAACGGGCTCCCGAACCCAACCCAACATTTTATAGGTATGCGTTTATACTTAAAGCATTTCAGTATTTTGTTAAAAAAATGCATATAACGGAGATTCGGAGTTAATGGTTTTTTACAAATTTGGCCATAAATTAAAAACGGCTTGACCGAAACATGGTTTCATGTTTATTCATGTATAATGTATAATGTATATGAGAAGAACATCAATCGAATAATCAGATAGTAAACAACAGAAAAAGAAAGTTATTACGCCATTATTTTTTAATATAACGCACAAATGTTTCTATATAGATTCGGTCTATATCCACTAACACGTGCAAAAATAGAGTTGTATCTCTGACGAAGCTCGTTTCAACTTAAATTCGAATATGAATAAGCAAAGAGATATACTTACTTCATGAGTTAATATGTAATTCTATTAGTTGGATTCATAGTGAGATGTGTAGCTTCGTCAATTTGCATTGTCGGGTTATTCTTTTTAAAACAAAAAAAACAATGGCAATGATAACGTTACTTAAAGATTTTAAAAGTATTTCTTTTCTTCTCAATTGTATATGTGGTTTCAGAAAGACAAGGTGAGTTCACACGTATTCATCATGAGATCAGCAACGAAAACTTTCCAAAAAAACTGAATTATTTTTCCAAATAAAAAAAAATGTAATCAATATAAATATTTAATTGCAACAAAACTAATTTAATATTCGAATGTATCCAAAGATATTATCAGCCACCTTGTATTTAAGTTTTGTTTCATCAAAACAGTTCAAAGATACACATAAATTTAATTCCATCTCGCCTCAGAGTCAGAATTCCACAAAATCAATAATTCGAGCAGTTTTTTTTTCAAATCACTGTGCCACTATCAGTAAAGTTAAGCTATTTCACCTGTCTTCTCTTAATAAGCTGCTCAAAACCGCAAGAAAGAAAATTAGTAATCCAAAGTTGTTCGTTAGATGGCTTAATAAAATGGACGTGACTATTGCATTTAATGAAACACAATCCAAAGTCCTTTACACGTGGTAATAAAACCATCTGAGTTAAATATCCAACCTGTAGGATGATTTCTTTGAACTGTGAGGAGGGTTAAAAGTGAAGGGATGGATGGTGAAACGAATTTGATAAACCTTCGGGGATTTACTTAGTATTTTTTTTTTTTTTTTTGTTTTAAAATGTTTGCCCACTTTGCAATGCGACTAGAATACACAATGAGTGAATTGCCAAGAACGGGGCTTTTTTGGTTACCTGTTCCTATTTTGGTCATTGAGATGTATTTTTTCAAACACAACATAGAATACTAATGTCTACAGTTGGAGAAAATTCGTAAAGAAGAACATAGGAGGATGGTGGACACAACATCGACAAAGGATTGATTTGATAAAGACAGTTGATTTTCTTCTTCAACGAGGTGTTGATGTGTCAGTTAAAATGTACTCACTTTAAATGTACCCATAAAATCTGAGTGAAATTTGTTGGATGAAGTATAGGAATGAATGTTTCACGACTCAAAGGATGTGGATATTATGTAGATAAAGAATCAAGCTGAAAATGCCCATGGCTTAGGTTTTATGAGTACTTATATTATAGAAATGATTATTGAAATGTTTAGTAAAAAAAAATGTTACTCTTAACAACTATAGTTTGGGTTTGTGTTGCTCCTTCAGATTCATACTTATAATTATTTATTACATTTATTTTAAGAATTTGTTTCACTTTTTTTGCTTCGTATTCACAATCCAGAGTTCACATTAAATAAAATAGTTTTAGATAAAACTACCTTATTCGGTTATAATTCGAAAGCCCCAAAGTTATCGAAAAATACTTAGAAAATAAGTCAACAAGCAAAGAAAGTCTCTATATCGAAAAATGGTTTAACAGATTCATTCCTCCCTTTTTGCATCTGGGAAAATTAAGTTGTCTGTAAATCGATGCGATATCTTCAATATTCGGTCTCATTTCAACCGGGGAAGAGGTTCCATCGAAAGGTGATAAGTTGAACTGTCAAATTGCCTGTCACACAACTTGATAAAAGTGAACGCATTACTTGTCGCACAAACTGTCGAAGAGGCATCTTGCCTAATAGTCCGCAATGCGACTGTAAGATCACCTACCTCATCGCGAGTTTTTGAAATTACACCGATTGCTTTAACTATATAACATGTGCAAAACTTTTTCCCGGACAAGCTTTTTCTTTTTATGTAAGCTATTATAATATTTTGTAAAAGAATAGTTTTTAAATGAACTATACCATCACTAAAAAGTGAACTCATTTCCTCAAAAAAGTGAAATTATTTCTCCCTTTATATGTAAAAAATTACTTCAACTGAAATTAATTGAAACCTCAGGTTCACTTATTTCCCGATAAAGTTTTTCCTGCACCTATGAATTAAATCAAATTAAATAAAATCGTTTTCACACTATGTCGTTTTTATAGCATACTTCTAGGAGTTGATTAAATGAAAATAGCAATTTGTATCGGAATTCGAAATTTTTGATTGCCCATAATTTTACTCGTATTTGATTCAGCAACAAATATTTATAAAGTAAATATTTTATGTAAAAAAAATTAAACTTGGCAGTACCAATCTCTGTAATATTGCGCAATATAAGTTTAAGAAAAATAAAGTAAAGTCTTTGGAACAATAAAATATACATAGAAATAATTGATATTTTCGTCTAATGTGGCTTTATTACTATATTCAAAAACATATGTTTTTATATATGTTCTTTCGTGTAGGCATAATGTTAGAAAAGCCGAAAAAGACCTGACCATTTTCTGACCAAACCTACCTAAAAATTCTTATCCAACCATCAGTTTTTCACATTTTATAAGTGATCTTACGGTCGCCTTCCTTATATTTACTATAAATTCTTAACACTAAAAATTAATTAAATTAGATCCGAAATCAATAAAGTCAAAAACAAACCTCAAATATTAAATTTAAAATTCAAATTGTTGCAGGAGTTTTAAGAATTTTGTGAATTTTGCATACACATTTTCGGGAATCAACTTTTTTATCTAATTTCCCATACAAAACGCGTTCTTATAAACGGACACTCTCATAAACGGATGCGGAAACTTTTTTTTACTCATTTCAAATAGAAAAGTCTCCCATAAACGGACACAATAATCCAAAATTTTCTATAAAAATAAGAAACAGAAAGATACACAAAATCAGTTTCTAATTTTGTTTAGAACACGAGCAAATACATTGAAAATCTGCGATAACCGGACGCAACTCTCACAATCGGACAGAGCTAAGTTACTTGGCGAGCTTAGTGGGGGATTCCACGGACGGCAAAATGTTGTTATGTTATGAATTTGTTATGGAGTTCTCTTTCGCAGCCATTTCATAGTGTTTGTCAACGTATGGAAATTAGTTAAAAACGCCTTTTTATTTCTCTCTCTTAACCTGACAGCTCCCATAACCGGATAAAAATCGGCGAACGTGAGTGTCCGATTATGGGAGCTTTCACGTAGTTAAGTTTTAGCTCAAAAGTAAATTTCGTAAGAATTCATTCAGCCTGATTGGTAGTAATTGATTAAACTTCTTGTTTCAAATAAAAACTTTATTGCTATATTTTTATTTCAACATGATCCAAGCCAAGCGATAAAATTATCGATTGTCAAAGTTACAGAAAAATTGAAACAATACCTTTCAACTCCAACTAGACTTTCTTAAAAAAAACACTAGACAACGATTTTCGATGAAACATGAGGATTAAAATTGATAATGCGTTTCTTTAAGTTCCTCGATAAATTTTGAAATATGAAAAACCTCAAATGTACCTAAGGATAAGTATTTTCAACTAATAAATTATCTGCAGCATTTTAAATATGCATAGTTCCTTGGAAAATGTATTCGCTTTTCTTCAATATATTATCAATATTCATACAAGAGTACGAATCATTCCAATGCATTTGCACCCTTCTTTAATTCATTATTTCCTCTTAGTTCTTTTTATGGGCAATTCGTAGAAAAAAAAAAAACTTTCAACACTTCTTTGTTATTTAACATAACGCCCCCGCATCTCGGAATAATTTCAAAAACATATAAAAGACTAAGATGAATATACCACAAAACCACTAGATCCAGTGTCGGTCCATTGTGCTATCATTACTCATTATTACGGTGCCTTAGAATTCATGTTCCACGACCACGAAGAGATTAACTTTTAAAAAATTTATGGTTTTTAACGCATTAGGTATGTTTTATGTTTTTATAATAAAACCGAGGGATGAATTTATGTTGTTTTAGACATCTTAAAATATATTTTTAATGTCCTGCTGAGTGAAGGTATATTCATTTGATATAGGACTAGAAGAATATACCTCTATATAACCATCGGACAATAAGGTAGTGGTTTAAGTATCAGGCAGGGGCGGGAGTTGGCGGCAACGAAAGTCAGTAAGATTTACCGTTTATGAAAGGGCTTGTTGATTCTAGAAGTGTGTGTAAAAATGTTTTACGTTTTAATACTTCAAAAAGAGTATGTGCATTACTTAAAAGTTGATAATTATTTTGGGAAAAAGTTTGAAGTTCAAGAATTTTTTTACGATAATTACTTAAGACGTTTACAAAGTAGATATATTTTTTTTTGTTTTATATTTTAATAACTCTTTTTTTTTCCTTTAAAGTAAGAAATGCATTAAAATATTTAAAAAAAAAAGATCTTAGGAAATAATTGATTCAAATGGAACAGAGTTCGCAACAAATAATATAAGATTGAAAAATATCTAATGAAAGTATGAAAATAATATAAGAAACAAATAAATTCTAACTTAATCCAATTTTTTATTTTAGTTTTTACCAAAAAAAATATGTTTTTTTTTATAATTCAAACGGTTGATGGAGTTTTCTTTTTCCAAAAACCTGGGTTTCTGCTTTCCTACCTTAAAAAAAACTTGGTTTGTGCAACAATATCCGAATGCCATTTTGTGGGCACAAAATGTGATATGAAATCCCAATGTTTTCACATTCTACGATCAATTAATAGAACAGTTTAATAGGAGCATTTTTTTACTATGGATTTATAAAAAAGGATTTAAAATTCTTCCTAGGTATGGCTATAGGAGCATTTGTAGGAAAATCTACCGCACCTACCCCGACAGTAGGCAATAAAATTCATATCTTCTATTCATCAGTTACATTCAAAAACCCAACCAATTTAAAAATTTTGTCATTTCTTACGAATAACTCCGAATCTGAGCTACCGATTTAAATGGTAACGAAATAAACTTTTGCTAAGCAAAGACATAATTATAGGAAGTAGTGAAGGTACAAACCTATCATTTACACACACCATTACTCCTACCGGTTCATAAAAGTAAACACAAAATATGCCCGAGCATAAGAAAACCTATGCGCCACACAATTAAATAATAGCTATGTCAAACACAGTCATTAAAATGGAGGCAAAGGAGGCAAAAATGCATTTTAGAAGTAGACAGCAACACCAAAATAAATGGAAACAACTATAGATATTAATACTGGACGAAATGGTGGACACATATGGTGATGGGCCAAGAGGAAAATGTACTACGTAAGGATGTGCGCGAATCGAGCCGTACCCCAGAACATGGTAAGATTTATATCTACTTCAAAGCCTTAGGAAATGTTAGTAAAAGTCCAGAACCAGCATTTAACATAGAGAAAAACAGAAAAATGTAAGAAATGATTGAGAAAAACAAATAGTTGAGATAGAAAAATCTTGTCAGTGAGTAAGAAAAATCAATTTGTAAAAACGTAGTAGTATCTTTTTTTGTCATATTTAATAGCTAGTTGAGTAGAATGAAAGAAGAGAAAAACTCAGAAAAATAAGTCATGCCCAGCGAGATAGATTCGGTTTAGACAAATAGAAGGACAGAAAGAAATAGATTCAGTACTACTCTAAAGAGTAAAATAAATAAAGATAGTGTGAAGAGTGGAAATAGAGTAATAATAGACAGTATAAAAGAAGAAACAGTTGCTCGTCAATAATCATTCAGAGTAGTAGGTCTGAAAACATCGAAAAATAAGAAGGCAAAAATTTTCTTTATTTGAGACAGAAGAGTACTACTCGGTAGGCAATGACCACAAATACTTAGTTTCGTAACCACGAAGTACGAATGAACCATAAAATCTTCAAATAAAATACTTACTCAAAAATCTAGTACTCGTCAATCCATTCAGTCACAAATAATCGACGTTTTTATTAATCCTTACCAGAACCAAAAAAGTCAAAACGAGTCAAAACTTATGATGATTCATTTCTTTATTTTTATTTACAAAATTATATTTGTACTTACATACTCCTATGGATTAAATTTATACAAAAATATTTGTAATACTTACGCAACATTCAGTCATCAATTTCAAAGAGACTCATGACTAAAGAAAATGCTAGAGAAAAAAATAATACCAAAAATTTTTATTCATACACAAAACATTACTTACCGATATTTAACTTACCTGAAACTAGAGAACTTTAATAAAAACATTTGTCATTTATAGAAAAAGACAAGAAAAGTAATTCATAAATATTTTTTCACTTCACGTGAGTCCCAGTGAAAACAAGCGTGAGGCAAAAAAGTAAATCGTAACGTACCAAACTCAGTAGTAGAATAATAACTTATCTACAGCCAAGTTAATATATGACTAAAAAGGAGGAGGAGTTTCGTAAAGAAACAAATCCAAATTCGCAACCGACAGCCATCGTGGATAAAAGTTTCAATCGAAATTATCTTTTCAATTTCATCCCCCGAATTAACAAGTCGACATAAGTCAAATAAAATAGTAAGGGAAATAAATCGAGGATAAAAATTATAAAGTCAAACGAAAGAAAAAACTCAGGATTGTACGAGAAAATAAGGATTACTATAAATTAATAAAAGGCAGAGCTCAGGTAAGAAAGTTTTTTTTGTTAAAGAATGTAGATACGTAAAAAAAAGAAAAAAAACACATTCTCAGTAGTCTAGCAAAATTAGTTCGAAAATACAATATCGTCAGTGATTTTTTTTCATTTTTTTTACGGCAAATCTAATGGGACATGTGAACAGTAGATTAATTGAAGCAGGTATATATCAGGATTGGCGATCAGAACGATCGAAATAATCACCACTAAAATTACCTGCAAGAAAAAGTCAGAAAAAATCGCAAATCCATCGTCACAAAATACTCAAACAAGGGTGCTCTTATCGGAAAAAAGCGCAGTGAGCAGGGAGCAAATTGATGACACAAAAGCGAGAAAATAGTGTCTCAACAAAAACTCCCAAAATACAGCAAAAACAAGGAAAAAGCAGAAACAAGCCAGGTAATAACATGTGAAATTTTTAATAGTAAAAATATATATATAACCATACGGCACACGGCAGCGTGGTCGATGTTCTAGAAAAAGAAAGAAAAAATCTATAGAGGTAACAAATGATGATAAAAGTAGAACACATAGTTGTTTAGTAACAAAATCATGCGCATTTTTATTCAGTAGATAGGTAGAAACGCTTATAGTAGTAAAAATATTTTTGGCTTTGTAGTGATATAAATTACCATTGTTTAAAAAAATTTTTCATTCTCTTTGTATAATTCACAATACTAAAACTTCTCTTTTCATGCAGGCAGCGATCACAAAACGGAGTGGCAATCAACGGAACTGGTGAACCAAAGTGGCAGTGGTGTATCAGCCACCAAAACGACCACACTACGCCCAAGTTCACAAACCCATTTTCTTTTGCCATACTCCCAACGAAAAGTCCTGCCTGGCTTTTTTTTTATACGTTTATATACGTATATGTACATTTCAAGATACATCGAGTCATATGTACATATCCATGCCAGAAAAAGATGTACATTCAACCAGTGGATTAAACATCAGTCAAGAATTGCATCAAAATCTGAAAATCATCAAAATCATCAATATCATCTGGAAGCATTGGTCGGACGAGACCGAGGAACTATTTGAAAGCAACAAGTATGCGGCTATTTGTGATTTCAACGAGGGACTCATTCATCAGCAACCACCTGTAAAAGTGAATTAATAAATTTTGATCATCATGATGTCATCATCTGTATAAGTACCTATTTATTTGCAACAAATCACATAACATTTATGGATGTAAGGTATTGTGACCTCAATATAATTATTTTATCAATATATCAGTGTTATATTTCTGAAATATCTGGTCTGAGCTTCAATAAGCATTTTAAATATATCCTATGATCACGTAGGTAACAAAATTTCTATTCAAGATAAAATCTTTTTATTGGTGCTTATAACAGTGAATAATTTACCGTGTTAATATAAATTTTATACTCCCTATGGGACAGTTGTTTCATAACGTTAATTTATTAACGTAATTTCATTTCTTTGTACTTGTACGTACTTATATACTTAAAGATACCATCTGCGGTATATAGTTCAATTCAAAAATAAATTTTGAGAAGAAATAATTGAGATTCTTTGTAAAATAAAAACCTAATTGGGAAAAATTATGAAAATTGAAGATCCTAAAAGTATACTTTAAATATTTTTGTAAAAAGAAACCGCCACCAGTAAAATAATTTCGTTTAGCCTAAAAGTGACTCAATATCAGTCACAAACATAAAGAACAAGAAAAGGAAGGGAAAGGAAACAATAATACTTTCTAATACCTATTTCAGTTCAAACAAATATTCGTCGTAGCGGTATATAGTGAAATAAATTTGCGTAACAATAAAAAGTGCAAAGGTCAAGAAGTTGAATAGTATCATTCGTTCATGATACATATCAATTATTGATACCTACTTTCGGGATTTCGACTAATTTTCTGAAACATATGTACCTAGGTCTGGAAACAAACAAGAATATAAATTTTTTTTTGAAACAAAACTTAAATCTGAATATTATTGTAATTTAAATCTATCCATTCTTCGAGTGATAGGGTGCACCTTCTCCCCGTCGAACCTTTTTAGTTTTCTTTTAGCTTTTTGTCCAAATTGATTATATGTAACTATATTATATCATATTAACAAATTTAAAATTTTTACCATACTATATTGATATTTTTATCTAATATTACATTTTGATTTTTATATTAAATTTTTTTGAGCTCCGAAACCCAAACTTTTGGTGATTTTCGTTGAGGAATATTCTTCTTTGATTTTAGCAAAGGGATATTGTGGGCAGACTCTTAGTCTGATAAAAATTCTTTTCACTCGTGTATTGTCGTTCGTGAAATTACCTACTTAAGGGAATTTCATTCGGAATTTTATATTTTGTAGTTGTGTTTAACAACTATTTTTCACTTGTTCGGTTAAATTAAAGAAACTGATTATTATAATCAGACGGTATAAGACTAATTCTTTCGAATTTAAGGCTATCGTACCAATCTACCTTGACTGGCCTTGAGTAATCTCATTGCAGAGTTAAGCAGCCGAAATACAAATTCGACAGAGTTCAAGTCAATTTTATTCGATTGTTTCACGTTGTAGATTGTTTTATTGAAAGATATTAAACGTAATATCTTATCGTGTCGCGAAAGAGGGGAAGTTAAAAACTTCGAGCCTCCAACTAATTTCAAGTCTGAATAAGACTACTTTTTTTGAATTTACGTTTTCGTCGAGAAATTGAATGGTATTTACTCACAACTATTTGAGATAGTAATGAAAGTTTGTTTTCTTTCGATTTTCATTATTCTTTTGATAAATTGAACTTTGGGTAAGAAGATAAAATTTTACGTCTTCATTAACTTTGATCTACTTAGTTACATGGTGTAGCAGTTTTTTTTTTGTGTAGGGACACTTAGACGTATGAGGGTCATTTCATTAAAGTTTTTCTTGGTCAATTATAACAAAAAAAAAAAAAAGTTTCTTTTAGTAAAGACAACTTATGTTATAGAGATTTATTTAGTTTATATGGAAGTTTTCTTTTAAGGATTTTAAGAAAAAAGTATCATTGTTAGTTATTAAGATTTATTGAAATAAAGATTGTTTAGGATATCGGATGAAATTAACTTCTTTTAATTTTCACTAATGTCGTTAATACGATGATTGTTAAATCAGTCATAGGGAAGTTAGTTTTTTTTTTGTTTTCGTCAGTTTTAGGTAACATGGCTGTTTAAAAACCTAAGGATAGGGGTCGTGACTGGAGTCATGTAAGCGAAATCCTGAGTAACCTCTTTGGTAGCAACAGCAGCAACAACAGCAACAACAACAACAACATTTTATAACATGTATTAGATCGGGCCACATGGTATTCACTCACTGCAGCGGGATGTACCTACATCAATTTTCGCCATTGAGTACATCAAGGGAAAAGTAGCCAAAGGAGTTCAATATCCTTTAGCAACTTTTGGTCGGGAAGTTAGGCGCAAGGGGGAAATCATT
Organism: Baccha elongata; assembly: GCA_951217065.1. NCBI lineage: Eukaryota > Metazoa > Arthropoda > Insecta > Diptera > Syrphidae > Baccha > Baccha elongata. The sequence goes on along the minus strand of OX578272.1, from coordinate 21,513,450 downwards.
ACATCTATTTCCTCCGACTTTTGAAGGGTTCCTGAAAAATTCTTTCGGATGATAAGGAACGTTTGGTAGGGTTATTGGGTTAAGATAATCCGAATGGACTACATTCATCTTGTCCAATTCATATGAACACCACTGATCTTCTTCATCTTTTATTTTTTTTTGACTACATCATCACACTAAAATTTTTCTTCGGCGTCAGCCCTTTTTGCTTCTTAGCACTAGCATCTGAAAACTTAACTCGAGTCAGCCGTCATCGAGACTCCAGGTCTAATAATTTGTAGCACCGACTATTTGTTCCTGCAGCATGATCCACTTCCTTGAACCGTTGAGCTGGCCAAGGCGATGTTTAGCAGACCTGCAGCGGCAGTCGAACATTAGTCACCCTGTTGGCTTAGGCTCGGACGTGCTTAGCAATGAGTACTAAGAGTCATATAGGTTAACAGGTGTAGGATCCTTTTTCTATTTTTTGTGTTATCAGTGAAAACTATTGCGTAGATAGCGATACCTACTTAACCCTATAGGTAGAAGAATTTAATTCTCTTCCAATTAAATCGCAGACCCTAATGCAATCGTTTAAGCTACATAAATACCTACACGAAGTCAAGATTTCATCAGTTTTAACCAAGTGATATATGACTGATGATCCTAGGTGTGATAAGGTCGGCATATATATCATCGACATATGTCGAGTTCTCTCGATATAGAGAAGGTAAGGAAGAACAATCCTGTGCTAGGTTAGTGACCTAGGACACATAAGGATGTTTCTTCTCTTTCACTTTTCTGCATCGATGGGACTCTCACTATTATGTCAGGATCCTGGATGGGATCTCCCGTTGCATAAATAAAGGGAAATATCAAAGAGGGGATTAATACTCATTCGTTTTGGATTAAGAATTGAAGGTTTAGATACAAACTATTTCCGGTTTCGTTTGTCTGGTCGTTTGATTACACTAGTACGGTACAACACCTCGTGATATTGTTCATATATTCTTCTCTCGTTTTAATTCAATATTTCTTATTTTTTATTTTATGTAGCGGGGGGCGCATCAACCCGTCCGCTCGTTACATAATTGGCGCCCATACGTGTGGGGCTCGACGAAGTAATTTTTAGTAAATTTGTGATGAAATTTAGAAAAAAGTAAACATTTTTTTTTGTAGTGTAAAAATTTTTTTTTTCAAAATTTTTAAGTTTTTTTTTGAGTCGATAGTTTTATCGAAATTTAACATCAGGAAGGTAATTGACTTAAGTGTCGACCGGTAGTTGGTTGATCCACGTCCTAACTACGTCAGCAGCGATAACCTGTTCAGTTTCTTTTCCACTTTCGATAAAAATAATCATTTGTTAATTTTGCGATTTTTCATAGTCAGATGTCCGTACTGGACGTAGTATCGTCTAGTAGCCGTAGCTTCTGCTGAGAATCATTTCATTCATTTTCATGAATTCTTTTCTTTTTCTAATGTTTGTACTTTCGACCGGTGAATGGTCGACTTTCATCCTGTTTACGTCTGTAGCGAAAGCCAAACGGCTGGAAGATATAAGAAAAGAAACGTCAACCAAAAATTCATATTACTTTTTATACCATCTTTTACACTCAAGAGAGTAACATTTTAGCTTTTTCCATCAATCAATTCGAATTTGTTTTTCCGGTTTGTTGTCCGCTAAGGAAGTTTTATTTTCTTTAGGTCAGTAGCGATAAGGGGATAAAGCAGTGAGAGTAGAGAGGGAAGAAAAAGTTAGGTTCGTTCAAGAAGCAGTGAAGATTCATGTGACCATATTTGTTGTGGTTGTTGTTGTCAAAATTTTTTTTTTGAAATTTTATGTTGTCGAGGAATTGCTCGGGAAGTGGAAGATTACAGTCACGACTCCGAACCTGAAACAAGATAGAAAACCTGAAAAGAAATTTAGTTGAGATATTATTTGAGAAAATTTTTTTTTTGAAAAATTTAGATTTAGATTTAGTAATGCTGGTAGCACATATATTTTAGTTCATGCTGGTAGCACATCAAGATTTAGTAATGCTGGTAGCAAATCAAGTTTAAGTTCATGCTGGTAGCAAAATAATTTAAGTTCATGCTGGTAGCACATCAAGATTTAGTAATGCTGGTAGCAAAAATTTAGTATAGTTCATGCTGGTAGCAAAATCAAGTTTAAGTTCATGCTGGTAGCAAAAATTTAGTATAGTCCATGCTGGTAGCAACCTTTTAATTTAATATATGCTGGTAGCAAACATTTAGTTCATTAAGTCCATGCTGGTAGCAAAAATTTAGTATAGTTTGAGTTTTAGTTTCATTAAATTTTTTTGATATATTTTTGAAATTTAGTTCAGGAAATTTTATCTATAAAGTTTATATTTAATATTTTTCTGATTTAGTATATATATTTTTTTTTGAGTTTAAGTGAAATTTGAGTTCATATATTTGAATTTTTTTTTTGGAATCAAGTTACATTTATTAAGTTTTCAGTTTATATTTTTTTTTTGAGTTTATCAAGGGGTTTACCCACAAAGAAGATTAGGTTAAGGTTAGTTAGTAAGATATTTTAGGATTAGTTAAGAAGTTATTGTAGGATTAGTTATAGGTTATAGTAGGGATTAGCTTAGTTTTTATAGTAGGTAGTTAGTAAGTTTATTTAGATATTGAATTTTTTTTTATATAGGATCTCCATATAAACACTTTATTCGAAACAAACAAAAATTTTTTTTCTTGTAAATCACTTTGGGAAATAAATCGTCTTAATGGGACGAAAGAAAGAAAAAGGACAAATGTCTGAAAACAAAGGGAATAAGAAGCAGTCTGAACCAGAGTCTCCTACAGTTCATCGAGCGGTAACTCCGGAACCGCATAACACACGTTTTCGAAAAAACCAAGATCTGTTTCACAACATGACTATGGAACCCGGCGAAGCTGTGGACGGAAGTCGTGTTGAGGAAGCAGGTCCATCACATCGAGAAAGCCAAGAAAACGAACGAGTGCGGATCCTAGCTGATGAAACGTTAAGAACACCCGCAAGGCAGATACTCCTGGAAAGAACACCTTTGAGACGTGACGAAGAGTATGAATCATATATAAAGGAAGTCGCTTTGGCAGCGGTTGGTCTCAATAGAGCCGAAGATCGTAAGGCGCTACAAGAGTCACTAGCGCAAAGCCAAGCCATATTGTTAGAGAAGATGAATGAGGCGATGCATAACGCGTTAGCCCAGTTCAATATTCCAAGACAGCCAGCACCTCCATCAATACCTCTTTGTGACCAACCGACGCCCAACCGACCAGTTTATACCACGCAGAGAGAACCTACAACGAACATCGGCCTAAATGTTCCCGACTTTCCGAGAGTATGGCCCGAAAGAGTAGCATCTACTACAAGAAGAGAAGCTAATCGACCAACTGAACCTGATTTTTATGAACAGTTGAACAGGATTCAATTCAACACCACATCCGCGAATAGAGACGCGAGAGTACCAATGCCATCACCAGCGGCATCCATCTATCGTTCGCCACACTATCAAAAGTGGGGGATTTCATTCAATTCAAAGAACATGACGGTAGATGAGTTCCTTTTCAGATTAGATAAAGTTAAAGATAGCTACGGCGCATCGTGGGATGAAATAGTTTCTAACTTCCACCACTTTGTAAGCGGTCCAGCAGAGGTATGGTATTGGATATACCTTAAAAACAATCCGCAAACATCATGGATAGCCTTAAAACTAGCGCTGATTGACCATTACGGAAGTTTAGAAACTGATTCTGAAATCTCGAGACAGATGGCCGAACGAAAGCAAGCACCTGGGGAAAGTTTTGACGCATTTTATGACGCTATTTTGAAATTGAATTCGAAAATGAAAAATCCTCGTCCAAACGAAGAGTTGGCCGAGATAATAAAACAAAATGTCAAACGCCGAATGGGTGAACTGCTAATAACTTTCCGTACTTCAAGACTAGCTGATCTAGTTTATACTTGTCGAGAGATGGAACGCTATCTAACACAACACGAGCCAGTACGTCCAAGGATGCCACCTATCTTCAATAACCCCATAAGAAAGCAAGTGAGCGAGATGGAGATGCAAACAGAACCTGTTGCAGAGGATATGTCTCTAGCTCTAGAAGCTTTCCAAAGAAACAGAAACAGAGATACAAAAATAAGTTTCGAAAAAGCGATATGTTGGAATTGCCATAAGAACGGCCATATTTTCTTAGACTGCACCGAACCTCAAAATAAAATTTTCTGTTACAGATGTGGTCAACCCGATGTTCTATCCCCTAACTGTCTAAAGTGTAAGGGAAACCAGTCATCGAGTCAGCGATCATCCGAGAGGGAGCTGACGATGATGGGCAACTCGGGGAGTCCGATGTGAAACCTTTACTAGAAACAGAGAAAAAAGTCACCATCTTAAAAAACCCTGAAACCCGAAATATTAAAAATAACTATTCAAAAATTACTAGAATTCCTAAATTAAGACCTCTAAAACCACTTCACCAGAGGCAAATCGAATATGCTGAAGCACGAAAACGTATTTATACGTACCCAATTCAGAATAAAAAATTACTAAAACTAAGAAACAGATTTATTTTAAAACGTAAGCTACATAGAGCAGTAAACATAGCCGAAGTGGAATGTTTGAAAGACGATCCACGTACCTACTTAAAAGTAGAATTATTTAAACATAAATGGCTTGGTTTACTCGACTCCGGAGCGAGCATTAGTTGCCTCGGTAACGGTGCCGCTAAACATCTTGAAGATGCTAATATTCCTTATAGAAAATTCGATTGTAGTGTATCCACAGCGGATGGAACCAAACAGCGCATTGCTGGGGTGGTCACTACAAATATTACATACAAAGATTTAAGTCTTCCAATTGATCTGTACATAGTGCCATCTTTAGCCCAAGATTTATATCTAGGCATCGATTTTTGGAAAACATTTAAATTAGCTCCGCAAATCATTTCATCTTTAGATACTGTTACCGAGACAACAACCGGTCAGGCAACTAAGCCGGAATGTCTCCTATCCGTAGAGGAATCTACTATTCTTCAAAATACGATTAAGCTATTTCCGTCATTCGCCGTTCGAGGTCTCGGACGCACACATTTGATGGAACATTCTATAGATACGGGAGACGCAGAACCCATTAAACAACGTCACTATCCCATATCGCCAGCAGTACAAAGTCTTGTGTACACGGAATTGGATCGCATGATCTCGTTAGGTGTTATCGAGGAAAGTAAGAGTGCATGGTCCTCACCAGTAGTACTGGTGAGAAAGCCTGGAAAAAACCGCCTATGCCTCGATTTCCGAAAAGTTAACGCCGTAACTAAGAAAAATGCGAATCCAATTGCGCACATTGAAGGATTGCTAGCACGCCTTTCCGAAACACGTTATATCTCTAGCGTGGATTTGAAAGATGCTTACTGGCAAGTGCCCCTGGAGAAAGAATCACGGGAGAAGACAGCGTTTACAGTCCCGGGGAGACCGTTGTATCAATTTAAAGTGATGCCGTTCGGACTCTCGAATGCTGCGCAAAGTTTGACGAGCTTAATGGACAAGGTAATTCCTCGCGAGTTGAGAAACCAGGTGTTCATTTACCTCGATGATCTTTTGGTCATCTCGAAAGATTTTCACGATCATATTTCGACACTTCGTAAAGTAGCAAAGCATCTTACTGATGCTGGTTTAACCATTAACGTGGAAAAATCTAAATTTTGTTTCCGCGAATTGCAATATTTAGGTTATATTGTAGGTCAAGGATGTCTAAAAGCTGATCCTAACAAAGTATCAGCGATAGTAGAGTTTCCTGTGCCAACCACCTTACGTCAAGTCCGACGATTTTTAGGAATGGCGGGCTGGTACAGAAGATTTATCGAAAACTTTTCAACTCTCACTGCTCCAATTTCAGACACCTTGAAAAAAAAACAGAAATTCGAATTCGGTCCGGAAGCTATAGCAGCCTTAGAAGCTACTAAGAAAGCGTTAACTTCAGCACCAGTTTTAATAAACCCCGATTTTAATAAACAGTTCATTATTTGTTGCGATGCCTCATCCACCGGGATAGGTTGTGTTCTTTGTCAATTAGACGAAGCCGGCAACGAAAAACCAATTTATTTCTATTCACAGAAGCTGAACTCAGCTCAAAGAAATTACACCGTCACCGAACGGGAATGCTTGGCTGCTGTCCAAGGGATTTACAAATTTCGACCTTACGTCGAGGGATATAAATTCGTAGTGATAACTGATCATGCTAGTCTACGGTGGCTGATGAACTTGAAGGATCCAATGGGAAGGTTAGCTCGATGGAGCCTCAAGCTTCAAAGTTTTGACTTTGAGGTGGTCCATAGGCGTGGATCTCAACACCATGTGCCTGACGCGTTGTCAAGGGTATATGAAGTAGACTCCATGGATGTTGAGAAACCCACCCTTGAAACCACCACTTCAAATTCAGTTAAAGTATTAAACATTGATCTAAAAGATCCAGCGTTCAAGTCAGAGGAATATTCCCAGATTATAGCACATATTGAAAAGAATGCAGAACGTTTGCCTGATCTGCAAATATCAGAAAGCTTTATATATAAAAGAGTAAAACACGCCACAGGTAATCCTATTCAGGAGGACTTGTCGTGGAAGCTTTGGGTTCCGTCGCAGCTGACTGGAACATTGGTAGAGCAAGCTCATTGTCCACCTAGATCGTCGCATGGAGGAATCGCTAAGACTTTATATCGCCTCCGACAACAGTTCTATTGGCCAGCGATGAGCAGTCAAGTAAAATTATTTGTGAATAAATGTGATATGTGCAAAACAACTAAAGCACCTAATAGTACTTTACGTACAGAGATGGGGAAAGCCTTCACGGTTGACCGTCCGTTTCAACATTTATATGTGGACTTTTTAGGACCGTATCCTAGATCCAAAAGAGGGAATACTTTTATAGTTATTGCTTTAGATCAATTAACAAAATTCGTGCTAATTAAACCGCTTAAAAAAGCAAATTCAAACGAATTGATCAAATTTCTTACAGAGGAGATATTTTTAATATTTGGAGTTCCAGAGACTCTGTTATCCGATAATGGATCCCAATTTATTAGTAAGGATTTTGGAAATTGTTTAGACAACTTTGATATTACACATATCAAAACCGCATCTTATGCACCACAGGCTAACGCCAGTGAAAGGGTTAATCGCTCGATACTGAGTGCCATACGCGCCTATATAGACCCCAAACAAACCAATTGGGACATACACCTATCAGAGATAAGTAGTGCTTTGCGTACATCGGTACACAGTGTCATAGGTATGTCTCCATATGAGGCTCTATTTGGACAGCAAATGGTGGAACACGGGTCTGACTATCGTCTGTTACGAAAATTAGACGGTTTGAATCAGTCTGAGATTAACTGGCTACCTAAAGCCGCAAAGATGGGTATATTACATGCGTACTTAAAAACCGCTTTAAACCAAGCACATGTAAATTACGAACATAATTACAACCTAAGAAGCAGATTAGTGTCATATAATGTGGGAGACAAAGTTTTCCGAAGAAACTTTACCCTAAGTAGCGCAGCCAAACATTTAAACGCTAAACTATGTCCTAAGTTTCTGAAAGCGCATGTAGTAAAAATAGTTGGTAACAATTTATACCGCGTCAAGGACGAAAAAGGTTTTGAGATGGTAGTGCATACCAAGGATCTACGCAAATAAAACATGTAAGCAACAGAAAACAACAGTCTATCATAACCGGCTAGTTCAGCTGCACATGAGACAAAGGGTCGTGGGTATCGTACTCATTCATCAAAACAGTCATCAATATTTTCAGACAGTCAAGGCAGTTTTTCTTTTCCATCATCGTTGTATGTGCTTACACTACACACAACGAAGATGTTTTGTAGGAAAATCTACCGCACCTACCCCGACAGTAGGCAATAAAATTCATATCTTCTATTCATCAGTTACATTCAAAAACCCAACCAATTTAAAAATTTTGTCATTTCTTACGAATAACTCCGAATCTGAGCTACCGATTTAAATGGTAACGAAATAAACTTTTGCTAAGCAAAGACATAATTATAGGAAGTAGTGAAGGTACAAACCTATCATTTACACACACCATTACTCCTACCGGTTCATAAAAGTAAACACAAAATATGCCCGAGCATAAGAAAACCTATGCGCCACACAATTAAATAATAGCTATGTCAAACACAGTCATTAAAATGGAGGCAAAGGAGGCAAAATGCATTTTAGAAGTAGACAGCAACACCAAAATAAATGGAAACAACTATAGATATTAATACTGGACGAAATGGTGGACACATATGGTGATGGGCCAAGAGGAAAATGTACTACGTAAGGATGTGCGCGAATCGAGCCGTACCCCAGAACATGGTAAGATTTATATCTACTTCAAAGCCTTAGGAAATGTTAGTAAAAGTCCAGAACCAGCATTTAACATAGAGAAAAACAGAAAAATGTAAGAAATGATTGAGAAAAACAAATAGTTGAGATAGAAAAATCTTGTCAGTGAGTAAGAAAAATCAATTTGTAAAAACGTAGTAGTATCTTTTTTTGTCATATTTAATAGCTAGTTGAGTAGAATGAAAGAAGAGAAAAACTCAGAAAAATAAGTCATGCCCAGCGAGATAGATTCGGTTTAGACAAATAGAAGGACAGAAAGAAATAGATTCAGTACTACTCTAAAGAGTAAAATAAATAAAGATAGTGTGAAGAGTGGAAATAGAGTAATAATAGACAGTATAAAAGAAGAAACAGTTGCTCGTCAATAATCATTCAGAGTAGTAGGTCTGAAAACATCGAAAAATAAGAAGGCAAAAATTTTCTTTATTTGAGACAGAAGAGTACTACTCGGTAGGCAATGACCACAAATACTTAGTTTCGTAACCACGAAGTACGAATGAACCATAAAATCTTCAAATAAAATACTTACTCAAAAATCTAGTACTCGTCAATCCATTCAGTCACAAATAATCGACGTTTTTATTAATCCTTACCAGAACCAAAAAAGTCAAAACGAGTCAAAACTTATGATGATTCATTTCTTTATTTTTATTTACAAAATTATATTTGTACTTACATACTCCTATGGATTAAATTTATACAAAAATATTTGTAATACTTACGCAACATTCAGTCATCAATTTCAAAGAGACTCATGACTAAAGAAAATGCTAGAGAAAAAAATAATACCAAAAATTTTTATTCATACACAAAACATTACTTACCGATATTTAACTTACCTGAAACTAGAGAACTTTAATAAAAACATTTGTCATTTATAGAAAAAGACAAGAAAAGTAATTCATAAATATTTTTTCACTTCACGTGAGTCCCAGTGAAAACAAGCGTGAGGCAAAAAAGTAAATCGTAACGTACCAAACTCAGTAGTAGAATAATAACTTATCTACAGCCAAGTTAATATATGACTAAAAAGGAGGAGGAGTTTCGTAAAGAAACAAATCCAAATTCGCAACCGACAGCCATCGTGGATAAAAGTTTCAATCGAAATTATCTTTTCAATTTCATCCCCCGAATTAACAAGTCGACATAAGTCAAATAAAATAGTAAGGGAAATAAATCGAGGATAAAAATTATAAAGTCAAACGAAAGAAAAAACTCAGGATTGTACGAGAAAATAAGGATTACTATAAATTAATAAAAGGCAGAGCTCAGGTAAGAAAGTTTTTTTTGTTAAAGAATGTAGATACGTAAAAAAAAGAAAAAAAACACATTCTCAGTAGTCTAGCAAAATTAGTTCGAAAATACAATATCGTCAGTGATTTTTTTTCATTTTTTTTACGGCAAATCTAATGGGACATGTGAACAGTAGATTAATTGAAGCAGGTATATATCAGGATTGGCGATCAGAACGATCGAAATAATCACCACTAAAATTACCTGCAAGAAAAAGTCAGAAAAAATCGCAAATCCATCGTCACAAAATACTCAAACAAGGGTGCTCTTATCGGAAAAAAGCGCAGTGAGCAGGGAGCAAATTGATGACACAAAAGCGAGAAAATAGTGTCTCAACAAAAACTCCCAAAATACAGCAAAAACAAGGAAAAAGCAGAAACAAGCCAGGTAATAACATGTGAAATTTTTAATAGTAAAAATATATATATAACCATACGGCACACGGCAGCGTGGTCGATGTTCTAGAAAAAGAAAGAAAAAATCTATAGAGGTAACAAATGATGATAAAAGTAGAACACATAGTTGTTTAGTAACAAAATCATGCGCATTTTTATTCAGTAGATAGGTAGAAACGCTTATAGTAGTAAAAATATTTTTGGCTTTGTAGTGATATAAATTACCATTGTTTAAAAAAATTTTTCATTCTCTTTGTATAATTCACAATACTAAAACTTCTCTTTTCATGCAGGCAGCGATCACAAAACGGAGTGGCAATCAACGGAACTGGTGAACCAAAGTGGCAGTGGTGTATCAGCCACCAAAACGACCACACTACGCCCAAGTTCACAAACCCATTTTCTTTTGCCATACTCCCAACGAAAAGTCCTGCCTGGCTTTTTTTTTATACGTTTATATACGTATATGTACATTTCAAGATACATCGAGTCATATGTACATATCCATGCCAGAAAAAGATGTACATTCAACCAGTGGATTAAACATCAGTCAAGAATTGCATCAAAATCTGAAAATCATCAAAATCATCAATATCATCTGGAAGCATTGGTCGGACGAGACCGAGGAACTATTTGAAAGCAACAAGTATGCGGCTATTTGTGATTTCAACGAGGGACTCATTCATCAGCAACCACCTGTAAAAGTGAATTAATAAATTTTGATCATCATGATGTCATCATCTGTATAAGTACCTATTTATTTGCAACAAATCACATAACATTTATGGATGTAAGGTATTGTGACCTCAATATAATTATTTTATCAATATATCAGTGTTATATTTCTGAAATATCTGGTCTGAGCTTCAATAAGCATTTTAAATATATCCTATGATCACGTAGGTAACAAAATTTCTATTCAAGATAAAATCTTTTTATTGGTGCTTATAACAGTGAATAATTTACCGTGTTAATATAAATTTTATACTCCCTATGGGACAGTTGTTTCATAACGTTAATTTATTAACGTAATTTCATTTCTTTGTACTTGTACGTACTTATATACTTAAAGATACCATCTGCGGTATATAGTTCAATTCAAAAATAAATTTTGAGAAAAAATAATTGAGATTCTTTGTAAAATAAAAACCTAATTGGGAAAAATTATGAAAATTGAAGATCCTAAAAGTATACTTTAAATATTTTTGTAAAAAGAAACCGCCACCAGTAAAATAATTTCGTTTAGCCTAAAAGTGACTCAATATCAGTCACAAACATAAAGAACAAGAAAAGGAAGGGAAAGGAAACAATAATACTTTCTAATACCTATTTCAGTTCAAACAAATATTCGTCGTAGCGGTATATAGTGAAATAAATTTGCGTAACAATAAAAAGTGCAAAGGTCAAGAAGTTGAATAGTATCATTCGTTCATGATACATATCAATTATTGATACCTACTTTCGGGATTTCGACTAATTTTCTGAAACATATGTACCTAGGTCTGGAAACAAACAAGAATATAAATTTTTTTTTGAAACAAAACTTAAATCTGAATATTATTGTAATTTAAATCTATCCATTCTTCGAGTGATAGGGTGCACCTTCTCCCCGTCGAACCTTTTTAGTTTTCTTTTAGCTTTTTGTCCAAATTGATTATATGTAACTATATTATATCATATTAACAAATTTAAAATTTTTACCATACTATATTGATATTTTTATCTAATATTACATTTTGATTTTTATATTAAATTTTTTTGAGCTCCGAAACCCAAACTTTTGGTGATTTTCGTTGAGGAATATTCTTCTTTGATTTTAGCAAAGGGATATTGTGGGCAGACTCTTAGTCTGATAAAAATTCTTTTCACTCGTGTATTGTCGTTCGTGAAATTACCTACTTAAGGGAATTTCATTCGGAATTTTATATTTTGTAGTTGTGTTTAACAACTATTTTTCACTTGTTCGGTTAAATTAAAGAAACTGATTATTATAATCAGACGGTATAAGACTAATTCTTTCGAATTTAAGGCTATCGTACCAATCTACCTTGACTGGCCTTGAGTAATCTCATTGCAGAGTTAAGCAGCCGAAATACAAATTCGACAGAGTTCAAGTCAATTTTATTCGATTGTTTCACGTTGTAGATTGTTTTATTGAAAGATATTAAACGTAATATCTTATCGTGTCGCGAAAGAGGGGAAGTTAAAAACTTCGAGCCTCCAACTAATTTCAAGTCTGAATAAGACTACTTTTTTTGAATTTACGTTTTCGTCGAGAAATTGAATGGTATTTACTCACAACTATTTGAGATAGTAATGAAAGTTTGTTTTCTTTCGATTTTCATTATTCTTTTGATAAATTGAACTTTGGGTAAGAAGATAAAATTTTACGTCTTCATTAACTTTGATCTACTTAGTTACATGGTGTAGCAGTTTTTTTTTTGTGTAGGGACACTTAGACGTATGAGGGTCATTTCATTAAAGTTTTTCTTGGTCAATTATAACAAAAAAAAAAAAAAGTTTCTTTTAGTAAAGACAACTTATGTTATAGAGATTTATTTAGTTTATATGGAAGTTTTCTTTTAAGGATTTTAAGAAAAAAGTATCATTGTTAGTTATTAAGATTTATTGAAATAAAGATTGTTTAGGATATCGGATGAAATTAACTTCTTTTAATTTTCACTAATGTCGTTAATACGATGATTGTTAAATCAGTCATAGGGAAGTTAGTTTTTTTTTTGTTTTCGTCAGTTTTAGGTAACATGGCTGTTTAAAAACCTAAGGATAGGGGTCGTGACTGGAGTCATGTAAGCGAAATCCTGAGTAACCTCTTTGGTAGCAACAGCAGCAACAACAGCAACAACAACAACAACATTTTATAACATGTATTAGATCGGGCCACATGGTATTCACTCACTGCAGCGGGATGTACCTACATCAATTTTCGCCATTGAGTACATCAAGGGAAAAGTAGCCAAAGGAGTTCAATATCCTTTAGCAACTTTTGGTCGGGAAGTTAGGCGCAAGGGGGAAATCATTACATCTATTTCCTCCGACTTTTGAAGGGTTCCTGAAAAATTCTTTCGGATGATAAGGAACGTTTGGTAGGGTTATTGGGTTAAGATAATCCGAATGGACTACATTCATCTTGTCCAATTCATATGAACACCACTGATCTTCTTCATCTTTTATTTTTTTTTGACTACATCATCACACTAAAATTTTTCTTCGGCGTCAGCCCTTTTTGCTTCTTAGCACTAGCATCTGAAAACTTAACTCGAGTCAGCCGTCATCGAGACTCCAGGTCTAATAATTTGTAGCACCGACTATTTGTTCCTGCAGCATGATCCACTTCCTTGAACCGTTGAGCTGGCCAAGGCGATGTTTAGCAGACCTGCAGCGGCAGTCGAACATTAGTCACCCTGTTGGCTTAGGCTCGGACGTGCTTAGCAATGAGTACTAAGAGTCATATAGGTTAACAGGTGTAGGATCCTTTTTCTATTTTTTGTGTTATCAGTGAAAACTATTGCGTAGATAGCGATACCTACTTAACCCTATAGGTAGAAGAATTTAATTCTCTTCCAATTAAATCGCAGACCCTAATGCAATCGTTTAAGCTACATAAATACCTACACGAAGTCAAGATTTCATCAGTTTTAACCAAGTGATATATGACTGATGATCCTAGGTGTGATAAGGTCGGCATATATATCATCGACATATGTCGAGTTCTCTCGATATAGAGAAGGTAAGGAAGAACAATCCTGTGCTAGGTTAGTGACCTAGGACACATAAGGATGTTTCTTCTCTTTCACTTTTCTGCATCGATGGGACTCTCACTATTATGTCAGGATCCTGGATGGGATCTCCCGTTGCATAAATAAAGGGAAATATCAAAGAGGGGATTAATACTCATTCGTTTTGGATTAAGAATTGAAGGTTTAGATACAAACTATTTCCGGTTTCGTTTGTCTGGTCGTTTGATTACACTAGTACGGTACAACACCTCGTGATATTGTTCATATATTCTTCTCTCGTTTTAATTCAATATTTCTTATTTTTTATTTTATGTAGCGGGGGGCGCATCAACCCGTCCGCTCGTTACACATTCTGGTGCATTCTAGGTAACGCTCAATCAATTGCTGCACTTTACTCACAAAAATGAACCTATCCTCAAATTGCAATTAAATCGCCGTAAATACTAAAAACCAAATTCTTATAAAAAAGTAGTTTTAATAATTTCCCATTGTCACAAAAACAATTCGGTTAGGTTCTATTCAGAATGGATATAAACATTAACCGCAAAAAGCTAATTTAGCACTTCATTTCACAAATGCTGGTATGGTATACATTTAAGAAACGTCCATGTACTATAAACCAAATTTATTGTTTTGGAAACTTTGTGTTGGTAAATTTTTTTTTATAAAAATACTAAAAATACTTTATTCAAAATTTTGTTCACGGAACTGGCCAAAGACTCCTTCTCTTTGATACCGATTATCTTTTGAACGGCTGGACCGGTTTTGAAGAAACATTTTTGGATTGTTGAAAGGCATGTTGGATCTACTTATGGATCATTTAGTTTAAGAGAAAGATGTTTTTTCTTTGACCATATCTTTTTGGCGCTGTGCTCAAAATATTACCCCAAACAACGGAACTATAAAGTCCCCGATCCATTGTGTCGTCCTGAGAAAAAAATCAATTTTTGTCCTTTGTAGAAGTTTAAAAAAATGGTTATGATTATTCTATTCAGAACCATTTGGTCGTGATGTCGACAAAAAAGAGAACATATTTCTTTTGTATGAATATTTGAGAATATTTATATTTCTTTTGTTTCATGAGGGTTTTTCTTCAGGCTACGTTATTTAAAGCTCCTTAGTCTAAAAATGTGGATACAGTTTACACATTTCGTGAAACTACATACCTTAAGACTAAGCGTTCTGAGATGAAGAGAGAGGGACAGTTTCTAGAATATTCCTATAATATGATTATTAAAGGCCTTAAACATAAAACAGCCAGGACAAACAGCCTATAAAATCTCACTTGTCAACTTAAATTAATAACAAAAAATATTTCATAAAAACAATAATGTTACTTAAAAAGTTACAGCATCCAAGAACAAATAAATGTGACCCCAGTATCGTGTCTTTTATTTTAAAGTTAAGGTAATGATAAATATGTAATACAAAGTAAAATTACTATTTTCATGTTTGCATTCGCATAGGCTTCAAACGTGCCATGGCTACATAATACTGTTACAAAAGAATCCCATAATTCCTATTAATCACTCCATATCGAAATTACCATAATTAATTCTTTTCATTGAATCGAATCGATATGACAATGTAAATTTATGAATTCCAATTATTAACTGGTTCACAAATGTACAAATCCGATGGTGTGTAGTGTACTTATATATGTATATTTCAATGGCTTTATGCCGTTTGAAAATTGATGACATTCGATTTGTATGAGCCATAATCTATGTGACAAATGACCACAAGTGGTTGACAAATTGGCATGTAGATCATAGCAAAAGGTTGCCAATGCCCCAGTGTCACAGCAAAACAAGGAGGACACATATGCCAAAAGCCAAGTGGAGAATGAGAAATACAGAGTTCCGAATGCTGTTCCCAAACGGAATCATCATGGTATTCCATGTGGTCGGTGTATGTCCCTCAACCCTAGTTTAAATGTTGAAGTTCCTGGTCGGAAGCAGTGAATTATTAATGGCTTAGGAATACGCAAAGCAAATTGGGGAACGGCACAACAGAACAGCACTTTGATTGATTTTAAACGACATCGGACTTTGGACGAATATTCATGCGGAGGAGGTGTCCAATTTAATGTAAATAAATGTTTTGCATTCCAAGTGCCTTGTTTGTTTGTTCCATTTGCTTTTTGACAACAGAGTGTTTTGGAGATATATATGTATGATTGTATGTGTATAATATAAAAAGAAGGGGAGCTTCGAAAAGGAATCGAACTGTGTTGTTATTCCCACGATATTTCTTTCTGTTGGTGGTTTGGAGTAAGGGTGGTTTGGATATTGATATGGCGAATTCCAAGGAAAGTCATTAATTGTTTATAAAATAAATTGGAAATTTTTAACATTGCAATTGTTTAGCTTTTGAAAAAATGATAGAAACATCAAAAGTGCTGTATGTATACCCCGAAAGTTATAACTTAGGACCACTTGCACGAAAACCAAGGATAATTATAAAATCGCAGTTACGTATCCAGGGTTAAATAGATAATTGTTTATTTTTTGATTTTATGTTGCACGAATGAAAACACAGCTAACCAAAGATAAAAAATTAAAAACAGGAACGAAACAGAAAACAACAACAACATTTGCTAAACACACTAATGCGAACCTCACCGATAGCAACTTCTTGTCAAATTCTATTTGACGGATGTAAAAAGTTATCCAGAGAAAAATGAGCGGATAAATATTTAAGATTTTGCAAACGAGTTTATATTTTTATCGATGGCTAGTGCCTATGCATGGATAAATCAGTGGTTACTAATGTCAAAAAAGTTTCGTGCAAGTAGGCCTTAGTGAACTTGTGCAGCACCGACTACAGTAAGTTGTGTCACGTTGTGTTCGTAATATTGAATTTGTGTGTATTCACTATTTGGCAGCTATTCCAATTGCAGCACGGTCGCTATTGTGTTCAGGCATTAACCCTCATCTGAGTATCTGCTCAGAGTTGCCACTCTCCAGTTAAAAGAAATGTTTATGATTTTTTCTTCGGTTTTTCTCATCGAAGAAGTGTTGTCGTTTGATGTTTTTATGTTTAATTTTTTCTTATTTTAGGTTAATATGGTATTGTTTTTCAATCAATAACAATTACCTTTACTATTTGTGTGAGATTTTGAAGGAATTCGGTTTAGTAATAAATTCTCATTTATAGTTACTAAAAATGTTATTTAGAAAATGCTTGAAAATATCAAAAAGATGTGGGAGACGGATGTTTCCATTGAAGGCGCAATTGAAAGCAGCAACTGTTCCTAGCAGTAATCTTTTTTGTATTCAATTTATATAAGTTTTACGCCCGATTTGATCAAATAGTTGCAAATAGCAAACGAAGTTTTGTTTTATAGCTTGTTTTAGCATAAAACGAGTTTTAATCAATTTAAAACTATGCGAACGTTAGTGTTTTCTATGATGTTTTTTGGATTCAAATTAATTTAGTTTTTTTTCAGTTATTAATTTTTACCTTAAACAGAATACGACCTTCAGCTGTGGATATGCTTAAAAAAACTCGCCTGTTTTTTTTTACCTCTTCTCTTGATGTTATGGACAATGATAGATTCACCATGTTTAGGGTTTAGTGTTTTTGACTAAAAACATTTTTCATAATTGTTAACCTATTGCTTGATAAAAATAAGACAGACATTGTTAAAAAAACAGCGAAGGTTTTTCTATTTTTTTTGTTTTTGTGAAAGTTAACAAAATTGAACTAAACGGATCAAAGCGGTTATTATTATAGGCATATATATAAAAGATTGTGCATTCGTTCTGTTTCTTAAGCAAACGCAATTATAGTTGGGCCTTAAGTCTAAGAGCAGAATTCATATTCGTCACCCAAATCGAGATTTTTCTCAAATCCTGTAAGCAGAGACAAATCTTCAGCCTTTCCTCAATCCAAGTCCTTATTCAGTTCATAGTGCAGAAAAACCTTGACTTGTAGTCCTTTTAACAAATTTCAATTGTAAAACTTAAAAAATTTACCATCATCCCTTATAAAACTTTGATTAAAAATAACATTATTCCAAAAATTAATCAATAAAATGTGTAGTTTTCAAAATATTTTTGATCCATCCCTGGCCCACCTCATATTAATTTCTCACTTCGAGACGGAAGTTTAAACAAAAAAAAAACAAATCGAGGTGTGAAAAGGTATATAGGTACATAATCGTATATTTAATCCTCAAAGGACACAAATTTTCTTATGAAAAAGCCAACAAATAACTGTTGTCATTTGGAGTTTTGAAAGGTAGTTTAATCCAATACCCATCCGAAAAATCGTTGATGGTCGTTCCCTAAAAATTCATTCTTCTTTCTTCAATTATTCGGATCTACGTATAACACATGCATATACTATTATAGCTTCAGTTCTGTAGATACATTTCCTTCGTCCATCCCATGGAATAAACTGAATGAAAACTTAAGCTTCCATTTTCTGACTGCTAAAAGTCAACGGATCATATGAAAAAAGATAAAATGTGCGCATGGTCTCCAAGGGTTACAACCTCCTCGCTCGACCCTCTCTATAATAACAATAGAACCAGGTTCCAGATGTTTCCTCGATTTTTGACTCCCGCGCCTTTTCATTCACGCCCTCACTTATGCGGTCCAGTACATAGCAAGAGAAATAAAAAAACGAAGATAGACTTTTGAGTAGATAACTTTTCAAGTTGTTTTTATTTTGTACTTATTTATAACAAAAACGGATGTACAACTATAAAAGCATGTATTGTTGAAATATTTCTATATATGTAAGTCTCTACCTACATAAAGTCTGGTTCTTGTTATTTTTTTGGCAATCGTTGTAGTGGGTCAACAAACTTAGTTTAATTTAAAAATAAAACAAGTTAACTTTCCAGACATGATTACTTTCTAGCTAAAAAAAAATTGTTTTAGCCACACGAATTTTAAACAAAAAAATTGCAGACAGCATTAAATTTAAAATCAATCCTCTGAATCTCATGTGTGAGTCGACATGTTATATATGTATATACTTAACCGTACTTCTTTGTGCCTCTGCAACTCCTGTGAAATGAACATCCTGAATAATCCTTGTCTTTTTTTTTATTTAGATGCAAACGTAATATTAAATTAAGAAACTCTGATTAATGTTTGCAGCTGACAGATATACAATTCGAGCTATATGAACATTCTGACTTTTTCACATCACAAAGTATGTTCTTATATTTAAAAATAAGTGACTGATTAAATTGATGATATATGAGGAATATCTGAAGACGACAGGTAATTTTCTTCTTTGAATGCGGTTTTAAACACAACCTGGGATTATTTTTTTCCGGTTGTGATTAGTTTTGTGTTTTGGTTATTTTGTCAAAGTGTATTTCGAGGTTTTCAAAAAGAAGTTTTTGCGTATGAATTTGGAAATCACTGTGTTGAACCATTGTATATACATTTCTATAGTATTTTCATGCTGAATAATCACCGCCTGGCCATCTTAAGAAACTTGTGAATAACACATTTTTAGGTTCGTACATTACTAGTTGTCTATTCTGTAACCCTGACAACAGTCGTAAACGTATACATGATTTTTGTTTTATTTACGACTCTTGTCAAGGAAATATAAATTTTAGAGCCAATAAAATTCATTAAATATTGTTAATTTGTTTTGTTGACGACTATTGTTAGGGTAGCAGAATAGACACTTAGTAAATGTAAGAACCTCCAAAAGTGCAGTTCACAATTTTCTTTAGATGGCGCTGCTCCATGGTTGTACTATAGAAATTTATATACAATGGTTGAACTCTGAAAATTTATAAAAGTTCTCATGTTTTGAGTTTTTAAATGTATGAATTCGGATGTCGTTGCGTTATTTGATTTGTTTCATAAGTTTTTAGGATTATTTGATCTTTACTATCATATAGTTTTTCTAAAGGTACTTTCCAACATTATAAACCGAATGTAAGTGCTGGACGAAAAAAAAGATATATGTTTTTCATATCATGACCACTTCTTGGTCACAGAAAAAAAATTAAACATAGGTTAGGTATCTATAATAACTTAGTATGTGATATAAACAGGAATGGCCAATCTACTCCATGAATTAGAAATTAGATGATCCTAAACTTATATTTTCATAAAGATTAGTTTTGCGGTATTTGAGGCAATTAACTTAAACTGAGCGAAAAAAAGTTCATGCAATTATTAAGCTATTAGATTAAAATAAATTTTAGCTCGAGTTTAATAATAATTTATTTACAACAAAAAAAAAGTGTTTGCACGTGTGTTTTTAAAGCAGAATATTTTTAACATTAAATTGTTGCTCCTACATTATGCAAGATATGTATTTTAAGAAATTGTTTGAACTTATGAAATTTAAATGAGAGTTCGATATTCATTTCATATTTGGATTTTATACACTTAAATAAATCGAATGTTTTTATTATAAAATTTACGATAATGTTAAAAATAATTTTAGAATCTTAAAGGTGGTGATAATAATCAACCGTGTTATCGATCTGATTCTGATATGACCGCATAAATTAATAATTTATTATCTTCGCGATCAAGTCCAATCTTTATTTAAGAAATGATAATCACGTAATGTCTTTACAGACAAAAAAAACTCGTTTTATTAATTAAGTTAATTATATTGGAGGATTTGGTTTTTGGTGTATTTTATTATTCTGCATTGCATAAGCAAATCTAGCAAATATAAAAACAAATTACAAATGCATTTCTCTATAGGTTTGGCTAATAACAAGAAATGTCATACAGACAGATTGAAAATAAAATAAATTACGTTTGTATTTGAATAGTTTTATTTCATACTGACCTCAAGTGTCTCATTATTATAATTTATCTTGAAGTGATTTAATTTGTAATGTCATTGATTTTTTTAAGTTAAAGAAGCCGGCTAGTAATATAGATACATGTATAATGTACTGAATGTAATCCACCTCCACTGTCTATCAATCTTATAGCTTACACCACTTTAGAAATTAAAGTTAGCGCGTGTTGTTTCTTAAACTTGATAAATTAAAACTTATTTACAATAAAATGGAAAATGATTGAACATTTTAATAGACTAAGTGCTAATTGAGAAGATAAAAAACAGACATCTATATTAAACATTAAACCTACTCATATACTCAGTCATAAATAATAAATAGTAGGTTAATAGTTCCAGCTGTTGTAATTTGGTATTTTAATTATTGAGCTAAATATTTTTATTCAAACGTCGTTTTGCGGTGAACTGCCATTGAATTAGCAATCATTTTGAACTTCAACCAATGTAGAAACTATGAAAATATATTAAGATGAAACGGCAAGCAAAAAAGTTGAAGTTGAAGCTGACTTACACTATCAATCAATGATGGAATGATTTCTACATTGATGAAAACTGTAATTAACTGCTTGTTTTTTTTTAATGCTAATGGCTTTTAAAATTTCAAATAACTATACATATGTATATATACTTACATAATATCTTATTCGACCTGAAAACAAAAACAATGATTCATAATATGAATCGTAGATGATTTGTAAATTCAAGCCTTAGAAACACTTACGATATAAAAGTAAATAAATTATTTGTTCTTGTTGATTCTCAGATTATTAAGTGACCATCTGAAAACTTTAGCAGACAATTTTTTTTGTTAATTTTGATAATGACAACAACAAAAACACAATGATTTATATAAACTATATTTCTTATAATACTTTTATACTACAAACTAGCTGATCCACCCGTTGTTTTTCGGGTATAGCAGAAATTATTCTATTCACATAATTCCAACTGTACTTATGTATTTTTCTTGATTATAAGGTCATTGGCAAAATTATTTGCACAATGCATTTTTTATATTAAATTTTACTGTTATATAATTTAAAATTTATTTATGAATTATTAAAATTCAATATTTTCTTCAAAATTCAATAAATAAATGTTAAAAATATTAGAAAAAAAATTAAAATTATTTGCACAAGCAATTATACAGTAAAACGGGAAATTAACGTTGCATTTGGAATTTTCGTTTAAATTTTGTTGAGTATACACAAATATTTTTTGGGACTAAGGATCGTTTAGTTAGGCCGCCATTTTGAACGTAGTCTTGAAGCCAATTATATCAAAAACCGTTAGTCCGGCAGGAAATCTGCAAAATACAAATTGGTAGAATATTTAATTGTATGTTTTGAAGTTATTTTTTTTTTGATGTATCTTTAATGTTTCAAAAGTTATAAACAAAAAAAATAAAAATTATGTTTTTGCCGTCGAAAAAATTTTCTATTTTTCATTTTACATAAAAAATTTTGAATACAGATTTATAGACATTTTCACAAAGCAATTAGTTTTGCTTCTACTTTTTTGTTAAGTAACATTTTTAAACTTAAAAAAAAAAATTCATTTTTTTTCAAATTTGCGCTTGGTAATTTAAAAGTTAGAAACGCAAATTTAAATTTACAAGGTGTATACTTACTAATCAGTGAACAATACTTTGCGAAATATTTCATGAACATGTTCTGAAAAAAATGGTAGTACAATAATAATTAAGGCACCTATATACATACATACATCTCCAATCCACTTTTGGAGAAAAGTAACCTGGAACTTATATTTTTCTTGATTTTTTTGATATTTATTGTACTCAAATGTCACATTTGAGTTCGTTGCAGTGTTTTTAGTTGCGATTAGGTATAGGTACTATTACGTGCAAAAAAAAAGTTTTGAGATAAAAATCAAACATGATGTCACGATCACAGATTAGACGCAAATTCTATCAGTTTGTTAGTCTGGTTTTATGAGCACCTACAGCTCAACCGACTAAACCGATTTTCTTCAAATTATACTACAGGGTTTAAATACCATTACTTAGAGGAGAATGGGACTTAAAGCGAGCTCAAACCATTTCCTGGTAAGAAAAAATTTAAGAAAAACCTGAAGGACTAAATGTTCGAATTTAAAAAAAAAAAATAATTTTAATTTTAGTAATATTTTAAATTAATTTTCTTCTAAATTCCATATTTGAGAAACAGCTTATCCAAAAATTTTAATTTTAAGTATATATTCTATGAAAACTCTTAAGCACTTAAAATTGGCATACATACTTTGGATTTGTTAAAAAAAAACTTTTTTTTTATTAAATAAAAATCGATTAATTTAAAAACCGCTCTAACAATTTTGATTTTTTTTTATTAAACTTAGGTATATTTATTCAATTAAATTTTCTGCACAGTTTGATTTTCGCTTAAATTTTAATAACAAGTAAATTTAGCAATTTAAAAAAATTGTTAGTATTTTGTTCGAATTTCTCGTTTATATTTTTTTTTTTCTAAATTTTAATGTTTGTCACAACAGCAAGTTTGTGCGACCCAGTCGTACTTTTTATGTACTTTGTATTTATTGTTTGCTTATATGAAATGTATCTTAATTATCCATAAGCATTTATGGTCAGTGACTTTTACATGTTTGTTGTTTCTACATGTTTTGCAATTTTCGATAATATGGTGAAATTCTATGGTGAAATAAGGAATCAATATTAAACCTTGTTTCAATTAAATGTTATGACTGGAGTTGAAAAGGGAATTTCACCAAGGTGGATAATAGATAATGATTTCCAATCAACAGATTTAAAATTTAAAATAAGGATGTAACATAATTATCATTCAGATTGTGAGTGCACTGCAAAACTTTGTTATTAGTTATGAATTAATGGTATTTGGATCCATTAATTTAAAACTTAAAATTGTTTACATTTATCAGTAAAAATAAATCCGGTTAAAACTAAAACTTATTATTTGAAGATAGAACCTTGTTTTTTTTATTTATTAATTTTTCCAGTAGTGAGATATAATGTATAACTTATGGAGATTCCAACTCATAATGTGCAAATTCATATACGATTCGGTTTTTATAATTTATATGCTTATATTTCTTAAATATATAACAATAAATGTTTTATATTTGAGCAGTTTATTTTTTCATTTTGATTCCCTAATTCCTTTTTGTATCCGACTTCTTTGTTGTTTCATGATCCATAATGAATAAGACAATTTCAGTAAGCTGTATAATTATCGGAATTATGTGTTTCATTAAAAATAATTGCACATTTATGAAGTAGGTATACCTACTTATTATATAGACATGTTTTTGTAATAAGCTTGGCACTTATTTCTTTACGAGTAAGAGGAAATACTCCCATTTCTTTATATTAAAAATGGTTAAATTGACCATAATAAGAACACATTTAAAATGTAAGATTAAGTTAGTACAAGTAGTGTTTTATAGAATTCCAGAGAATACAAATAAAACCTTAAAGTGACAAAAAAAAAAGCCAAAGAAAGGTATAAGAACCATTGACGTATTAGGTATGGACCGCCAGTAGCCATCTTCACGCGTGTTCCAACATAACTAGATGCGCCATCAACTACTAGCAGTTAATCTGCGTAGCAGTGATAAATCACTGATTTTGGTGGAAATTATTATCAAACTACTTTTATTTTACAAAACACATCCACTCCTTATGCCATGAGTTACTTACAGATGAATATATTATCGTTTTCATTTAAATTCTAATGGAAAAATTAGTACACGTATTTAACACTAAAAGATGATGGCGTTTTTAGGCTTTTTTTAGCTGGAACAACTTTTCTTGGCTGTTTGTATGAAAATTTCAACCGACTGGCGGTCCATATCTAGTACGTCAATGGTAGAAACATTTTCATCCCTTAACACAATAGATCGGCCAATGCACCTACAATAAAAATAAAATTCGATTCAATACTGGGAGCATGGTAGAATTCTTAATCCACTTCATCTACCCTAAGCTTACGCGATGATTCATCTCGTCATCACAAGATGCTTTGTAATGTATCATAGTGATCAGCGCTTTGTCGCTTTGTCTCTTAAGCGATACCTATTCCCCCTAGCATTTCCCTCCAAAACGTCCACTTGTGATGGCTCCATCGTCAGCAAACAACAACTGAGTAACTTTCGAGTCTTTCATCTTCAGGTATAGATGGTCCTGGACTATGATAAAGATCAAAGGACTCAATACGCTTCCTTGCATTGGGAAATTTTCGGTGACTCCTGCAGTTTATCGTACCTTAGTTTTGACTTGCTCGTACATGATGTCCATGATCATCGGCACGTATAGATTTCTGGGACTCCTCGGGCCACCCATATCATATGTCTTTTTTGTCGATCGAACGCTTTTTCAAAATTTACAAGCATGCAAGTCGGTCGTTTGAGGAATCACGGCGTTTTTTCATTCTGATTCTCACGCTCTGCTTTATTTTGGCCACATCTCTTCGCTTCTTTCTTGGAACGTCCTTAAAGCAATTTATTATGAGAGGGACATATTGAACAAGCTTGAAAAGCTGAGTTTTCCCTAGCCATAACTGCTTTGTTTTCATCGCTCCACCACCATGTTGCTTTGTCCCACTTATGGTAGTTTCCCGTCCTAGTTTTTTGCAGTGATTTCGCTTTCTGAAAGGAAAATTCGGTGCAAATAATTCTGTATATTTTGTGCATCACACTCTTCATTCCTATAGCTCTGTTAATGGTTTTTCAAAGATCATTTTTCATGTGAAAGATAAAAGCTTTGGAAAACGTTTTATATAGTTT
Organism: Baccha elongata; assembly: GCA_951217065.1. NCBI lineage: Eukaryota > Metazoa > Arthropoda > Insecta > Diptera > Syrphidae > Baccha > Baccha elongata. The sequence continues at coordinate 21,488,023 of OX578272.1, read as the reverse complement.
TGTAAGTACATATATGTATCTATATTTCCGGAGAAGTCAAAACAAAAAGGGGTACTGTGAAAAAAAACACATAAGACGACAAGTTTTAGTCGCCCGGCCGTTTTGATAAAGATTAATCAAAAGTAACGTCTCGAATTATTTTGCTTTGAAAAAATGTACCAACGTTGTTTAACTTTCAATATCAAATTAAAATCGTAAATTCCGTTTTTGAATATGATAAGGATAACTAACATGTTTTAAAGTGGGTAACAATAACAAATAATACAAAAATCGAAGCATTAACAGAAATTTCTAAAATGCTTTCAATATGATAGACGGACAAAAACCTGCGTCACACAAAAGCCAATTGTACTTAAAATGTTGTTATTAAAGGTAGGTACAGGGTATTAAAGCAAACTCATTGAATTGAGGTAGGTACTAAAAAATAAACACGACCTTGTAAAATTAAAAATAACAACTAACGAAATATTTCGTAGCCACAAAGTGGTTATTAGTGTGGGTTTATGTCAAAACAAAAATAAAAAGCTAATAGAATGCTTACGATAATATAACTATGTATATGAAGTTTGGCCGTGATCAAATTTTGCGAGTCATAAATTTTCACTATGGCAAGTCCATTATAACAAGTGTTTTAGTTTAGATTTTTCAAGATTATTCGACCGAAAACATGATGGTAACTTGACAAAGAGGGTATAAATATTAAATCAAATACAAATTTAAACACCTGCGGCTAGTTTTTCCTTTAGGCTTAGATCAAATATACTTAAATATATCATTTGAAACATCTGATCGCGTATAGCTACCTATACCGACCATTTAAAACTGAACATTTCTTTCAATGAATATGGACAGGCTATAAGTTTTCCAGTTCATTACAACACAGCACTTCATGGCCAGCAGCATTTTCAACACAAGATTTCTGTGTTAAGATCATCAGTACTGCACCTACATTTTTATTAATTTCTTGTAAGATACACTTGTTAAATGGTGTTGTGGACATTTTATTTTGCCAAAAACTTTAAAACTAGGAATACGAATCGGCGGAGGGGGGGCTTGTTAATTATAATAAGATTTTATCATTCATAATATTGCCAACAACTATGGCCGGGGAGGCGGCGGCGAGTTGGACCGGCACGTGGTGCTGCTTGGCGATGCACGCGCAAGTGCATTTGAATTTATTAATTGGTATATAATGGTTGATAGATGATTGGGAGTTGATAAACATATGAGAATTGTGACAGGTAATTAGTTTTGCACATTTTCGATGTCTGATGGATTTTGGTGGGTGGAATGAAAACCGCCTTGAAACCAAATTAAATAGACTGTTTTCAGATGAATCTTTTGTAATTGAAAGTATGATTATTTAAATGAGACTTTTGGCATATTCTGTATAATACTTAAAACTTGACGTTGTCATCATCGTTATCATCTTCTCGCTTTTAAAACATAAGCGCAATTTTTCAAACACTCTAATATGGTTTGCATTAGTTTGACACATTATAGTTAGCATTTGAAACCATTATACTATTCCTCATTTATAAACATTTTACTAACTCTCAGTAAAAAATTAATCTATGTAGCATGCAGAATAAATGTTCACAGTCTTCAAGTGATTTTTTATTGGACTTTTTAAACGGTGTTTGTGTGTAGTATCATTCGAAAAAATTAGCTTCGTGAGAGAGAATGATTATTGTCCCTGAGAGAATTTAGCATGATGCTAAAATTTAGGAATTGTATTAAAAAAATATAATAAAGAGGATTGATGTTTCTAACGTAGCATTACAAAATTTAATTAACTACCCTATAGTAACATGCTAAATTTTGTTTAGTCATCCTGCATCATGCTATAAGTTGAGTAAAAATGTGCGCTTTACATGAACGGTTTTTTCAGTTAGGGATGATGTTGACGGTCTGTGTAGCTGCTAATCCATTCATGTAACTTTCATTTATTATATTAAATTTGCATTATTTCGACAACGTTGCAAAAGATGGGTATAAAAAGAATCTATACATTGAGATGACGAGTTTCTAGAACGAGCTTCGTTGATCATTGACGTAACTTGCAATGATGATTAATCATTAGTGACTGAATATGAATAACAAACAACAGATTTGACAAACGTCACAAAAACCACATGGGCGCCACAAAGCGTTCAGAATAATAATGGCCTAGGCGACTTTTTGAAAAAATCTACTAACATTGATCTATTCATCCATTAAAAAAACATTCTTATGATTTGTACTTATCAAAACAAATTAATGGCAACAAAAACATATTGGCGCATATTCATAGACACTGTTTAAGCTGTTTTCTAGAAAACCTAAAATTTATCTTATTTAAACTACATACATTGCTTAAACCGAGGCTAAGCAAATCTATTGTTTAAAAACAACTATGTTAACAGTCAAAAGGACTGCATTTCCTTTTAATATAGTTGATGTATTTACATTAAACTCAAAATTTCTCGACCAAAGTGCACTTATTCCACTAACATTTTGAACGCATTATTTACTTATTGCATACAACTTGAACAGTTCCATTTCATTTTATCAACCAGATTTGTTGAAAATGCAGCTGGACTGAATAAAAGTAATTTTAATTGGAACAATCAAGGCCTCAGCAGAACAGTGTAAGTTTAAAAGTAAAATCAATTAAAAATATCCCATAAACTTCTGGATAAGTATATAGATGCGCGTCCATTTCATGGAATGTATTAGCGATATATTCTATTCTATGTCACTATGCTGAATGCAAATGATAGTATTCAGTCATCATTCAAAGAAATCGCTTGGTAATTATTGCCAACAATTAAATCTGATGAATTATATATATATGTATGTATTTTGAAAGTTGTTCGGAACCCATTAAACAATTATTGTATAAAGATTACTAGATTTATCATTATTGTACAATGTAAACTATATTGATAATGGATATCCAATATAGATTTCCGTTTTAATTGGATGAAATTTAAGAAATCGACTTTTTCTTTTTGATAACAAACAGATTTGAAAGAAGATTCCAATGCACCAAAATACCTAATAAGTAATTTTAGTACGAGTTTTTTTTACCTAAATGAAGGTTAAAACGTTTAAAATAATAATGTGTAACTGCCATAATATTATCAAGCTAGAAAAGGATTGCCAGTGCAACTCAAAAAACTTTATAAAAACACTCAAAAAAGAAATTTATTAGTTTTTTTGAGTTGTTCTGGCTTGAAAATGTTATGGAAGTTATACATTATTATTTTAAACATTTTAAACTACATTTAAGTGCAAAAAAATTTCGTGCCAAAATTACTTACGAAAGGCTATGTTTTTGGTTTCCGGCCATTTTCAATAGTAGTAGGATTTTTTTTTCGAATTCTATATATTTTGGGTTGCTGAATCTGAAGAAATCCAACAAAATTTTCTAATGCGTTTTGAGATATCCGCAAAAAACCGCGGTTTTGTTTTTTTGCTTACATCTCGGAAACTATGCGTCTTAACTGAAATTTTATCACAACATAAATAAAGACCATTAAATTTCCTACAAAATTCATGCATGCTGTTTATTTCTCAGACGTTAGTTCGTTACAGTGCGTTGAAATTTAAACATAATTTCCCATTTCTGTAAAAAAAAAACAAACAAAACAAACCGTTAAAAATTCATATATGTAAAAACAAATTGTTTTTTAAATGAGAAATTATGTTGAAATTTCAATGCGCTAACGGGCTAACGGTACGCCTGAGAAATAAACAGCATGGATGAATTTTGTAGGAAATTTAATGGTCTTTATTTATGTTGTGATAAAATTTCAGTTAAGACGCATAGTTTCCAAGATGTAAGCAAAAAAAAAAACAATATAAATGAATTTTGTAGGAAATTTTATGGTCTTTCATTTTGTTGCGGGTAAAATTTCATAGACGCATAGTTCCCGACGCATAGTTCCCGAGTTCTCAAGATTTCAAAGAAGATCCTTTCAAAAAGAAGAAGATCCTTTAAAAAACCAAGGATAAAGGCTTACTTTAAATAAAAAGAACAGTGTTGATTTTCGAGTGAACATTGGAAAATGTTTTTATTAATTTGATCAAATTAATTTCATTGTATACCGAATTGGTAGAGTCTCTATATGTTTTAGTTAAATGTTGCAAAAGCACTTAAATCCTGATAAAGTGATTCACTTGATATAACATTTTATGCACGCACTCTACAGGTTATTAAATTTTTCATTTCTGTTAGATAAGAAATAAATCTGCTGCAGCTTCACAGTATAAGTATTTGTTAATTATAATTTTCTTTCAAAGACATGAAAACATTTAAAACATTCCCATCTATGTATTTGCTCCATCATCGGATAAAATAACGTTTAAATAATATATTGACTAAATGACTGCTGCTATTTTGAGTTTCTTTTTATTTTTTTAGATTGGGCGCATTTTATAAAAAAAAGGTAACAATTTCCTATTTACAAATGCATAATTTTTATAGAATTATTAACTCTCACGGCAAATTTAAGGAACTTAATATTGTTCTTACCCCTTCAAAAAAAATTATAGATCTGCAATATTTATTTTGTGTTATTTTTGAATAAAATTTCAAAATTAGTGCTACTCAATACTTGTCTACACATTCTCATTAATCTTACAGATAAAAACCAAAACAACATTTATAGGTAAGTAGGTATTAATTTATTCATCTCAAATCTATTTCAAACCTGTTTTTTTTAATCAACTTGCAACGTAAGAACAAAAAGCTTTTACGTGTTTACAAATACTTGGTCTAAACCACAATAGTAAAATTCTTTGAAAAGCCTAACAATGTCCGTTTGACAAATAATGCAACAACTATACCAATCTGTCAGTCTGTTGATTTTTTATTAATATACCAATATTTATATTCATTGAAAGCTTATCTCAGGGGTCAAATCAAATCTATCTTTATAGGTTTAACTTTTCCCATACCAAATTCATTTCGATTTCTATAACTCTCTTGAAATTTCAATGCTGATAAATCTTTGCACACGCATTACCTTAATCTGATATAGAAGACCGTCAAGCTTTTTCTTAAACTTAACTTGGCCGCAAGCAAATGCAAATCGGAAACAACATTAGACGTTTTATATTGCTACAGCACAGGTAACAAGTAACTTATGAAGAACAACAAAAATGAAAATAAGTTTAAACTTGGGTTTTACCTGAGTCTCTCATTCAAGTTCAAATAATCTGAGTCTTAAAGCGAACACCTCAGTTGTCGTTAAACGTTGCTTAGAATGTGTTCGGCTAAAACATTTCGGTCGCGGATTTTATTTACCTTCCTAATAATATGTATTTTTGGGTATATTGAAATAGTGCATTGCAGAACATCGGAAATTCTTAAAGTCGAACTTAATCATGGTGGAATTTTGGTCGGGCGTCATCTTACATCACATAACGGTCGACATGTAAGGGCTTTTATGGGAATACCCTATGCGGAACCTCCAATTGGTGAATTAAGATTTAAAGTAAGTTGTGTTAAATAAATCGTATAAAAAAATGCTATAATTTTGAGCGATTGAATAATAATCCGGTATCCGTGAACATTTTATTCGCTAATATTAAAACGTTGCTATAATGATCGAATCTAGTTTTTGATTGTTTAATACTTAAAAATCTATTAATAGGTCAAATTTAATAGATTTCTTATTTTGAGATTTAGATGTTTCTTTTTATTTTCAACAGATTAATTTATTTTTACTGCCAAAAAATATTTGTTATTTCAGCAGCAATTTGTATGTGAAATAAATATTTTGGAATTGAAATTAAAAAAAAAAATAAAACAAACAATTCTTCAAACTGCGCAATTGTATCTTTTTGTACGTTTCTCGATTTTTCTTTGTTTACCATCAAATATGTTAATATTATTTTTTTGGTAATTCAATTATTTTTTTTGTTTTGGGAAATTTTTTGCCTTCTCTATTTTTGTCATTTCTCAATAGTCGAATTTAAAATAAAAAGTATTTTTTGTTTGACTTGTTATTCATTAAGTCATATTCGTCATATAATATATGAAAGTTTTTCTATTTTACCTTATTTCTTTTTGACGATTCAAAAATCCTGTTTGAGAGTCAAAAAGATACTTTTGTACTTATTATTTAATTTTTAAATTATGTCTACATATATTTTAAAAATAAGAAATATGATAAAAATTGTTGTCTTTTTTTCTTTTTATGAAAAGTTATACTTGAATTTATTTAACAAGCAATAAACCAATCGGTTAAAGCAAATTAATAACATCAAAATAATTAAGTTTTATAAATGGAATTGTCAAACATACAATATTATAATTAATAGTATTACTATGCAACTTTTGTCAGTGTTAATTTAACTCTAGTCGAACAAGAGTTCACTAATTTTGTAACCGAAATTAATTTTTATTTTTGAAGCAGGTTTTCATTAAAGGATTAACTTTTATATCTAAAAATCAATGCATAAAAGGATTATGTTAATCGATTGTACAACAATAAACATTTAGTTTCCTATTTTAGTTTGATTGTCTAGCACTCTAGCCAATTATATATTAAAGTATCGAAGGTAAAAAACTTAGACTTTGATTTGAGATTTTTTTTGTTCGTTATTTTATTATTCTTATTAGATTTCGAACCGAATTTTAATATTTTGTCTGTCCTGTAGCGCAGAGGTAAATTTATATTGTCGCGCCAGGAAACTAATTTGAAATACAGCCTAAACATCTAAGTTGTTCAGAGTTACTGTTTCCTTCCAGGAAATGAAAAATCACTCAAAAAAAAACACATTTGTCTTTCTAAAGATCATTTTATCTTCCACGATCGTATTCGGCTGTAAATTTTAAAACCTTTTTAATCCTCCTGCTAAAACTAGCATCTCACATTAAAGGATTGGTTAAAAATGTAAGCACTATTATAGACTGTCTTTCTTTGTCATAAAATTGTCATACCAAACATTTGTATTATTAGTCTTTTCCTTACGTAAATTGCATCTGTATTTTGGTGCTGTTAAAAGGAAGGAATACTAACCAGAAGAAGCAGTGGAATTTATATTTTGTGATTGATTGTAATAGTCTGTTTTCAATTTCACTCATTTGCAAGTGAATATTTTATTATTCACTTGGAAATGAGGGTGTGAAAAAAGTGTATTCATATGAAAATGTTTGATGTCTAGTTTCACCTTTTCACAGAACGACAATCGAAATTGTGGTAAAAGAGTAAAAACATTTTCTTAACTTTCGGTCAAATCGAAAAAGATATTCAAAAAAAAAAAGGTAATATAAAATGTTATTGCCTTATAAAATAATTGAATATTGTCTATCTTTATCAAATTATTAAATTATTCTTTAAAATATAAATTAAAATTTGTCTCCAGCCTCCAGTTCCCAAAGCTTCATGGTCAGGTGAAAAACTGGTCACACAGGATTCACCAATATGCATCCAAAGAGATCCCTTCCGACGAGATCAGTTAATCGAAGGCAGCGAGGATTGCCTCTATCTAAATGTATACGTTCCCGAGGTAAATTTTCGACGCAGTTATATTTTAATAATTACGAGACTAATAGTTTGTCATACCATCAGAAACCTCGTGAATCTGGTCCATTGCCAGTTATGGTTTTCTTCCACGGAGGAGGCTGGGAATGTGGTTCTGGAATTAGTGCATTTTATGGACCAGATTTCTTAATGGACCATGATGTAGTTTACGTCAGTGGAAATTTCCGACTGGGACCACTTGGATTCCTTAGCACTGAAACGGCAGATTGTCCAGGCAATAATGGTCTCAAGGATCAGTTACTTATTTTGAAATGGGTACAAAGTAATATTGCTGCGTTTGGAGGTAACAAAGACATGGTTACCATTTTTGGAGAAAGTGCTGGAGGCGCTAGCGTTACATATCATATGATGTCAGAAAAATCAAAGGGCTTGTTTCACAAAGGTATTTCACAGTCAGGAACCTACTTCAATCCATGGGCCCAGCCAGCTCACAAAGGTGTGGCTGCATCTCGAGCAAAACGTTTATCTAAAATGCTTGATTGTGATAAACCTAATTGGGCAGCCGCTCTTAGTTGTTTACGCAAGAAATCAGCAACAGACATAACAGCAACGGTCTATGAATTTTTCGTAAGTTCTTTTTTTCCAAATCGAATAAAAATATTTCATTTGTTTGTTTACATTATTTTTAGGAATGGGATTACGATCCAATGATTCCATTTCCCCCAGTTGTCGAACCTGAAACCCCAGATGCTTTCTTAACAGCCCTGCCGAGAGGCGACAAACTTCCTCATGGTTTTAAATTGCCATGGATGGCAGGTGCTACTTCTGAAGAAGGAGCATTAAAGACCGCTGGTCTTTTAAATGTCCCAGGTTTATTGGAAGAATTTAAGTTGAAGTTCAATGATGTCCTTCCTATCATCCTCAACTACGATCATCATTCTAAAGAAGTACAAAAGCAAATCACAGATAAAATAGATAAATTCTATTTCAATAATCTGCATGACTTTGACAAGATAAATCATCAAAATTTGACAAACGTATGGCTTGAGGTTAAATTAAATAAATATGTAATAACTTTTGATTTGCAAATTTAGCTCATGACTGATGGATGGTTTACTGCTGGACTAGATGAATACCTGCGACTGCGAGTTAAAGCTCTAACTGAAAAGAAAACGTCCGTTGGACCAACTTTTGTGTACTTATTTGATCATAAGGGTGCCGCTAGTTTCACCGAAATCTTTGAAGGCGGAAAGGAGGATTATTATGGTAAGAACATACAAAAGATTTATTTTTTACAATAACGATTTAATTTTAAATTCGTTATATTTGAATTTAACTATGCACATTGTACATATCAAATTTTGGCTAAAAATGCACTAAACGGAAATTTGGTATTTAAACAATGCGGGTATGTTGTTGATTTTTCTGGCAACCAGATATCACTTTCTTCATTTTTTAGATGTCAATTTATCAAAAATAAAATAGAAAGTGATATCATATTGGTAGAATTTAATACAAAAAAAAAACTGTTTTTTATTACAGGTGTTTGCCACGCTGAAGAACTTCAATATTTATTCCCTATTGGAAAATCATTATTTGTGACAGCATCTCCCACCAAAGAAGATCTACAAGTACGTGAAGCCTTACTAACTATGTGGGTTAATTTTGCTCGAGATAGTAACCCTACTCCGGCATCCTCACATCTTCCAAAATGGAATCCAACCAAAAAATATCCTGTTAATTATGTTCGCATTGGTAATCAGGACCACCAAAACTGGCAGCTTCTTAGCTTTGAAGAAGGCTTGCTTCAAGAACGAGTAGATTTTTGGAATAAATTAAAACCACACATTCCAGCTCATCAATATAAGGATGAGCTTTGATATAAATAATTACCTACATATATGTATATTAACATCATAAAAATGATGTGCAGTGTTGTTTTAGTAATATTTGTGCAGCTTTCATTGTATATTATTTTATTTTCATCTTCCAACATTATCTTCTTAGTTTGTAGTTTAGAAAGATTGTCAAAGAATTACATTTAAATAAAATGCAGACTAGCTACTTGTGTGAACACACTATTTTGTAAGTTATATAATTTATTTTCATTTATGAAAAGATTCGCAAGTTTCTTCGAAAGATTATCTATCAACGAGAAGGATGAGCTCCCGCTGATTGAATGTATCTACTATGTAGGTACCTACCGCTGATTGAAATATGAATATGTATCTACAGCTACACTTACAAAACTCGTAAAAAAAAATTATAATACCTCTAAGCCGATTCCATAAAGAGGATCGTTTTGAAAGCGATACCAAAACTTCGATAACTTTCACTTTTGGGTTATTTTCAATCTTTAGGAGCGTTTTATTGAAAAAAATATTTTTACTTTTCATAAAGTGGAGTAAAACTTGCATGCACAACAAAATGCTACAAAAATAATCCCTATTTACTCCAAAACGGGTGCACCGATTTTGATAAAATTTTCAGGCAATGCTTTTTCTTTCGTGAAATGTCAACAATAATGGCCACTGTGCCCTGGGTCTCCACTGACATTAAAATATTCAACATATTATTATGCAAATGGTTTCTATTCACGTTCATGACATATCTGCTTTTTCCTTAGCGCTTTATTCAAGAACAAAAAACAAAAACAAAACTTTGAAACTGTAAAAACAAATTAAATTTTAATGTTCTCAAAAGAAAAAAAAATGTTGTTCTCGGTAAGTTTTCTTGTGTTTTTATTAATTATTTATAATTAAAAGGCGTGTTTTATTGGTAAGTGTTTAGTCACTTTAGCAAAATTTTGTATGGGATACGAAAAGTGGCGATAAATTGGTCAGTAGTTAAAGTGAACATAAAAGTGAAGATAAAATCTTGGAATGCCTGGAAATTTTTGGCGCGAAATATAATGTCAATACATTTTTTGCTTGAAGGTTGGTGGCACCTGTGACAGCTTAAGACATGGACTCCATATACAATGATTATTAATGGTTGTGTTCAATGTGTTTTCCTTTAGGGCCACGTTTTGCGGAAGAAGTAAGAAGCTTTCAACCTACGAAAGTTGCAAAAAAGTTTTGATGGTTTTGAACTTTTCGCTTAAAAACAAATAAAAATTGGTTAAAGCCGATTTTTAAATAAAATTATAAAATTTGGAATTTAATTTGGTAATATTCAAGCTAAGTAATTATGATTTATCTGGTTTTTATTTGTTTTTAGTGGAAGGTGGGGTACAAGTTGACCAACTCGGCATATTCAAATAGCCATACTTTGCAGACACATCCATAAAATTATTTGAAACTTCGGCTTGGCATATAGTCAAGAATACCAACTTTGAAATAAAATAAGAAAGTGGATACAAAAGTGAATATAGCGTTTTGTTGGTTCTTTCCAGTGCTGACTAACTAAAAATTACCAACAAAACACGACTAAAAACTATTTTATAGGAATGGCTATCTTTACAGGAATGTCCAAAGACAAAACCAAAGGAAAGAACGATTTGAAAGAAGTCAAGATTGATATAAATGTCAGACTAAAACAGGAAATATTTCGGTGGGAACGCTTTTCATGATTTATAAAATCATTTAGTTAAATCAGGTCGGTGGGAACATGGTATTACGTTTTACCCCCCAACAACCATTTGTTTACATTTTTGTTTTTGTGATTTCGTCAATTTAAGGTCAGTTCTGCTTCAATAGGGAATTTTACCATATTGTCAAAAAATAAATGACAGCTCACACTACGCGGATGACAGATTGAAATTATGTATCGCGCTTTTTTCGAACTGTCAAACTCAAAATCTTGTAAAAGAATTTAGTAAGTAATCTCTTTTTTCCTGTGAAATTTGAAATTTCCGTGACTAAAAAGTTAAATAATACACTATTCACAATTTTCGCGCACAACATTAATATTTCAGCTTTTGTTTTCAATCAATTTTCAACAGTGGGCAAACAAAGATGGTGGCCATTGTTTCCCGTCTTGGTATTCATAATCGACTTAAAAACATCTCGTTTCCGTTGTCTATCTCCGTCGTCTAACCAACGAGATAAATATCTTTCTTTTTTAAATAAAACAATTTAACCATTGTGAATGTATCATTTTGAACCGAATACACAAACCGAACCAAAGATATCACTCTTACTGTACATAACTTGGCAAACGAAACTGACAGCCTGTCACCAAAACCAGTTTTTTTCTGACAACTGCAATTTTTTCAATAAATGGCGTAAAATATTGACATAACACAAAACGGTCGCTCAAGACAAATATTAATTTTGTTGCAATTTAAAATAATTTATTGAAAATAAAACAAAGAAATATATTGTTTATTAGTTTGTGCACGTTTTAAGTTTCATACAAAGTTTGCAAACAGCGTTATTTAATCTAAAAAAGTGGCAAACCTTAAAGCATTTGGATTTTTTTTTTGTATACTTTATCTGTGAAAATCTGTTGTTGCTTTTTTTAATTTCGTTGTACTACGCTCTATTCAGTGAAAATTGATTAAATAGATTTACTTTAAATGTTACTTTGTTTTAAAGTTGCATTTTAACAAAGAAAAACTACAAATCAAGCGTGAAAAAAACAAAATTTGTTTGAATCATCGCCGCCCTAATTTCAAGGACATTCCATTGAACTCTGAATCAACTGGAGTAATGTCTCAATAAATGAAAAAAAAATTCAGTACGCAATATTGAGTATATTCAGATTTGTGCACTGTGAAATAAACGAGATTATTCTTTGAAATTTAAAACTATGCAGCATAGTTGGTGTATGTTCATTTAGCAACAACCAGAAGTTTATCTAAACGGTTGTTATACGAACCTATACTAATTGTTGAGTTGGGTTAACGTGTAAGCTCAGCTTCTGTGTGGAATAATTGTTAAACGAGGTAAGTTCAAAAGGTTTCATTGCAGTCCAAAGGGGTTAGAAAGTTGATTGAATTCTTTTAATTATATCACTTTTTGTGTATACACATTATTTTGCTATCTTTAACGTTTAAATTACGATAAGTAGAGACATCGGCAAGAATAAAGTATTTCGTTATCAGCGCTGTGTTTCTAGGAGTCATGTCGAATTAAACGTCTTGTTTTTCACTCGGTTTGCCTGGATTAGAAATTTTATATTTTTAATGATGACGACAATGGCTATTAATGCAATTTATGATATCTAGATAAGCAAATTTATACTATAAGTAGGTAACAACTGTGAAGAGCCAAGCTTTGATTTTTTTTTCATCGTATCCAATTAAGTTTGCAAAAATATTTTAAGTCTGATCTGGCTGGTACACAATGCTATCTTATTTGGAATCAAAGACTACAATCCTTCCATTATGGTTTGTTTTGAGTGTTTTGAATGGTATCTTTTTGAATGGTATATTTTTTCTAAGTCTCAGTTCATTTATTCATTTACCAAACTCTTATGTTTTATTAAATGCTCGAGATTCAATTTAATTTTTCCAGTATTTACAGGTACACTGGTATGTTATATATATGTTATCAAAGATCGCACTTAAAATAAATTTACCAAAGGGCGCTCTATAATCTGATTGGAATCAATTGGATGGCAGACAAAAATTATTGTTTTGGTTTTTATATTTCGTTGTTGTTGTTTTTCCGTCAAGTTTATAAAGAAATGTAGGTACCTATTCGGTCTTATTAGAAAACATAAAGTAGGTAATTAGGTATAGACATGAGTTGTGTTCGTTCAATTTTACCAATTTTAAACAAGGGTCGACCCAGGTTTTCTTGACAGAAAACAACTTGAAATTTGTTGCTTTTGGTACATTCCAAAACATAAAACAATAACACTTTGTTTTATTTGTATGTTTTCTATTTATTTTCATTAAAATAAATCTATAATTTCTTTTCTTTGCATTGCAAAAGCAAAATAAAATATTCAATTGTAAACATATGTTTGACAACACACATGTAAATTTGTTTACCTCAACTCGCTCCAGCAAAATACCTAGAACTACTTCAGGGCGAGTTGAGGGCGACCCCAGGTCTCAAAAAACAAAGAATTTGTTACCCAGGGCGAGTTGAGGTTTTTCAAAAATACGCTTTGGGGCGACTTCATGGCGACCCTAGGGCTCAACGAACACAACTATGTACAATATAAACAAAATATTTTGATATTGAACAAATTCAAGAAAATTGATTAGGTTTCCGGATTTCTAATCTTATAACGTTAAAATACAAATAGTGAGCATATTTTTATTTTATCATTTAGCTACTGTAAAATAAATATCACTTGTAGCTGAGACCTGAAGGTTTAAGGTTAAAATTATAAGTTTCTGAGTAAGTGATAGCTTCCATTTCTATTAACTTGCTCTGTATTGCACCACTTAATTTTCTGTCACCTATTGTATCTACGTGAAGTATTTTGTTCCTATCTTCGAACTTCATCGCTAGGAAACACAAAATGGTTCTATGTATCGGGACCCTCCCCCCTCTCGACACGAATTTTCTTCTTTTGCGCTAATATGTTTCTATATCATACCAAAGCTTATTTCACTTGTTTTCGTTTTATTGACTTCGATTTATTTGACTGTTTAAAACTTGTTTGGGACAAGGTCCTTGTGGATATTTGCAGCACTATAGGTACACTAGGTCACTATAGGTGCACTAGGTTTATTGTGGCTATTTATGATATTAGTGGTAGATTAGTACGGATTTTTTAAAAGTATAAGGTTTTCTCCGAAGTTACATTGCTCTTTCTTTTGCTAGTTAGCTCGGAAGAGCAACAAACTTACTAAAAAAGACACGACTCCATTCGTCTACACAGAATTAGTATAATGCTAAAGACAGTACCTATACAGTCTAGGGAATAGAAAAGCTACCTAGTGAATGAGTTGAGAAGATATTGCTTGGTCTTTTAAACACACATCCGCTGCTGTTGAGGAAACAGATAGTCATTTATATTTTTATTGGACAGAAAATTTAGATTACCGAGAAACGAGACCCCGAATACTAAATTACAAGACTACCAGAGAGGCATCGTTACATAGAAACTGTTCGATAGTTTATTTCCTTGTCGTAATTTGAAGATACGGGAAAAACTATGATAAGATAGGGTATACGTTGTTAAACAGCATGTTCTTCTATTAGCCTATGACCATTAATAACTGAAATTATCCTGGCCATGTCTGTTTTCTTTGATTCATCAGCTCTGCATTAAATTACTAACTTTTAGGTTGCCATGTATTTATAAATTATTATTTTGATTGCAGTCTGGCTTAACATAATGAAAATGACTATGGTAGTATTTTGGTAAGAAAAAGTTTTCGGTTTTAATATTCTCGGCACCTCAGTTTGAATTGCGCTGGCAGCATAAACGGAAGGATTAATTAATTTTTAGTATTACCAAAAATACACTCGTCCCAGAGAGTTGTAGTCTCTTATAATAATAACAATACAATCGAACTTCCATAACTCGAACTTCTTTAAGTCGATTTTTTCTATTAATTGAATTTTATTTAAAACTTTGCGTATTCAACTTAATCTTATATCGTTCTATAATTCGAAGTTTCTGTAACTCGAACATTTTTACCCTCATTTTAAGGGTTTGACTTATGGAAGTTCCACTGTAATAACTTTAATAATTATAATAATATTTTAACCATTTGAATCATCGTATCTCAGACAGCCAAGCATTCCATAAATCACTTGGTACTGTTTCCACAATCTCTACAACTACCCGCAACTGTCGATCAACTCTAATGGTGATGGCAGAACAGTTATATTCACATGTTTCACAGTTAAATATTCACAAGTATGATAAACTCACCAAAAACGGAATCATAACAAGGTAGATATGCAAACTTATGCTAAAGCACAAACGCCACTACCTGTCTAGCGACTATCTAAGCAGAACTGGCCAAAACTAGATCTGAGGCGCACCAAGTGTTTGTTGTCTATAATGAACAGACTACGTCTCACAAGATGACGCCATAAGACTTGGCGTTTTGTAAATGATTTCTGCAAAAACTGCATGGATAAAGAGTAGGAGGAGACTATAATTTCCTACTATCTCTGCTGATGCCCTTTTTCTCTTCCAAAGGCGTTCTTCTTCTTATATGACCTAAGTGATCTGACAGTCTACATCGCTTTTTATTAGAAGCTCCAATTTGTTTAATTGAAGAGGTAATACCTCTATACCTCGGTGTCATGTCGTTATCCTAGCAGGTCGTTATCCTAGCAGGCACCTTGATATAACCCTACTATGTGTATGTTTTGGCATGTTGTCTTTTAGGTTGGGGTCATAATTCTTTATGTGCCAAAATTCGGTTTCTTAAATTCTTTATTTCAAAATTCTGCAAATCCATAATTCTGTATTGCGAAATTCTGTAAATAATTAAAGAATAATTGTTTTGAAAATAAAAAAAAAAGTTCGTCTAGTTTGAATGAATAGAAAGAGTAAAATCTATAAAAATATCGAAACGCACAATCTTATCTTTTCAAGCCTGAACATGAACTGAGATTGTTCAAAACGTCACTGGAAAAAAATGATTTTTTTTCCTAGTTGCAAAGAATATTATACCGAAATGGGAAATTTTTAAAAATCCAACTTTTCTGACCACCTGAAGTACATCGACAAGGTAATTTTTGAATTCGAGCAGCTTTTCGCAGATTTTAAAGAATTAAAGAGCGATTTATCTCAGTTGGAATTATGTGACGTACAGTCAGATCCCTTCTAGGAAAGAAACTGGAATGGATTTTTTTAAGATCCTTGGGGAATGGCGATCGTTTCCCCAAACTTACAAATTTTGGCTTGAAAATGGGATCGATGATGGGCAGCTTTTATTTATGTGAAAGTGCGTATTCAACAATAAATTTTATAAAATCTAAGTATAGATCTTCACTCTTAGATAATAGATATGATTGTTAAAGATAAATTAACGAAGAACTAATAAACTTATATAAAGAAATGATTACCCTGTAATTTTTAGTTGAAATCTGAAAAAAAAAATTTCTGCGGCCCTCCAGCTCTTGTAGTAAATTTAATTAGCCCGCGAAGGTATGTGGTTTGGACAGCCCTGGACTAGACTATAGATTTTTTTTCTCTAAATGCATTAAATTAATTTTCAAAGTCATCTTCAAGTTATATTAATTATTGCAATCGTATTTGTCTACAAAGATATTGTGCGTACCACGTACTTAATAGTCAGTGGAAAGTACATCACTTATCATGAATACCGGTACAAGAAATCATAACGCCATGCCTTATGTTCTTTTTAAAAAAT
Source organism: Baccha elongata (assembly GCA_951217065.1). Classification (NCBI taxonomy): domain Eukaryota; kingdom Metazoa; phylum Arthropoda; class Insecta; order Diptera; family Syrphidae; genus Baccha; species Baccha elongata. Next base: position 21,471,304 of record OX578272.1, on the reverse strand, counting down.
ACACAGTATTATCACATTTTAAGTCTGACTAATGACCTAAACTCAAGGTTTTCCCAAAATTTCATGTATTGATGTTATTTTTTATTCATTAACATAAGGCATGAGATTAGTTTGCACAAATTATCAATATGGTAGTAATGCCGGTTTGTTATCTGCTAGAAAAAGGTCAATAATTATTTAACGTGAGCAAAAACTAACATTTTGTTGCATTGTACTTGTAGGTAAAAAAAACAACAAATACCTTAATTGCAGAACATGCCAAAAACAACATACCTAATTATATTAATAAAATAAACAATTTCTTTTTTTACAGTAATGCATAGCGATGGATGAAAAGCGAATCGCTGATTATTTTGTCGTGGCTGGCATGCCAGAAAATCCACAATTACTTCAGGAGAGTATATTCAATGATTCGGGTCATTTGAGAGCATGCAACAGCATTGATCCAATAACAGATATTGGAGTATATTTTCCATTACTTGGTGAAGAAATTCCAGAAGGATATGAAATATTAGACAAAACACCAACTGGATTACCTGCCAATCTTAATTATGGTTCTGTTCGGACAACAGAATGTTACATATATTTTCGTCGGGGAAAAGATCGTCCTCCACTTGTTGATATTGGTATGTCAGATAAATTTTAATTTTGTTACAAATAAAACAATAAATGCCGTTGATGTAGGTGTTCTTTGTGAAGGACATGAAAGAATTATGCCAGATGCTGAAATTGTAGCCGAAACACCGGATGGAAGAGTTGCGAATGTTAATAATTCATCAGCAAAAATATTTTTGACATTCCGTCGTGCAAAAAAAAATATGCCATGCAATGAGCTTGTCGTGACTGATTTGTGTGTAATTGTCGGAACAAAAGGTAAGATTTTTTTTTCAAATAAAAGAAATTAATTTTATTTTGATTAATCAATTTGCAGGAGAACGACCACCACATGCATTTTGCTTGATACATAAAAGTCTCAACAAGGCATATATGAGCAGTGATGTATATCTTTGTTATAAGAAATCAATGGACCGTCCAAAGTTAGTCAGTTATCAACCGGAAATACTTTTGCGTTATCCAACATTCGATCATAATGATTTTCCACTTAACTTATGTCCAAGTGTGCCTCTTTTTTGTTTACCCATGGGAGCCTCTCTTGAAGCTTGGCCGCATGTAGATGAGACGGTAGTTAATAAAAATCATTTTTAATTATGTTTCAATTCAAATATGTATTATTTTTTCTTCAGACAAAGCGAGAAGCTATCACTCCAGTATTTAGTACTTTTGTTTTAACAGTTAACGACGGAACTTATAAAGTATATGGATCAGCTTTAACATTTTACGAAGATTTTGAGTATGAATGGGAGAGTTGATTAAACTGTGAGTTCTTTTTAAAGTGTTTCCTTATTCTTTCAGTGAAAAATCTCTTACGGAAAAGCAAATCGAACAGTTGGGATATGATGATGAAGGTTTTAAAAATCGTCATTCTCTTCACATTATAAAATCGATTTGTTTGCTTTCACATCATCCTTTTGGTGATACATTTGATAAATGGTTAAAATATTTACATGTATGTACAAATTTATTTGAATGAATGTAATAAATAATGTGCTCTGTTAATTTTTAGAATATGGCGTCAGTAGGACATCCTTTACCTATACCAATCGAAAGGTATATTACTCAATTAATCGACGAAGTTCCTTTTCCATCTCCGAGTATTCATTTACAGGTAATTTGTTTGTTTTTATGAAAAATAAATTTAATGTTTAACTCAATTTTAAAGCTGTCTGTTGAAAGCAACGATCGTATTTTACTAACTCAGCCAGAAGATTCTCCTCTACCAAGAAGTGGAGCTGGTTTTCAGATGTTGTTGTCAAATTTGGGAACAGAAAACTGCCTTCATGTTTTATTGCTCGCTTTGACAGAACAAAAAATTCTGATTCACTCACTAAGGTAATCATAATTGAATAAATTGGTTTTAATAAAAATATACTCTCCCTTATTTATCTACGAATATATCTTATATTTTAGACCAGCCACATTGACTGCTGTTGCAGAAGCTGTTGTATCATTGCTGTTTCCATTTAAATGGCAATGTCCATACATTCCATTATGCCCATTAGGTCTAGCAGAGGTCCTTCATGCACCACTTCCATACTTGATTGGTGTGGATTCACGATTTTTCGATCTGTACGAACCACCAACCGATGTAACATGTATAGATCTAGATACCAACACAATTAGTGTAAGTAAACTCTAATAATCTATTTAAATAAATTAATTGATTATCTGTAACATTTTAGCTCTGTGAATCGCAGAAGCATTTAACACCAAAACTTTTACCAAAGCGAGCAGCTAGAATTTTAAAACAAACTCTTGGCTATTTAGAGAACTTAAAAATTACTTGTGCACCAGAATCGACCAATAGTCTGGATAGAGACTTTAAACGAAAAAAACGTGAAGTAAGTGAATTATAAAAATTATTAATTTGCTATTTTATTTTATTTTGTTTTTGTTTTAATTAGCAAAATCTTGAACAACGAATTCAAGAGGCCTTTTTGCTTTTTATGACATCGATTCTTCGTGGGTATAGAGATTATTTAGTACCAATTTCTAAAGCACCTTCAGTTGGAGCGACTGATCCCAATGCTTTATTCCAGCTTAATGCATTTCTTCGGTCTAGAGATAAAGTTGGTTTTATAAAGTATAAACAAATTGAAATTATTACTTACATTTTCTTTCGCAGTCGCATCACAAGTTTTTTCAGCTACTTATGAAAACTCAAATGTTTATTCGATTTATTGAAGAACGATCTTTTGTTTCGGATGGAGATCATGGATTGACATTTTTTGATGAATGTGCAGAAAAAGTGAGTTCCTATGATGAAACTCCGTCCGATGTGAGATTAGTTGATTGGGAAACAGGTCACAGTAGTGAAAGGACGAAATATATATTCCCACCAGATAGCATTACAACAGCAGGAAATGGTTGGTATACTTGCTTCATAATAAAATTGTCTCAAATGAACAAAGTTGTAGTCGGTTATATTATTTCTTTTAACAAGAAAACACATTTATACAAAATACTTTTTTTATTTTTGTGCAGAAAACACAACCGGCTACGTGTATGAAAATTTTACATTAGATCCGAACCTCTTGAGGACCGCAAAGAAAACACTAACAAATAATTTTATTCAACAACAACATCTTAGCACAGCACCTGGTTCACCTATTGCCCGTCGCACAAAGCATGAAATTAAACTGGCGCAAAAATTAGCACGTCGCTGCCAGATGCAACCAGAAGCATGGGCAAAGTATATGCTAGCTACATGCTATTCATTATACTTTTTAATATTGCCTAGCATGATGCTAGACGCACATGGTAAAGAACACGCTGTGCTGCGTGCTGCTTACGATTTACTCGTACGTGCAAGCAAACTCAAAATAACTTGTGACGAGTTTTGTTACAGAATTATGATGCAATTGTGTGGCATCCATAATTTACCGGTGTTGGCTGTTCGATTGCATTACCTGATGAAACGATCCGGCGTTCAGCCCAATGCACTGACATACGGTTTCTATAACCGTTGTGTTCTTGAATCAGAATGGCCGTCTGACAGCACAACTCAGAGTCAGCTCAGATGGAATCGCATTAAAAATGTTGTTCTAGGTGCAGCTCATTTCCGACGTGCCGGTAAAAAACGTGCAACTTCAAAACCTTTCGCTGGGTCATGCGAAAATAATTTAAGTACGCTGGAAACTGTTGATGGTACATCACGCACCAGTTTAGAATCAAATAATTCCTCGCATATTGAACAACATCAACCAGTTGCAAGCAGCACAATAATTGACTTTGCTGCTTTTGATAAGTTGCGCGGTAAACTGGGAAGTATTGTAAAACAATCGGGACCACAAGAATCTTCTGATGTCATTAGCAGCGCCGGTTTGTTGATATCAGGCGATGCTAAAGGTGACAGCCCACAACCGGTCTCAAATTTGCCACCGTCCAGCCCAAATTGTGATCTTACCAAACGAAGCCTAATTAGAGCCGAAAGTTTTGGAGGAGATACCAAAATTTTAGATAAATTGCAAAGGCAGCAATCCATGTCTGTCAAAGAAGGGACTACCCTTCAACAACGCTTCAATATTATGAATATGGAAGATGAGTCTTTGGAGCGTTTAAATGAAATTGTCAGTTCACAAGAAGAATTGGATGATGGTGGAAACGAATTGAACCAATGCGCCAGCAGTCCAACAAAGTAAGTTATGGCATTTTTATTGGATTTATATTTATATTAACATTATTTTGCAGACTGTCACCGCGTACGCCAGTTACTCAAAATGATCCATTAGGAGCCTTAAATGAAGACGCTGATGAAGTTTTAAAGATACCGAATGATAGCAACAATTCAAATTCTGAAAATAGGACTCATTTAAGCAACAACACAATGTACACGGATCAGCCAATTCTATTCAAGGGTCAACGTAGTGCAACTTTTGATGAATCAACTCATCTCACCAAAAGTATGCATCGTTCGGAGACAATGCCTGGTTCAAGTGTTACAACTAGCTTGGCAAACTTTGGATCTTCATTGAAATTTAATTTCGGGTAAACACTTTGTCCATATAATCTAATCTTGTCATCCTTCAGCACGGAACTTTTTTGAGTTTTAAATTGATTTATTGTTAAAATTTATTTGCATGGTCGTTATACTTTTTTTTTTATTTAATTACTCTCATAATTATCGCCCTTGATGTAGACGCTATTCACCTGCACGATTGTCCTTTAAGAAAGACTTGAAATTGCCCGCGAATATCATAGAAAATATTTCCAGCATAAGGTAAGTGCAGAAGCCCTGAGCGAATAGCCACAATCATTTACAAGCTGGCTTCATTATTTTGGTTTCTCTTGCTGGAGCTTTGATTCTTGGTGGTGGTTTGTTTATTTTTCGTTCAGATTAATCGGTGAATGGTAATATTCTTACTTAAAACATTGCAAATTTGTATTTAATTTTTAATTTTTGGAAACAATAATTTTAGAATATTATTTAAAATAGTATTTGTGAGGAGTAAATTTAGAGCGTTCTTAATTTTTTTTTTTAATTCGTTGCATGTTCAGCATGAACATAACTGAGAAAATAAATCTTAAATCAATTAGATTTAATGAAATATTATTTCGTACAAGGTACGTTAAAATCTTAGATCAAACGACTTAATATTATAGATTTCTATTTATAGAACCGTATCACATAGTTTTAACAATTGCTGTTATTTTAAAAAAATACATAAAAAACACCAAATTAACAATAAGTCAAAAACTTTAGCCAAACCTCAAAACTAAGTGGTGCATCAATTTTTACAACCAATCTTCTTGTTAAATGCTTATTGGTCTTCTCTTTATAAAGAGAAACGTCGTCATTTTAAAAGACTATTTGACTATTAGCTCTTAGCTTCTCTTTATTTTAATAGTTGTTTCTGTTTCCACTAACAGTCTGTCTGTATAGTGATTACCTCTTGTTTGGGTTTGCATCAAAGCGAATTTCGAAATTTTATTCAAGATATTTTTAGAAAGAGTTCCATTTTTAATTGTTTCTTAGATTTAACGGCATAGTTTTGTTTAATATAATATAAGTATCATTGTTTAAAAACCTACAAGAATTTTCTTTCAATATCCTCATCACCGACTACGATTCTGCAATCATTTCCCCGTTTGTATGCTTTTAAATATCCTTAAGGGCCATTTACCCTTAGAATGTTCTTTTTAGCTTCTTCGTCAAGTACAGTAAGCTATTTCCATAATTTTCTGGTAGATTTTATTTTGTTCCTTAGAGTGAGCGAGATACGATCCCGGTAGTCTCTGCTGACTTTTTGCGATTTCACCTTTCTTATATTAGCGACATTTCTTCATTGACGCGGGGTCTTAGCAATCCGCATTAGTACCTTGGCTGAAAAAAGAAAGGCATCGGAATAATATTGTTTTTCAGAATGTTCCATAATATTGCTCGAGTGTTTCCCATAGATTATAATGTGGCCAATCCGGTTGATGGTTGATTGATCCTTTCCTTTGATGAACACCATGCACCCTATAAGTTTTTGGAAAAAGGAAACTAAATTAAATGTTTTTTTTGCGACTTCACTAGAACATTTTTGATAGGTTTCCTCGAGTGTTAGTGAATTAGCCAATAGAATTTAGCCTATAACTTAAACATAAAAACGAGTAACATTATTTTGGTGCTTATTTCGTGTCTAGACAAAGGCTTTTCCTATTTGTTTTTTTACTTCTTGTATATTATTGAAGTAGTATTTTGTATTATATTTAAAATTTGTGTTTGGCTTGTAAATTTTGCACTTTATATGATTTTTTAATTAATATCTGTATTTATTTTTTAACAATTTTATAAATTGTTTACTTACATATATAATATCATTCTCAGTCCAAGTTTGACAGGTAAAAAGTCAAACGAAATTATTCAAGGTAGCTTGAGCCACATTAAATACGCTGCCAACTCTGTAGCCCGGAAATTTGATGAGATTAAAGAAGCTATATCTGCAAATTCTACTCCAGTTAAGACTTTAGGTGGCATGAATGACAGCATTGGTGACGATGATCCAGATGATCCCGCTTCGAGATCAAGGCGTGTTTCAACAGACCTTGATCCGTGGGGTCGTCTTAGTGAATCTAGAAAATCAAGTTATAATAATTTGGTACCACTGGGAGAAAATACTTCGACATCTAGTTTAACCGCTTTTCCCAGCCTGCCCGACAACTTATACAGTGCTGTAGCTGATGTAATTGTTTATTTTTTTACAATTGTATTTATTATATCTATTTATAATTTAATATTTTAATTTCAGGTTGTTGACAGTCCTGAATGCGATATTTTAATTCAACTTACTTCATGTTCACAATGCCACAATTGTTCGGTATTGTTATATGATGAAGAAATAATGTCTGGATGGACAGCTGAGGATTCTAATTTGAACACAGCTTGTCATGCATGCAATAAACTCACTGTGCCATTTCTCAGTGTTCAGATAATTGTTGATGATTCCCTTAAGGATGTCAAGCAATCTGATAGTCTAAGTATACCCTACTTGAATCCGCTGGTATTGCGCAAAGAACTTGAAAATATTCTTACTCAAGAAGGAGATTCTGTACTACTAAGTTCTAGTTTTGTTGAAGAGCATCCAATTATCTATTGGAATTTAATTTGGATTATGGAGCGAATCGAAAGTCATACGAAATTGCCTGAATTGTGTCTTCCCAAACAGGTAATTACTTTATATTTCGTTTTTATAAACTTGATTTTTTTTCTGCCTGTTCTGTAGAAATTGGTGCCTGTTCAGATATTCGCTTAAAAGCTTTAATTTGCACGGGTTGACAATAGTTTTTGTAATGTGAATATTGTGCTGAACATATGTATATACTCGTATATATATTCATATATGTCGGGAACTCAAAGGCATTTCTTTAACTTCTTCCAATATCGGACAGCCGATTAACTTAAATCAAAATCAAAAGTAAAAAAAAATCTTTGAAATCGGTCTGCAAATTTAGAAATAACTCCTGACTTCGGATCATATTTAAGGGTGATAGTTGTCAGGACATAATGGTATTCCAGCGAATTGTAAGGCTAGAAACCACGCCACCTATCTCGTCTGATATAAGTGGCCCGCTTACTTGGTGTAGGGTAGCAACTTGTTCGCGTGGCAAGTTGCTACAAAAATAAAATTAAATTTAATAGTTTGTTTTAAATATAAATGGATAATTACGAACAAAATTATATGAATTGATTTTAAAAGTTCAAAAAATTTTGTTGTCTACGTATTAGTTTACCAAAAAAATAATTCCAAAATCGTAAATTTAAATAAATCGATGTTTACTCAATAATTTTTATAAAAAAATAAAAATCTTAAGTTAAGCCATTTCGCGAATATTAAATTTACAAAAACAAATAAAGTTAAAAATTCATTAAAATTAAAACTTAGTTAAATTAATCGTTAAAATCGATTGGAGATACCATAAATGTAACTGCCAATTTTTTTTGGCAACTGAAAAAAGGCACTCATATAAAAAACCATCTCTAATTTTTTTAAAGAAAATCGTTGGAACCGTTTTTAAAATAACCAAGCTTCTTTATAACGGTTATTATAGCAAGTACCACAATTTTTTGTTTAGTCTACAAACCCTATATACCGAATTTGAAGCAAATACGCGGTTCAGCAGTTTAGGCTGTAGTTGCTGATACAAAAAGACTGACAGACAGAAAGAATTTCCGAACCCACTTTTTTCGTCTTCTCTTCATCTATCATCTTCTTCATCATGTTTGAGTGTTATCTCATTTTTTTTTCACGAATGCATAACTTGCTCTAGTAGTACATAATCGCAAGTAAAAAGGCACAATAAGTAAAAATTGATCCACTGTTGACACGTTTACCCTACACCAACGTTGATTAGGAATTCTTCTGTGACTCTTGCAGGATATCTCAACTTTGTCCTGACTTTATTTTAACTTCATTCATTGTTAAATAAACTCATTAAAAAAAGAAGTATAATGAAAAATAAAATTTTAAATTTCTAGGCTGATGCAGACATTGATCCCTTGAGTAAAGTAAAAACTGTAAAAATCCAATGTATGTGGGATAATTTGCGTTTACACGCTGAAGCGGGACCACCGATGTACATATTATGGAAACAAAATCAACCGGCAAGCCCACTTTTGAAGGCATTACTAACGGATCAGACTTATCTTAACAAAACGTATGTAAATCAAATTTGAGTTAAAAAAATGTTACATTTTTTTTCATTTTTTTTTTTTTTTCAGTGCGATTCAACAAATAATTACCGCAATACGATGCAATGATCTTCTTGCGCCTGTAAAACGTTTAGCAAATGAACGACACAAACTAAAGAACAGCGGTGTCGACAGAACACACTCAATATACAGGGATATTCTCTTTTTAGCTCTTACATCTATAGGTCGCTCGAATGTTGATCTGGCCACATTCCATCGCGAATATGCTGCAATATTTGACAAACTAACAGAGAAAGAGTGCAATATGTATTACCGCAACCAAGATCTGCCACCATCGACTGCAACAATTTACTGTAGGGCTTATTTTAAGCCGCTGCTGCTTCCTTGACGCGAGATCGCCTTCAGCCGATCCGAATTCAATGACATACGAAGATAGCCTCGGTGAAAAAAATAAATGCTAATAATATGAACTGAACTACATCATAAAAATTATATTATGTGCACTAGTAAAATACATATATTTTACATCTTTATGGTTTGCACTTTATTGTTATAACATTTTTTTTTTAATTTAACTTTATACGGTAAATACAAACGTACTTAATTTTATCGTTAACATCTTTTGTTTTTTCGGTTACTATTAATTATTTAATTCTGACTGGTTTTCGACAATACTTATAAATAATATAACTATTGAAGCTTCATCAGTTGTTTCCATAATCTGCCTTACTATTGAGATAAAAATAAAATTATATAAATTAATATTTTCAAGTATTACAAAATTGAAATTTTATAACAATAGCATTAACATTTAAATGAGTTTCATAATAAACCGTTAAAATTTATAATGAAATTATGTTGTGGTCCACATTTACGCCATGTATGTAATTATCGTTTTTTATATGTTTCTAAATACACAAAATGTTAACATAAACTGTGCACACTTCATAAAATTTTATAGTTAGTTGTTGTAGATTTGTCTCGTTTAAATTTTTCACCAATCGAATTTATTAAGAAAGAAAATGTTTATTCCAATGAAAAAATGTAATGTGATACGGCAGCGAAATAAAAAGCAAAAAAAAACAAACAGGATAAATCGAATATTAAATAATGAAAGAATATTTTTTATTAGGGAAATTAAAAAAAAGTTTACGTATAAAAAATAGCACATGATCTAAATTTTTTCAGTGAATGGTGGTTAGATGCATTCATTCTCTTACACTTTTAAACACAAAACACTTCAAAAATATGTATTAAACGAGCAAAACACATGTACAGAATAATTTAAAAAAAAGTCTCTTCTAACTTTTAGTCGCAAAATAAATATTAAATGTAAAAATCATGCATTTTTTTCTTGTCAATTTAATTTGAGATTTAATATTTTGAGTTTAATTTAAATTTTATAAAACTTTGTTGCTTTCGCCACCTTTAAGCTGTCATTCGGTGTAGGTTGTTCACATGACAACGATAAGGTATTTATACCATTCTGTGTTGTCTTCAGTTCGTTCTTGAACGCGAAATGAATCAAAACTTATTTTTGGGGCCACTGTTATGTGAACTGACACTTAAAATATCGTATGAAATCCTGGTAAGAACTAACTCAAATGGTCTAATTAAAACACCTTTGAGTGACAAAAATTAAATAATGCAAAAAAAGCGAAAACCAATATAAAAAATTACCTCTAACTTTAAAAGACTTGCAGAAGATGCTATCATAAGTATGAATTAAAGCCGTGTCTGCTGCCCTGGTGTCTTTAGTGTGCATAAGAAATTAAATTCTGGGGAAACACTTATTGCGTTTTAGTTCAGTGATTAATCTTTACGACAGAAATTGGATGAGATGACGAGAAGCATTGAGTGTATAAACTGAGTGGTAGATGCATTCGTTAGGTTTAAGGGTAGATTTAGTAGATATCGAGGGCCAACTCTGTATTTCGTTCCGAAAGTGAAATCGTTCGGAAACAAAACATTAACTTTGTTTTGTTTTTGTAATATAAAAACAAAATAGCTACACACAAATTATTCGTTTTAGAAAATTTTTAAGTTATAGGAACGAAATACAAAGTAGGCCCCTGGCCAACTCCAACACACCGACAACAAATTGAAGGTGGGATTTCGTCCGATGATATGAAAAATAAATAGGAAATTAGATAAATAAACTAGGGGTGACTTCTATATTTGAGATGTCTGATCAAGGAAACGAATATTTTTTTTTTTTTTTTGATAAAAACAAACTGATATTTGAGTTGGTTCTTTTTTTATTTCGTGATTTGTGTTAATTACATGAGCGAACAGGGGTTCTTATTTCAGTTACGATTCGGAATGATGAACAAAATAAATGTTCCGATCGGAACTTTTCTCCGATCGTTTGTTTCTCCAAACGGATATGCTAATACTAGAGCAAAAAGTGTTCGATTTAGCTTAAACTAAAGTTTAATGTTAATTAATGAATACTCAAGTTGTGTTAAAAAAAAATTGATTAGGCAACATATATATATTTGTTTTCAAATCAACTAACCGTTTAATAAAATAACTATTTTAAATTTTTTTTTAACAAATTTAATATGAATAGTAACTCAAATAATATTATCGTGCCGTATATACTTCAAGTCTTGCATTATTTTACGTATTTTGCCTTCTCGTCCATTTCTTATATTTTGACCAGTTAAACAAAGAAACCATTCCTGTTTCTGTAGAATATCATTGACTTCCTTACCGCAAATGAATAGTTGTATAGGTTGATAGCATTGTAGATCAACTTTTGCTATATTCGTTGCTTCCATCGTTTGGTCGTCTAAGTTTAGTTCTTTTGTGATCAAAATTGCATCAACAGCAAATACTGCATGCAACATATAAAATAATCCACAACAAAGAGCTGTTATACTTTGTTTTTTACTAATTGCAAAGAAAGGATGGACAGATTCTTCATAATCAGATAAATACATCAAATGAAAGTCCTTTTCGGCGTGGTACATTGAAAATATGGATGACAAAATAAAAAACAACGACGCAACTCCACTAACTATAGCTTCAATTACAACTGATGGCTTCGAGCCCAAGCTGATTCCTATATTTCCAAATATTGAAATTATTGTAAATCCGAAAAATGTTCCACAAAAATACATGTGATGAGGTAAAGGTTGGCGATCATCGAGAAATCCTTGAATGTGAAAGATCATGCAAGTAAAACCAAGCAACATTTCAATTAGTTTAAAAAAGAACCAGACTTCTTCCATCTTCTTTTCTTCTGTTAGGGTAGTTTAAAGCAAGCAATGATGAATCATTTAAAAACGACAAATAAAATAAAAGTGATGTATAAGTAAAAAGTTAATTTATATATTTTTTTAATTTTATTACATGAGTGTTTCTTTCTGGAAATATGTTAAACATAATTTACGCATAATGAAAATGCTGACTGACAATCGAAGGCGAAATGCGATTTATAACATACTAGATTTTGTTTATCTTAAAACTACATAAAGGGCAATCAATTGGGTGATGTGTTTCTCTTTGGTGTTGATGGAGGTAAGTCCATAGTTTTGCATACCCAACCAGCAATATCAACTTCCTCCACCTCAGCTTTTCGGATCCATGCATGATTCTATAACAAGAAAATAGATTAAAGAATTTATAGAAAAGATTTCAATTTGATCTTACTAAGAGAGTTTTAAGATCCGCTCTTTCATCTGGATTTTTTTTTAAACAAATATCAACAAAGTTTTTGAAATCTTCGGTAAAAATATTATGCTCTAACTTCGGTGGAGGCTCATTAACTATGTAGTCTAGTAGTTCGAAAATTGCCATGTTTTTCGGTTCGACTGTTGTTTGATTGCCCTCTTCTGTGTTCTCATCAAATATTGCTTCTAGGGTCTTGGCATCTGGCGGAGGAATTGGATACATACCAATTGCCATTTCAACTAGCGACAGACCAAGTGACCAGATGTCAGATTGCACCGAGTAATGTGTACCTTGTAACCGTTCGGGCTTTAAAAAGAAAAATAATAATTATTATAACTTTAATGTTGTGTGCAAATAGCGTTAAAAGTGTGATTTTTTCTCAAAATTACTTTTTGAATGTTTGAATTAAATTGAATTTGAATTTTTATCTGTTAAATCAAAATATTTCTATTTCTTCACGTCAGATCATGGTAAAAGTTTACTAGATTCGATATAAATTTCTTAAAATAATAGTAAAATAAACCTGGGGGAACAATATTTTTTTTTTGACTGCGGTTTGCAAATTAAGATGTGCCTAGTTACCGTTTTCGTATTATAATTTGCGCGAACTCGAGGAGTTATGAATATGCTTAAATTAATTGAACATAGCGTGCGTAAAGCAAGCAAAGATGAAAAGCGATACCAATACCAAATTAGTGTCTGAGTATCACAATGGGAGAGACAAATCGAGCCGGACAAAGCATTATATATTTGAGTAGTGCGGCTAAAGAAAGAAGCTCTGTACTTCACCGTACCACAGTAGGTAGATCGGTTCTATAGTGAAATGATAATAAAATAACTTTTTGCAGTGCGAATATAACGATTTTTTTCAGGGGAGAAATCTGGCTAATTTTTTGGACCTTTACCGATTAAAAAAAAAAACAAGAAACATTGCAATGATGCAAATGTTTCCGCTCTAGTTCTCATATCAAATTTAAAGATCTTTTTCTGAATTATTCAGGAAATCCAGACAGGAGAAAATGTCTTGTATCGTCATAGGGGAATTTATGTCTACACCAAATATTTATCATTCCACTAAAGGGTGTGAGTAACGCACATACCAATAGTAGAAAGCAGTTTAGACGCCTGATTATGGAATACTATAATAATCTTTTTCGGAGGCGAAAATAAAGTTTTGTATGACATACTATTATTGATTTCATCTTTTTTGTTAAATCAATGGCAAGGATTGAAAGGATTCGCATAGAAATAAGTAATTAAACAAATCTAGGTGGGTCAAAAAGGAGATATCAACTTGAAAACGACTCGCTCTCTAATGGGGGGCCAGTTTCTTCAGAAGTGCTGAAAGAGCTGTCTTAACTGAAACAATTTAATGGATTATAAGTTTTAAACATTAAACAAGCATAGATTTTTCTAATTGTATTAAGTTTTTTTGTGCTTTTTTTTCAAGCAAGTATCTAACCAAATTAAATTTTGAAACAGACTAAATTTCTAAACACCTTAGGTACTGCTGAAGGACTGCAACGTCAAGCTTTCTGAGACGCAACATTTTTGTTGTGATGCACTGTATAACGTTTCTTAATGCAGTCCTATCGTATGAGATGTCCAAATAAAAGCTAACTAATCACAGGCACAAATAGGTTTGATGCATCAAATGATCAGATCATCTATTTATTTCTATGTGCATAATATCTTCTGAAAATATTTATTTCAATAAATTGCTTTTACTAACCGACATATAACTTCTGGTTCCTACAAATGAGTTCGCCATGGAATCTATCAACTGTCCAGAAACTCCAAAATCACAGATTTTTATCTCTCCACTACTATTAACCAATATATTGCTGGGTTTAACATCTCTGTGCATTATAGCATGTTTATCCCGCAAATAGCTTAATCCTTTTAACACAGCTAAGGTTATCTTTCCCAAAATTGATTCTGGTATTCGACCAGCTCGCTTTAATATGAGATCAAGGGATCCGCCATCCATGTACTCCATGCAAATACTTATTTCACCATCGCTATAAAATGCTCCATAAAAACCGACAATGTGAGGAAAATTGCATTCATGCAAGACTTTTAATTCTCTGATGATTTGCTTTTTGATAGCGGGTTTCACCTCGAGATGTATCAATTTGCGGGCCATTATTAGTTGAGTTGGAATGTGTCTCACTTTCATAACAACACCTCCATTTCCAGATCCTAATTCACCCAATTTCTCCAAGTCTTCGTCACTCAACTCGCCGATTTTTTCCTTTTGGCTTAAGAACACTTTGATACGCTTTCGAGCGGTATCGTCCATTTCCAGTTCCTCAAGGGTTTCGGTGAGTGCTTCAATGCTAGTCTTTGGTTTTCCCAGCAAACTATGTTTTCTTTAATTAGTTTAAGTAAATTCACGAACGAAAAAATAAAAACAAAAAAAAACACAAAACGCCGAAGGCGAAAAATAAAATTTTAAAAAGAACAAACAAAAAAAATTTAATTAATCAAAAGGTGAAATATTTACTCTGTGCCAGATGGAGTTTTAAAGGGTGGAGTTGGAACCACCGACTGGGCTGTCGAGTCCACAGATCCTGGCGGCAAGGTAAGATTCAATTTGTTTTTCGACATTTTTCAGTCTGGCTATTTTCTAGTAGATTATAAGAGTATAAACGGGCACTGATTTATGTATGTAAAAATCACAGAATGTTCACGTTAATAGGCAACAATTAAATGCAGCATTTATTCTAAATTATTTGAATTAAATATTATTTTTGTATGGTAGGTACCTATATTAAAAATAATTGAAATTCAAAGTATGAAAAATTTTCGGGATGCCCTGCCCGTTAAAAATCTTTTGATGGCTGTTCGGCTAGACAAAAGATGAAAAGTCAAAAATCCCGTACTTCAAAGATGTCAGTTTGTAAAATTGTCAGTTCTGTTTGCTTAAAAAAATTAGATTGTTTGATTGGGCACTCGAGGGCACACTCGCTCTTAAATTTTGTTGCACTCATGTTAGCTCCGTCGAGCTCTGAGTAAGCTCTGGACCCCGATTAGGGAATACGAAGCGAGTCGTTTTCAATTCGATATCCGCTTTTTGGCCCATCTAGAGTTGTTAAATAATTTAATTCGAAGCGAATCCTTTCAATCCCTTCAATTGACAGCTGATTTCCACGAAAATTCAAAACTAAAGAGATAAAATCAAAAATATTTTGTCATACAAAACTCCATTTTCACCTCTAGAAACGGCTCGCTTCGTATTCCCTGATCAGGGGCCTGAACGAAAAATGAAACACTAGCGAGAGCAGCTGCCATTATTCTATAGCCTGCTCTACTAATAATCAAATGCAAACGACTATTAGTTAGCTTGAAGGTTAAAATAAGGTTGACGACATGCTTGACTAGTGTGAACGCAAATTGTCAAGCGTTCATCATGCCGCGCTGATTATGTCTGAAGTTGAGTGTGAACCCCCTTATTATGACGTCACTATCATCTTCAAACCGAACAAAATGGCGATTCGGGTATATTGAGGAGATACTTTGTATTTTTTTTTTTATCATTTGTCTCGATTGTTTTTTTATTTTCACTTTCTTCATTTTTTGGAAATTCGTAAAAACTAATTTTTTTATACTGCGAAACGCTAAGGGTAAACTTTGCAATTTAATTTCTTCAAGCTCATTAATTTTAAAATAGAAAATACGATATGGATTAATGTTAATCCTTATTAAGGTGGTTGCCAAAATCTGCTCATCTGACTGTAGTGTAATATATATTTGCAGCCACCTACATCTGAATAAAGAAAACTAGTTTCAACCGTATCTAACTTCATATATCATTTTTGGAGTCAGTTGGCGCGTTTTCACTTGAATTGACGTCCACCAAAGCGAGTTTTTCTTAAATTTTTCGTAAATAAAGTGATAAAAACAATTAGGTTTCTCATTTAATTTATATGAAAACTATTAGGTCTAAAAGTGCCCAAAAGGCAAATATGAAAAGTTCTCAAAAAACTATCAAAACGACCTCACCTAGCAATCAGCCACTCAAAAATGGAAAAGAAACAACCAGTGGGAAAAAGCTCGTACAGGCTCGCCTTCCATTCAAAATACTTGCTGGTACTCCCTCAGTAAAACCAGATAAAGATGCTGTTACATCTTCTAGTGGTACAATAGAAATTTTATCAAAAAAGCGAAAACTATCGTACACTGAAGAGCCTGAAAACGAAAAAAAAATCGGTAAGTCTGATAGTAAAGAAAATACAACCACCCTTGAAAACCAAGATTCTCCATCTGAAGTTATAGAACTTGACGATGAATCAGAAGAAGAATCTTCTCAAAATGTATCATCTCCCAAGACGTCAGCTGCAGCTGTTGTTACATCTCACAGTAACAAAAACAAAATTACTCCTCGAAACACAAGTGGTAGTGGAAGCGGAAGTGCTTCAAAGCCTAAGCTTCAAATCAAACTCCCATTGAGTGGGAAGAAAAAGAGAAAATCCAAGCGTACCTCCCGTTCAATGACCAATGCTGAAGCAAGCGATTCCAGTGATGTAGAGTTAGTGTCCGATGAACAACTACAAAATCCTCAAAAAAGGCTAAAACTTGAAGAGCTTCAGAAGCAGAAAGATGAAGATGTTCAAAAGCAACAACCCATTTCAAGTAAGTCTGTTGAGGCTGATCATCAATCAAAAGAAAATGAAGTTAAAATAAATATTAGTCGAAAAACGAAGGAAAAAACTTCTCCAAAATCAAATAATGATAAAAAAGTAGATTTACAACTTTTTATGACAACTGAACCAAACCCACAAACACCGAAAACTTCCAAGCAAACTAGGTCCACAGTAAAGAATCAAAATTCGCTTAAAGAAGGATCAAATTACAATGACCCGAATGAAACTGAATCATCGTCGAAGCTACAAAGTGGATCATCAAAAAATAATTCACCTCAAAAGTTAGATAACTCTTTAAAAGAAAACGACGACAAAAAAGAGCTAGAACATAAATCATCAAAAGAAGATGCTAAAAAAACAACACCATTAAAAACGGTCGAGTCAAGCTCCCTCAAAGACATCACTCCGTTAGAAACTTCTCCCAAAGATACTTCTGCTAAACAACAAAGTTCAAGTCCAACAAAAGAACTAAAAACTTCGCGAAGGTCAATCAGAATTTCTGAAAGTGACAAAAACAAAAAAGAAGATTCACATCACTCGTCCGATCCAGAACTTGTAATGGAAAATACCAACGCAGTTGATACCTCAATTAACAAAGAGATCCGTAACAAATTACTTACGCCTAAGCAACAAAAGTTAATGGAACAGCGCAAAAAAGCACGAGAAGAAAAGGAACTAAAGTTACAACAGTTGAAGGAAGAAAGGGAACGTAAATTGCAGGAACTCCGCGAAGAACGCGATCGCAAAATCCAAGAAGAAAAGATGCAAAAACAAAAAGAACGTGAGGAGCGTGAATCGCAGAGAAAAAAAGAACGTGAGGAAAAAGAAGAACAAAAACGCCGTGAAAGAGAAGAAAAAGAAGATCAACGTCGCAAAGAAAAAGAAGATAAAGAGCGTAAACGCTTAGCCGAAATAGAAGCAAAAAATGAAGAAAAACGCAAAAAAGATGAAGTTAAAGAAGAAGAACGTCGGCGGAAGGAACTCGAAAAGGAGGAAGAAGAAAATAAGAAAAAGAAAGCTGCACAAGCTTTTACCAAGTTTTTCGTTCCTAAAGCTGTGAAGACAGTAACAGATGAAGATCAAGAGTCCCGGGATGATTCGGATAGTGTTGATTCGCTAGCATTTAGACCATTTCAAATAAAGGGTGATATGAAACTAGCTCCATTCGTTCGACGAGAGTTTAAAGAATGTTCGGTAGAAAAGCTGGATTCTTTTCTAAAAAGTTCTAACACAAACAAGTCGGCTCTATATATAAATGAACTGAAAAGTGGGGCACATATTCCTATGAAGGGTTCGAAAACAGTTTTAAAGAATAACGACGATGAGGACGATGATGACGATGATGTTGTTTTGATAAGTAAGTAGAAAAAGGTTTATTAATTGAACAAAATTTGTTAAATGTTTTATTTTTCTTTTAGCTAGTGAACTTGAAAATGCTGCTCAGACAATTGATGAGCCTAGGGATATACCAATTCAAACTTATAAGGCTAAATACTACCTTTTCCGAGAAAATCGTCGCCCGCCTTTCCATGGCACATGGCGAAAAACAAGCACTGTGATCACACCAAGAAAACCTTTCGCAATGGATAAGGTATGCGTTTTACACTCGTAATGTTAGAAATATAAAATTATTTTTATCCTTCAGTTAGGGAATCTTCCTTTTTATTATTTACACTGTTTTATATTATGTACTAGGACTAACCATTGAATTATTTCCCCTTAATTTTTCCTTACTTACTTTACTTGTCTTAAGATGGCGCTTACTTGACCAGTTGTACAAGGTGTTGCCAAGTCATCCCGTTGATCAACATCTCAACAATTAATACGGATGCGATTTAGCAAAACAAAATAAATTTGATTGTAGTATTATTAAAGTTATATTATATTGCCGCAAAGGTGACCTGTGGAAGTGTTGTAGAATTTTGACATTCAACAGTTTTTCTTAGCGACGCTTTCGAATTACAAGTAAATGAGACGTAAATGATTTCTTCACAAGCAAACAGTTGAAGCAATCGCTTGGATGTGAAGACTTTTCGGGTCATCACACCATGAAATCTCTTTATTTCCTAGGTTTTATGCTCTTTTTTTTCTTCTAGCCGGAAAATGAGTTTTGTCTCGTTAAGAGTGTGTTGGCTATATTTTCTCAATAGAGTGCCAAGTAAACTCTCCATCTCTTCAAATCAAATCAAATCAAAAAAAATATCAGCGTCAATTTTGGGAGCAGCTTTGCTGAGAAATTCTATTTATATTTCTGAGCATACGAAGAACTCGAAGGTTTTAGAAATAAAAACTGACCTACTGAAAAATTGCTGATATTTTTTTTAACCATATACCGGAGGTAGAAATAATATTTTTTTTTATTCACGCCATGCAAGGAAAGTGCTGACTGTAATCGATTTGTTTTTTCTTTAATGCAAGCAAACTGGTTGCATGCACTTTTAGAGTCGTCATTTCATTGGCACTAAGGCTAATAAATAATTGTATCAACTATTTTTATGGTGTGAACCAGAGAGCTGCATGAATCCATTCATTTGCAGTTGTGAATCATTCGAGACGAGCCTCAGTATAGGCTCACCCTCACAAAAAGCAAACAAGTGTGAATAATGTAAAGAATGATAATAACGTTATCTATCACCACCATGCTCGAAATCGATTGCGTACAATGTAAGTATTCATGAATAGGTGAATGTGTAGTAGGCTTGTATCATTGAGTTTATACACATCACATAGAGAAATCATGTGTAAGTTTTAAACTTTGCTCATAGTTACTATCGACTTGGTTTTTTTTTTTATTCTTATAGCAATTATTTTTTACTAAAAAGACAAGAGAAGTAAAGAAAAACAAATACAAATTTATGCAGAAGAATTTTCTTCGGTTCGGTATTTTTCGTTACAGAGAACTAGGGAAATGATAATTACTCGATATGCTCATTTAGCGACATCTACTTTGGTGAGTTTGAAACCATCTTGATTCCTCTATGTGTATAAACTCAATGCTTGTACTCAACAAGTTCGTTGGAGAGTTCATTCGCATGTGAAGTGAAAAGTATTAGTGTTTCACGAGCTTATGAATAATGGATTCAAGTAGCTGATAGTTATAACAAACAAAAAACAAAGCAACAAGGGGTCACTTCTAAAACAAGCTAAATACAATATTTATAAAAAGAATTTGAGTAAAAATAAACAAGATAGGAGCCTAGATGTGAAAAATGTTATATATGCATACATACTTAAAAGTATTTTATAATTTCATTATTTTAATTATTTAAGTTTTTCTTATTGTTAATATCATATCACATCACATATTAAATTTTTTAAATGTTTAATTTTACAATACAGTCTTCAAATAAAACATACAATAATAGTCAAAGATGATACTGAAGTATTCGCATACACAATCATTCTATCTATTTCACTCTAGCTGAGCACATATTAAATGAATACTTTAACATAAGAATCATTTACTGTACATGTGAGTACATTTTTGATTCGCTTTATGAAGCCATTATAGAGAAAGTCGAAATTCGAAAAAATCGTTATATTTCATCAGGTATAGGTAGCATTAAACGAACTTTAGTGGATGTTTCGTTTATACTATTTCAAATAGGCCCATTATGGTTTATTAGACATAAATACACATGAGGAATTCGTTTGCAATCCTTTTAGACATTATCAAGAAAAATAAGCGTTTCGATAACGATTCGCAAATGCAATTATTTTTAGACCTACATTAACCTACAAAAATTGTTACGGGCATAATATTCCTAAAAACATTACTTAGGCTGTAAGTAGATAACAATACAAACAGACAGATACAAAGAATTGTGCGACTAAATTATACTTTATCGTTATTTATCATTGTAAATTTCATGTTTGATTGTTATCTCAGTATATTTTGCACAAATCAAAAGATTATAGATTCTGTAATGGCAATTAAAAATCATGTTTCACATTTGCACAAACAAAACGACAATAGACAAGTGAAAAAAAAATTCCTACCCTTTTTTCCAGCTCATTATCAATTTAAGAGAGTGCTCTTGTGCATTCTACTCACATTTTTCGTTGTTAGCATGGAGATGGAGACTGGAGACAAATGTTTTGCGTGTGCTGATTTTCAAGTATTTTTCTGTGTGATTTTGTTAAAAAATAATGTTTAATATTGCTTTTAGTTTGGGATGCAGGAAATTTATTTATTTACAGAATATGGAAGGTATAATAAGGGAAAATAATAATAACATGAATTAATATACCAACCTTTTTCTTCTTCTTTTATTTTGATGAATGTTGAATTAAAAAAGTTAGGTAGGTACTGTGAATTTTGAAATAGTTTAACGGAAGCACTCATTCCACTCAATATATCGACGTTTCGTCCCTTTTATGCAGAATAAATCCTTTTAAGTTAAGTCAGTACCAGCTGAAGCACTTTAGGTTTTTGATACTTTTTAGGGAAATAATAAAAACTATTTGTAATCTGTTATTTTTTTTTTAGACATTCTTTGATTATGATGTTGATTCGGATGAAGAATGGGAAGAAGAAGAGCCTGGAGAATCATTGACTGGAAGTGATGATGAAAAAGATGAATCTGAGGACGAAGATTACGAAGTTGATAATGAATGGTTTGTTCCGCACGGTCATTTAAGCGACGAAGAAATGCAAAACGAAGATGAACTTGGCCCTGATACATCTCGTGAAGCCCAAAAGGCTAAACTTAAGGCTCTACAACAAGAATTTGCTCAAGAAATGAAAAAGAAAACCGAAAAGATAAAACCAAGACTGATTGGTACAATTTGGGAGGACGAAAATGGTAATCGACCCAAACTTTGTCCAACTATCATTTGGGATAGTCTCTGTACACGTGCAATGATGCTCTGTGAGCCAATACTGATGGAAGAGCCTGAAATCGCTGAACCGGAGCCAAGTACACCTCCAGCAGAGAAACGAAAGCGAATTGAATTGAATGAAGAGCTTATGAAGGATTTGGTGCGCCTCGTTCATGGTAATCGTCATTCTCGAGTGTTTCTTATAAAAGAGTATTTGGAGCATGTGTCTAACACATGTGAAATAATAAAAACTGGTGAATGTTTGGCACCAACTAAATCTCAGATCAAAGAAAAAATCGATGAAATCTCTGAGTGGTCCGTAGTAAACGGTGTCAATAAGAAAAACAAAAATAGAAAAAAGCTATGTTGGGTTGTCGCTGCAGATATTTTGGATAAATATGGTCTCGCCAACTTAAAATTGCGCAATGAATGGTCTTATAAACTTCAACCAAAGTACGATAAGGATCTGATAGAGCCAGCCAACGAAATTGAAAAGGAATGTAACAAAACAGAAACTCCGGAAGATCTTAATTCGTCTAAAATTGACAAGAAGAAAACCAAACTTTCAGGTATAACTAAGTTCACTAAAGTCTTTACTAAAGAAGAAAAAGAAAAACAACAAACGGCTACTGAATGCATTAGTTTTCCAAAATCAACGACTAAAAGCTACCCGAAAGTTTTGAAGACATCAGCTTCACCGAAGTCAAAAGAATCACAAAAATCTAACATACCCGCCCCGAAAACGTCTTCACCATCTACGGTCGTCAATAAAAACCCAGCAGTAAAAAAGAGAGTAGCCCTTTTGATGTCTGTTCCTCCTGGGCAGCAGTTTTCTCCACAGTCAAAGAATGCATTGATAAGTAAGTTTCTTCAAAAAAATAAGGCAGTGACTACTGTAAAGTCTATGGCATCAACAGATACAGAAAAATCATCAAATTTGTCGGTGTCAATGGACGTGGATGAAGTCGTAGTCCTTGATTGATTATTATTTTATAATGTTATTAATTGTTAAGCTGTAATTAGTTACTTCGCGCTCGGATTTTTCTTCACGTTAGTTATTTATAATTATCTATATCTATTATGTAATCTATATAAATAAGGTGTATTTTTATTACCTAAAATGATATATAGCATTTGATTTTAATATACATAATAAAACAAAATTCTTTTTTATGAAAGAGATCACCTATAAACTCGCTTCTATTGTTTGGTTAAAGTTACCTTTTCAGGTGTCCACTACCACCATACAATATGTGTAAATGTTTTATATTCCAGTTATTTAACGGTCATATTTTTCAGTCATTTAACACTGTAAGTTATTCGGGTTTGTTACGAAATCTCGCATTACGAAATCTCTCAATCTCATAAACCCGCTTTTCATAATCTCGCAATTACAAAATTCTGTTTCTTAAAATCCCGCATTTACAAAAACCAGCAAATTTCGAAAACTAAAATTTCGCATTAAAAAAAAGTATTGTCAGTTTACGACGTTAAAAACAGTCAGATTTGTATTGCAACCCCCTTCCTTGGCCTCACTATAGGATTTTGGGTTGGTACGAGTTGGGTGTATCCAGTTTCTTTTGGATTTAGTATTTTTTTAGTGCGATTATAGTTTGCGGGAGCAACTTTCAATGACAATTTTGTTTATTATATCAGTGGTAATGAAATAATTACTATCCCATATTACCGCTGCACAATGGGGCAGCTTATATGATGGAATCGGAATAAACCCAAAAAATTTATTGCTAGAGATGAGTATACAAAGATATTTTTCCGTTACCATACATTTCAATGTATCATTTGCAAAAACAGTTATAATTTTAACTTGCTTTGTCACTCCATATTTTAATTTTTTTACAACATATTGTGTCTTAATAATTAGTAAAATTTTTCAGTGTTTGTTAAGGTATAATTTTTGATTTAATTCCTTGAAAGCTAAATGTTAATATGGAATCGATAGCTTTATGTATGTTCTTACTTATTAAATTAGTTTTATGTTCAAACTATACAGAAAATATTTTTTTTTTTATCTGTATTAAACTTGTGTGGAAATTTGGACAATTTTTTAAGTTGCTAAGGCAAAAGTAGATTTCCACACGTTTCCACATGGAAATTTTTATTTGCCAAAATATAGCTTAACTTATTGTGTATATAATGGAATAACAAACTTATGCTAATAAGTACTCCTTTTTTTATTTTGTTTTTCCAAATCGACTACTTTAGCCAATTATTCTCAAAATGTTATTTTCGTGTAGGTCAAATTCAAATAATTTCTTTTATAAAAGGATTGAGTTGTTCAACCTCATGAAGGAATCGGGGCTACAAAGACTAGACAAGAAAATTAATTAAAAAAATATAAATAACAAATAATGAAAATTAATTTAAATCAAATCAAATATTTCTATATATTTAACAACTTTTTTACAAAGTATGTCCAATTTCCCAAATAATCGATGTTTTCCAAACAACTTTAAAAAAAAACTTTTCTAAAGAAACAGGATTCAAACCATCTGAAAGGTTTGTATTGACTTATATCAAATTTTATCAAAATCTTTAGAGGCGTTTTTGGAAAAAATAAGCTTATCAACGTTATATGGCCAGTTACCGTTAGTTTTAGGCCTAGAACAAAAATTCAAAAACCCCCTCTGCCGGTCACACTAAGAACCCTATATACCAAGTTTAATGAATATCGGCTTGAGGTGCGAATGACAGACAGACAAGCAGAAAGACAGACAGACAGACTGAATTTCCAGACTCACTATTTTGAGTCCGCTATCATCGTAATGTCATGTTTGATTGTTATCTCAAAACTTTTTTTTTATGAATTCATAACGTGCCTTATACCTAGTACCTATATAATCTCCCTTGTAAAATTAGAAAATAAATAAATCATAAACTTTAAACATCAACCATAGTTTTTCTATTCACTTATAAGTGAGTATTGCTTAAAAAAGTTGTTTTCGGTGTATGAGTTGTTTCCAGTTTTTGAGGTATCTTGCCCAACTGTGCAATGTAAAAACCAAACGCATGCCAGCGCATTTATATAGAACAAGTTTTAGAGGCAGCGTTTTCAACCGACTTGCAGTCCATATAACTACGTCAATGGAGAAACCAATTATCATTGACGATTTTGTTTAAGAAAAAAACAAGAAATGCCAAAAATCCATGTGTATTATGTAATATTATATCAGTGCATTTATTATTCTATGTTTCAGTGGTCATGAAACAATTAGTATGTAACATGGTGTGTTACCTCTGAAAATACCCTTGCATTAACTTTGAAATTTGGCTAGACAATACATGTTTACAATTTTGCATTTAGCTGTTCACACGTATTCACGTATAGAAGAGCGCGTTTAAATTTTTTTTTCTACGGGAGGAGACGGAGGAGTACAAGTTGATTACCTGTGAGCAGTGATGGAAGTTTGCTGTCAAATTAAGCAATTCCGGAGATTTTTATCCAAACTCTGAACAAGCAAACTTTTGACATTTCTCTTTTAAAAATTAAAAATTCGCACCCTTGATTTTTTTCTAGCCAACAGCGGCACAGTACGTTTCCTATTTTTTTTGCAAGGACAAAATAATCAAAAGATATATTCTTTTAACTTTTTATCAAGAAAATTAAACTATTTTATATCAACAGTTTTCACAAAGCTTCATTTAAAATATAAGTGGTGAATTTTTTATCATGGATTTTCAACAAACAGATTCCAAAAATAGTAAGAACTATTCATACATATGTACATAATTGAGTGAAATATGAATTCATGATTTATTTATTTTCTTTTGAATAATAAAGACTTTCCACAAAGTAAAAACATGTCTGATGACGATAAAAATGCAACAAAGAAGTCATTAACAATACTCGCAGTAATATTTTTACTGAGCCTGGCGGCAATGTTCTATGTTTACATGATGTTTCCCCAACTAGATGAGTAAGTTGTAGACGATTGTAAGTTAAGTTGCCAACGAATTTTATGTAATCTGTATTTTAACAGGACGGAAAAGCAGTATATCAAACTACCGCGTGATATTCATGATGCCAAAATGTTAGCTAAAGTATTGGACCAATACAAGGATATGTACTATTTTGAAGTTATGTTTGGTGTTGTCACAACCTATGTGTTGTATCCTTTTTAAAATTTAATCAACTTTAATTATAGCTTAAGGTTTCTAGTTACACACCTATATTTACCCTGTTTCTAGTTAATGCAATTCAGAAAGGAGTTGGATGATATCCCGCATCACGAAATCCTGTGTAACGATATCCTGATTCAATAATTTGTTTAATATGTACAATCAGGTCCAGCAGGTGCCTTTTGGACACAGTTTTCTAGAAAAACAGTGTCTGGGTGGCTCGCTTTAAGGAATTTTAATTACCTTTCTGTATTCAGTCCCACTCAAAAACTTCGTTGTTCCGCTTGTTCCGTCTGGCAGGCGCCTGTGTCAGAAGTGAAAATACTCCATGGGCAAGTGCTCCACATTTGAATTTATTCCACTTTTCAATGTAGAGTTGATTCCCACTTGTAGTGACAATGTTCCGACAATAGTCCTACTTTACTTCCCGGTAGTATACCCATATAAGTTAGAAACTTTGCATACCCAAACTCGCTAATACCCCAAATCCTTTAGTGGGCCAGGCATGGTGATTGCCTGTTATTATTTCATTTTGTCAAATCATATTAGCACAGCAGTTTTTTGTTACATTTCGTGTTGGGGGATATCGTTGTCTTCCCAGAAAGTACCAATTTATTTTAAATCACAACTAGACACAGATTGCATCGTGTTTTTTGTAGCGTTCACTATTTTTTTATTTTGAAAAAAAGATAGCACCTCTGCTACAATCCAACTTACTTTCTTTTCTAATCAGTGATCCAGTTCCTTTTGTAATAAGTATGAATATTGATTCAGCAACTTCAAAAATAATGCAATTGACTTAGGTTATCGGTTAGCACCCAAGTCGGATGAGATAAGTACCTTAAATATTTGTATAATAGATTTTTCTGTAAGACGTTCGTTTTGGCTTATCTTAGAAAATCGCAACTTCACCATTCATTAACAAACTATTTAATTATGAGTCTGAACGGAATTTTTTGTTTGTCTATTAGAAAACTATTTTAGACATTATTTGGAAATATTTTAATATTTGTGCTTTAAATTGCATTTGCGTTTTATTTATATTTTACAAACCTACACTCACATAATTGGGATTATAGTATGTGTTCATTCGTATTTTGAATTGCAATTATCTTTGAATTGCAATTAGCAAATAAAAACTTTGATTTTAAATACCCTGATTTAAATGAAATGTACATAAGTATATACGCACTCTTAGTCGAACCAAACCCAACAAATACGCTGGCGGTGCAATCAATTAGTTGTCAAAAAAATTGATAACCTGAGTATATGCATGTTGCCAACATTATCCCAATTTTTATACAAATATTAGCTACTTACTATCAATGATAAGAACGAACTTAATTATACATTTTTAATAAAAACTTTTGCCCGTTATTTCCTTAACAAACTATTATTTTCACAGCCTGCAAACATTTGCCATTCCAGGATCTTTGTTCCTATCAATTTTACTTGGATTTCTTTACAAATTTCCAATTGCATTATTTCTTATATGCTTTTGTTCTTCTCTCGGGGCAACATTATGTTATAGCATATCAAATTTAGTTGGCCGAAGGCTTATATATTATTATTGGCCAAAAAAGACTGCCGAATGGATCCAGCAAGTGGAAAATCATCGACATAGTCTATTTAATTATATGTTATTCCTTCGAATGACACCAATTCTACCCAATTGGTTCATTAATTTAGCTTCACCGGTTATTGGTGTACCAATTTATACATTCGCTATAGGTACATTCTTTGGAGTGGCTCCACCTTCTGTTATTGCCATACAAGCTGGAAAAACACTGCAAAAGATGACAAGCTCAAATGAAGCTTTTTCTTGGACTTCTGTTGGTATACTTACAGTATGTGCATTTTTATCTTTACTTCCAGGATTACTTAAAAACAAACTCAAAAAAAAGCTCGAATAAATAGTTTGGTTGTTGTATTTAAATTTGATTACCGTTTGTGTTATTAATATTATACTACATAATGTGTTATTTGTATTATAAATAAATAGAGATTGTTACATTTTATGTTCTATTAATTTTTTGTAAGGGTATAAAATCAGTATTTTTAGTTCAATTGAAATTTTATTGATTAAATTATGTATATTTTGTTTCTAAATACTGTACAAAAAATGTTTAAATCACAAAGAATTGACATTGGTTACTTTATATGCATGTACTTTTAAAAAATCAAAAAAACGTTGATTGTTTTACAAAAAATAAAGGGGATGATTCTGCAACAGAAAAACCGTATTGTGCTTCTATTTATTCAAAAATTGATTTATAATTTTTTCCTCTCTTTTGGTGGATGAGAGAGTAATATGTAGTTATGGATAACAAATTCGACATTTCTTTTCCCACTAGTTCGTCCTTTTTTCATTAGAAAACATACCTAGTTTTCTTTTTTGGTACATATTATATTTATTTGTATTGCTTGGTGAATGGTGACTTTAAAAGAAAAAAAACAGAGATGAGATTGCTTGCCAACTTGATTTAACATTCGGGGTTCTACATTTTTCTACATTTGTGAAAATGTTTTTTTTTTGTTCGCTTTTCGACGAATTCAATTAATAACTCAAATTGATTTCATCATTTTTTGTTATACTCTTAAAAATAAAAAAAGATTGTGTAAGGAAAAGTGAAAAATATAGCAGAATATTCCAGCAGGGGTGACACAGTAACCACATATTAAACCGCTTTATTATATCGACATTTAAGTTTGGGAAAAAAATTGCAATAAAAACAATTAAATATAAAATCAGTTCTGCTGCTTATTTCAAATACTTTATTTTTTCAATTTTTTAATGCTTATAAATCACAAATAAAAAAACAAAATTGTATGAGTATAACTTTGAAAGAATATGAAGGACAACACGTTTCGAAAAAATAAAACACATAATAAAAAATTGTAAACATCCTTATAATGATGGTTTTGAATAAATTATGATTATGAGTTGTTTTGTAATAAATAATACTTACTTATATTTAACATCAATAATAAATTAACACTATCACTCGTGGTGAAAAACCTGCTGTTGAACATCAAAACTCATTAAAACTTCAACGAGCTATGATTTCATTAAAGCAAAGCAATTCTTTAGCTGATGAGTGCAAAATTGGAATGTTTTTTTTTTTGTAACTTATCATTATTTACTTATAAAAATAACGTATGGTAATGTGATAAATGCTCCTTAAAAGCTTTATTTATTTTTTAAGGCAGCTTAATGAATTTGTTTTTTTTTTTTTTTGTATTTCTTAATTAAATTTAATTAGTTTTGGTGTATAGAAAATGTTTAATCAAAAATATTTATTATGCTTAAATTTTATTCTGACGGGGTGAGGTCTTTTTCTGGTTCGTTTTCATTGAGAATTTGTGACAATAAATCATAGACTGGCTCGAAAACTTTTTTCGATCCGGTGTTCGTTAGGTTTTTATAATCGAACATATCGTGATGACTGATTGTGCCATCTGATTGTATAAGACCTTTGTCTATACATACTGTTTGTACTCGATTAAGACCTATACACTTTTCTTTAATTAGAAGATTTACTTTAGAGTTTTTATCACGCAATCTATTGGGTAGTTGGCCACGTGGAAGAATAGTCTGAAAATAAATAACTTTATAAAGGAATCAGGTTTTTTTTAATTACTATATTTACTTACAGGTAGAACTATGTAGGTGCCGGGTAATTTTTTTCGAATTTGCTGTACTATTTGACATACACCATCAGATATTTCCTCAGGTGTGTTTTCTACATTATTTGTGCCAACGTGTAATACAACAACCTGAAATTAAAACAAATACAATCATTTCAGAATTTTGGGTTCATTATTTCATTATTTATACAAAAAAATTAATAGTGGCTTTTAAGTATGGCACCGATTGCGTATGTATACATTGATTTTTTAAACAAATAGGCACTGAACCAACTTCTTGTAAGATGAGTTAAAATGAAGTTTGACAGTATGTAGTTTTCTTACATTAAAAATGTTGTTGTTATCGACTGGAATCAGAAATATGGGACCCTAAGTCAAATTTTATCATCCTATTTTTGTTGTGACTAACACCTCTCTGCCCATCATGGATCATCATAAAGACAACAGTCGAAAAATAGGAGAGAAGTTGAGAAGAACTGAAATACTTTCAGTTCGAAAAAGTCAATTTGGAAAATGAAAAAGAATCTACAAATAACAAAAGAAGTTAACGGTTTGTAAGATCTAAAGGAATATAAGGAAGCTCGCAAAGTCATCAAACAAGTACCAGGTATAATAAAATGTATTGTCGTTTTATTATATTTTAGATTTGTATACCTTTAACACATTCATTCAATTATGAACTAAAACTCACTTTAGGTTTCACATTGTCCAATTCTCCGTTTTCGACTCGCCATAAAACATTTTCAGTGCGGTCATTTCTAATGCTGAAGTTAAGGCAGTGCATCGGAGCAAAATATTGATTCCAGGTTTCAGTATCCTGAAGGGTTTCTAGAATGCAATCGCCCAAGAATATCACATCTGGATCCTTTTCCCGGCACTCAGACAAGAATCGTTTGTGAATGCTAATCCACCTTTCGTCGCCGTCATTATCCGAAAAGGGTGTTGGTACTGAACAAGAACTCATTACTTTCACTAGATTGTATCTACTTTAGTGAAATTGTATTTAAACTAAAGACTTTATTCGAAAATGTCTTTTTAATAGTTTTGTAAATTGAAATGTATTATTTTGTTAAAGGATATTTATTTCTACCAAAATTTTATTCAAGAAAAAATCGAAGAGAAAAATTTTTGTGTTTGCTCCAGCGAACTTGAGTGATGATGACAGCTCTGTCTGCCGTTGCCCGTTTTGTAAAATGCAGTGCTGGCATGGCAATGCGCAAACTGTGTTCGTGGAGTTCTCAATTACATACCGATTTGTATCCTTATTCATTCCGGATAAGGAATAGAAAAGACGAACAACATAATCATTTATGCAAAATATTGAGAAAATTACCCCTTATTACACGCCAGCAACGAAACACCTTATCAAAAAAGCATTTCGATTTGGTATGGTCATTAAAACACCCATTATGCCGGAGTGAGGCTGTAAAAAGTCAACTGTCAAAACAATAGATACAAAAATAAAAAACATTGGAAGCTAGACACATTTATCGGTTTCTATATTTTTACACGCGCTTTTCTATACATGAATACGTGTGAACAGCAAAATGCAAAATTGTAAGAATGTTGGTCTAGCCAGATTTGACAGTCCCATTTGAAATGCACAGGCACGCATACAGAGTTAAATCTCTGCTGTTTTGAAAGTTTGTTGGCAAAAGTGGGTGGAGTCTCCTGAGTTGATGTTCTATTTATTTATTATTCTATGCATTAGAGTAAGCGAGAAAAGAGCATAGCAATCAAAAAAATTCAATTGTTTTTTTTGTCTTGCATTTTTAAGACGCCCTTATAATTTATTTGAAACAAAGTGGTTGTTGCAAATGAAAAATACCATTGTAAGATTTAACAACACAATAAATTTTTAAAAGTGTTTGGAGAAACTGGCCATAAAAGATGTAAATTTTGTTTGTTTCCTTTGGATTCTGGAACATATAACACCTGATAATCATTTATTTGAAAAATTTTTAATGCAGCCAATTTTTTTCTGGTTTATCTTTATACCATGGTATACCACAAGTGTGTCACAGGTATAAGAAACGAGTAAATGTAGAACTTTAATGCGTATGAGCTAGCATGACCTACTGTCAAAATTTAACGAACTGTTTCGTCACGTTTATACAAACATAATTAATGAATGCACATAATGAGCATGTGAAACATGCGAAAATCACTAGGATTTTGTTAAATATTACTTATGAAGATACTTAATTAATGTCCAGTTGCACTAAAATACACTTAAAAGCGTTTTAATTAACGGAGTAATAAAATTTATTGGCATTTTAAGCTAGATTGGATTTCACCAAAATAGGGAGGTGAATTGTTAAAAAAATGAGGAAACTTGATGCCAACCCCGGATTTTTTTTCACCACTCATGGCTCTCATTCATTAGAGCAAGCGAGAGGAGAGCAAATATTAATCGAAGAATTTCAACGTTATCTTTGTCTTGCATTTTTAAGACGCCTTTAAAATTTATTTGGAACAAAATGGTTGGTGAAATCAAAAAATGCCATTTTAAGATTTAACAACTCAATAAATATTTAAAAGTGTTTGGAGAAACTGGCCATAAGAAATTAAAAAAATTAAAACAATAACAAATTATTGTTTTTGCTTTATCGATTGCACTCATTGATCATCTCTATTTTGAGAATCCAGCTCATCTCTAACTTAAATTTGACACTCATGACAGTTCTTCAGTGTTTTTTGAAGCTGAGGAAAAAAAATTTATGAAAAATACTATAGAAAACAACAAACATTTTTCTCATTTAATTTAATAATTTTGTTACTTAAAGAATCAAATGCAATCAAATTTTGTCTTGGAGTCTTCTTGCTAAAATGGAAATAACTTTAGACAACATTGAATGCTATTGCCGGACTTGTTTAGGTATGCTAGAAATTGGCGCAGAAATAAACATACACGGCACTCCAAACTTAGCCAAGTGGCTGGTTGTTTGTACCACATTAGATTTTGAAAGAGATGATGGCTTTCCAAATCATATATGCCAAAATTGCTATTCTAAAATACAGAACTCGTACGAGTTCCGAATAATGTGCATTAAATCATTTCGTGAACTCGAGGGAATCGCAAATCCATTTCCCAAGATCGAAATCGATAAACTTGAAATAGATGGTGCTTCGGGCAACTTAAACAGTTTTCAATGGTCACAATTTGCCAATAAATTAGAATTCGTTGAAGAAGAATTAAATATTGAACATACGCAAGAGGTAAACAAATAAAACTTTTGTACGTATTTTTCTTTACCATTTCTTTGTTTTTGTTTAAGGATTCCATAGCTGATAAAGGTCAGATAATAAATAATACCATTGGGCAGCCGGAACTCATACAGGACACAATTCTCGATGAGCAGGAAATAGATCAAGATGTATTTAGCGGTCTCGTCGACAATTCTACAGACAATGAGTCTTTACCTGAACAAAATATATTCCAAGGGGTTGAAGAGAGCGCGGAAAAGAAAAATGCTAAGCCACCACCAAAACGGCGCGGTAGAAAACCCAAGGACGAGGATTATACTATGCCTGCTTATATTAAGACTCCAGAAATCTACAATTGTGAAAAATGCAAAAAAAAGTTTTTTAAAAGAGAGCGTTTTGACGCACACGTTCGAATTCATGATGGACTTAAGCCTTATCCATGCAAAATGTGTGATAAAGCATATAACAAGTCTTCTCACTTAAAGGTGCACATAACAGATTTACACACTGAGCACAAGGAGGACTTTAAATGCGAATATGAAGGTTGTGATAAAGTTTTCCGCCGTAGGCAAACACTTCGAGTTCATTGTCGCATTAAGCACTCTGAGGTCAAATATGAACCGAAGATATTCATATGTGAAGAATGTGG
The DNA here is from genome assembly GCA_951217065.1 of Baccha elongata. Taxonomy (NCBI): domain Eukaryota; kingdom Metazoa; phylum Arthropoda; class Insecta; order Diptera; family Syrphidae; genus Baccha; species Baccha elongata. The sequence continues at coordinate 21,437,766 of OX578272.1, read as the reverse complement.
CAAAACTTTCAAAAACATCAGTGCGCTGAAAGAGCATCGGTTTAAGCATACTGGTGAAGAGTTTCCATACAAATGTGATCAATGTAATAAGGGATACGTTTCCCAACGAACGTATCGAGACCACCAGCTGCGTCATGCTGGTATCAAGAACTTTGTTTGCCCGTATTGTGGACTTCGTAAGACAACAAAGAGTGAACTGCGTATTCATATTAATTATCACACTAAGGAAAAACAGTGGCCTTGTCCGGCGTGTCCGCAAGTATTCAATAGTTCAGCGAATCTCGGTCTGCATAATCGTATTGTTCACAAGGGAATAAAGCGGTTTAAGTGCAAATTTTGTGAACAGAGTTTTGGAAAAGCGGAAACTTTAAAACATCATGAAATGCGACACACTGGTGAGAAGCCGCATGAATGTAATATTTGTAAAAAGCGTTTCATCCAGGTAGTTGCATTACGGGCTCATTTGAAAACGCATAATAAAGCACCTTAATAAGGTTCATACTATGATAAACATAAATATTTTATTTAATACAATTCTCTACAGTTGGTGACTGCTTGACTTTCAGCTCCTTTTCTATATAAACATCGATATCATCCAGGGGTTTATAGTACACATGTACTAGTTGGGATCCTGCGATCATGGATACCATAGCACTGATAAAAAACTTAGAATACTGCCCCCATGTCACTCCAGCAGGCATTTTGGTGTTATGCTGTACTTTTTGCTTGTGCTATACTATGTGCTAGTTTCGATTCGATCAGATTTTTAGCTTGCCGTTTTTTATACGTTCGATCTAATTAAGAAAATATTCTCGTTTCAGTCTAACAAAATAAATTAGTAGGTATAATACAAATATTACAGAAATTAGTTTCACCAACAGTCCAGTTTATCATAGAAAACTCTAAAGCTGCCCCAAGAACAAAGAATATAGGAAGGAATCTATAAATTCCTAAACGCTTCTTACCAGGCCACTTGTCCAAAAAAGTTCGTAGGCTGCTGCTATACCAATGCATTGCTAGAAAACAAGTCAGTGACGTTATGTAATTTTATTTGAACCATTTAGACATAAAATGCATTCCATACCTTGAAATTATATGTTATATCTCATTATGGCTGTAATCGCAATAAAACTCGTAAATAACAAAATGTTTTAAATTAATTTTCAAGAAAACTGTGAAATTAAAATACTTGCCAAGACTTGCCCTGTTGGGTTAATTGTCAAAAACTGACATTTGTAGTTTTGTGCACTAAACGAACAAAGCTATTAGCTGTGTTCAATAAGAAATAGATGCTCTTATCACGAATCTGTCAAACCAAGCCCATCTAACTTTAAACGTGGGAACGCGCTCTGTTTGAAACGACGTCAGCTATCACATATAATCTGTCATCAGGTAATATCAAAAGGATTTTGATTTTTCGTCAAACAAATGCACGCATACCACTGTTTTCACAACTATATTATAGATTGTTTTCAAATTACTGACCGTGTGGTTCGCTTTAGTTTTCCTTTGAAGTTGGGAAAGTATTTAATGTATACACAAGCGGTTCTAAATGGAACGCACACTGCACAGAATCTGCTTCGCTTAAAACAATCTACTATTAATTTGTACCTATAATATTGTATGAATGTAGACACTCAACTAGCCAACTTCCTCGTGTTCCAACATACGTATTAATGGCGTCATCTGGTAGCAGTGAAGGTAGCAGTGATAATATGATTTTTTCATTTTTGAAATATTTTGGTGAAAATTGTAATCAAACTACCTACTTTAATTTTACAAAACAAATGTATGTATATGTCATCGTTTTCATGTCAATTTTAATGGTGAAATTCGTACACGATCTAAAACTACGAGATGATTTTACTTGAAACAACTTTTTTTGAGCTTGTTAATTTGAGGATTGTTAAAGTTAAAAAATGCAATGGGTAATCAAAAATAGCACTATGGGCCAGTCTTTTCAGCTCTGGTTAAATTTAACCAATAGCTGGTAACCATAGAAGCACATACAAAATCTATTGTTAACAACTGAAATAACCAATGGTTACACATAACCAGGGCTGAAAAGACTGGTCCTAAGTTATCTGCGCCCTTTAAGGCAAAATAAGCACTAAGTTATCTTTGATTTTGTACAAACTAGACTACTGCAGCACTCTAATCCTCTATAGCCTCCAATCCGCTATGAAAAATTCAACAGACAGACTTTTAATATATAGTACGTGTTCGTCTAGTTATACACTTGCTCTGACATTTCTTAACTAATCTGTTCTGTGCTGTTCAATAAACACGTTTTATGCGTCAAACATTTGACACTGAATTTTTAAAGCAAAACAAAAAATTAGTTTTACTACACTACGCCTTGAAAAAAAATTTGCAAAATGTTATTGAAAACGTAAAATTTGTTATGCTACTTAAACAAATTAACATAAAAAATAACAAAACACCAGAATGGACAATATTGATATTAATTTCGCTAATCTACCAAGGCATCAAGTGATAACAAAATACATTGAAAATTTGCGTCTAATGAAATCGATTGCCGAACATCATTGCAATATTCGTGCATTCCAATTCGATAATTACGTTTTATTTCAGTACTTCGAGCAAAATCGATCAACTATAATTAACAACGTTAATCATGACACCTCTAATAATGATGTAGCATTTATCAAAGCTGAAATATTGAAACAGATTATCGACCGAAAAAGAAAAATTCTATTTTGGATATTCTACGTAGCCATAGCGTGTATATTTATATCTTATAAAAATGAAGCATCTACAATTGTTTTACGCAACATACAAACATTCATATATCCGGGAATGAAGGTTTGGAGAAAAATGACACTGCCGGTAATTAAAAAATTTCCCGGGTTGACTGAACTCTATGACGAATCGTGTTTAATGATGAACCCGTTCTTTCAAGTTGATGATCTTAATTGTGATCCGTGTGCAAATGTGAAAAACGTTTTGGATTTGACAAACATGGATAAAACAACTGAGTTTGTGCCTTTTGTGTTTAAGGTTTGTATTTTTATTCTATGTAAAAATTTGAACATTATAAAAAATATAATACCCATGGATATGCAATGCGTAACTAACTGATTTTTAAGATAGTGTAGGAGTTTTCTTGAAAAATCTATTGTATGTTTACAAAACATTCTGAAACTTTCACTGTGTTCACAGTCTAACAACTGAGTTTTTTTCGGGACTCTGTATCTTTTAAGGAACAATACCTTACTTTCAAGTGCATCTATTATTAGCCGTTTGGATTAGGCGACAAATTTAAGTATCCAGTCTGCAGGATTAATCACACACAAATCAATTGGCTGTTATCAAAATTGGTTGATATCACCATTGTATATAAATTTCTATAGTACAACCATGGAGCAGCGCCATCTAAACAAAGTTGTTAACTTCACATTTGGAGGTTCTTACATTTACTAAGTGTCTATTCTGTTACCCTAACAATAGTCGTCTACGAAACAAATTAATAATATATAATGTATTTTATTGGCTCTAAAATCCATATTTCCTTGACAAGAGTCGTAAACAAAACAAAAAATAATATATGTTTACGACTGTTGTCAGGGTTACAGAATAGACATTTATTAAATGCACGAACCTAAAAATGTGTTTATAACACGTTTCTCAAGATGGCCAGGCGGTGATTATTCAGCATGAAAATACTATAGAAATGTATATACAATGATATCACTATGCTTTGGCTCGTGTCATAAATTTGTTTAATTCATTCAGAATCAACTCATTATCGGATGTGACTCCAAATCACTTCTGTTTGAGCAGTTTGCTTTATATGATACGCCTTTACATCATACAAACCCACTTAATACTAGATTATAAAAACTGGTTTGAAAATCCATGCTGTGAGTGATTTGAGAGTTAAAGATCTCAAGATCATGTTCTTTTCTGTTGGCCTATAGTATTTTTATCTCGGTTTAAAAATTCTAATTAGGACAATAAAAAAAGGAATACCTGCAAAGAATACTAAAAACAGAAAAAAATAATGCAAATTTGATTTGTTAATTGTAGGTGGCAGTGGTATAATGGATGAGTCCTAGACTGTCGCACTATAAGCGGGTTCAATACTCGCACAGGTATCGCATTTAGCACTTAGTTATAAAAAATAAATTTCATTTACCTACATATTTTTTTTTTAATTTTTTATTTGGTTTTTGTATGATTAAATAATGTAGTTAAGCTGCATATAATTGGTCGAAAAAACAATTATATATCTTTTTCGATACAAAAGTCACTAAAAATTCGATTTAATTAGTAAAGCTGCATAGCTTACGCTCCAAAGTTCAATATTGAAGAAGTGTAAATTGTAATCAAAAACAATTTGTAGGAATTTTGTTAAGCTAACTACAAGAACAAGTCTATTTTTTTTTTTTTTTTTTTTTTTTTTTATTTAAGAAATTCATTACAAAAATTTGTACATTTTATAAATTAAATAAATCTATTTTTAACATAATCGATTAAAAGTTTTTTGAATTTTTGTAAATTGTGCTCTAATTTCAATTCATTAGGTAAACTATTATAAATATTTAATCCTCTATGAAGTACCATATTTTGTGTCTTAGAATTACGATACATTGGCAACCTAAAATCATTATTATTACGTAACTGAAAAGGTTGAATATCTCTTACATAAGTTATATATTCATTTAAATAATTTGGTAATATATTGAATTTTATTTTAAACACAAATATAATAGCATTAAACATTATTCTTTGGTTCACACTCATAAAGGACAATTTAAACAACATTTCTCTTATTGGAGTAAGGGCATTGCACAATAAAATAGTTCTTAAGGCTCTATTCTGAAGTTTTTGTAGTCTATTTATCATTTGATTATTACACATAAACAAAATGCTAGAACAGTACTCAAAGTGAGGTTTTATCATTGTATTATATACTTTGATTGACGTATTAGTTGACATTTTTTTCCTTATTCTTCCAAAAAAGTAAAGTTTTTTTGATATCTTTTTACATAAATAATTTACATGTGAATTAAGATTTAATTTATCGTCAATAATAACACCTAAGTACTTGATTTCTTTAACCATTTCAATATTTTGATTGTTTATGTTCAGGGTTCTATTAGTACTACCATTTAATATCATGGCTTTAGTTTTATTTACATTTAATTTTAACATGTTACTATTAAACCATTCTTGTAATCTTTGTAGATCTAAATTAATTTTTTCAATACATTCATCAACATTACTACCAGATATAAACAATAAAGCATCATTAGCAAACAGCACAATTTTTGAAAAACGAACAGCCATCTCCATGTCATTGATATATACCAGGAACAATAAAACGCCAAGTAATGATCCTTGGGGGACACCATGAAGTACCGAGACAGAGTTTGAAATAACTTCATTTAATTTGGTTTTTTGAGTTCTATCATTAAGATATGATTTAAACCATTTAGCTTCCGTATTTCTGACTCCGTACATTTTTAGTTTTTCAATTAAAATTAATTTATCCACAGTTTCAAAAGCTCGCTTTAAGTCTAAAAACACTGCTACTACTACTTTCTTATCATGAATGTCAATTTTCCACTTTGTAATTACTAGATTTAGAAGTGACTCGCAGTTGTGATTTTTTCTAAAGCCGGATTGATATAAGGATATCAGATTGAATGATTCTAAATAATTTTGAAGCTGATTATACACTATTTTTTCGATAATTTTACTTTCTAGATTCAACATATTGACCGGTCTGAAGTCTTCCACTTTATTAGAGTTTTTTATTTTTGGGATTGGAACAATAAGAGACTGTTTACAGATATTTGGAAAGGTTCCACTAATTAACGATAGATTCACAATTTTCAGCAACATATCACCACATATATCAAAGGCATCTAAGTACATTTTAACATTAATTCCGTTTGTATCCTTTTTGTTATTCATCAACTTTAATACTGATTGAAGTTCACTCTTATTTATTTGCTCAAATTTGAATTTTAAATAATAATAATCCGGTACTAAGTTATTATAAGGTGTTATGGGTATATTACTTCTTATTTCCTCAATACTACTAACAAAAAAAGAGTTTAACACATTTGACATTTCAGAATCGCTTTTGTATTGTTTACCATTATACACTACTTCATTTACTTTTTTAATATTTTCTTTTAGAACAAGAAGCTTTAAAGTTCTCCACATAGTTTTTTGATCACTACAAATTTCTATCTTCCTTTTTATGTAATTGTTCTTTGCACAGTCAAGCGAATTCTTAAATCTGTTTCTGCAAATCTTATAATTATTCCAGTCAACCGTAAGACAAGACACTTTTGCTCTCTCATATTTTGAAACTTTTTCATTTTTTAGTAGTCTTAAATCTTCACTAAACCAAGGATTGTTAATTTTGTTTATATTTTTACGGATTACAAAACTATTAATTGTTTGTACGATATTTTCAGAAAATTTATTTGTTAATGCGTCAACCGATATATTAGGAACAGAAAAATCACAGTTACGTAGCTTAGAGACAAATATCACTGAGTTATATTTTAATATATTTATATTCTTTTGAATTTGTTTACAATTATATAATGCCTTAATACTTATTATCACAGATTCATGATCACCAATTTTAAATTTACTATCAGTCTTTGCTTCCACTCTCTCCGGATTATTTGTCATTACATAGTCAATTAATGTTCGAGAATTTTTAGTGATTCTCGTCGGTTCTTTGACTAGTTGAGTATACGAGTTGTCACTTAATATTGCACTTATTTGATTTTTTAAGGAACTATCTCTCAATAAATCTATATTAATATCACCCATTAGTATCACAGTCTTAAAATCACAGTTCAAAATGTTCAACCAGTCTGCTAATTGATTTAAAAATACAGTCGCCGAGTAGCTAGGTGATCTGTAGATTCCTCCAAGTATATATGTAAGATTATTTTTATTCACTTTTACCAATAAAAACCAAATCTTTTTCTCAAACGCAATATTTTTTAAAATTTCAATGTTCCAACCTTCTTTTATATACAAACATACTCCACCCGTATGAGCAGATATAGAATCGTTCCTTACTGTTTGAAAGTCTTTTAAACCAATTTCTACATCTTCAATAAACTCTGTAGTATGAGTTTCAGTAGCACATATGAAATCAAATTCATTTTCATTAACTAAGGATTCTAACTCACTGAAGTTATTTATCAGACCTTCAATATTCAAACAAAGGCATCTTAATTCCGATAATTGCTAATAGTTTATTTTACTGCGCTCATTTAGTAGCTGTCTTCTATAGATTGGACATTCGAAACTACGTACATCATGATTTATGTCCATATCAGAAAGATTTGCTTTTTTTTTAAGCCTTATACAATTAACACATTGAATTTCATTTTTACAATCTTTAATTTCATGATCTTTTTCACCACATTTTAAACAAATTTTATCACTCGTACAGACTGTATGCTTATGGTTATAACTTAAAAAGTCTATTTTATTTCCTTCCAAAAATTCAATTATTTTTGAAGCATTACAATAAAATAAAATCCTTTTTTTTTTAAACAGATACAACAAAAATACGTAGAACCCAAAGATATTTATGAGCTTTACATCAACAGTCGAGAGATATTTCAACGTGATGCCTTTCGCGTTTTATCTACAAATAATGAGATCACTAATCTTGATGAGCTGTTCAACGATTTTAACTATACTCATCATTCACAAAGTCATAATATATGGCGATGTAATCGAATGCAACCTGCACGTCTTATCCGTCAATTGTTTGAAAAGCCACAACGTCTTCCAAAAACTGGAATAGCATTGGAACGTTATGTAATGATGGATACACCAAACGCTGCATCATACACCCTGCCAGATACTGAATGCTCAAATATTTATGTCCAACAAGCGTCAGGGACGCGTTTTATTATTTTGAGACCCACACCCGAATGCCGACACAAGTGCCGTACATTGTCGATTCGCTTGCCGCAATCATTTGTTTGTAAGTTATTTTTTTTTTATTTTAAATATGTCTACTTCTAATTTTGTAATTAATTATTTTGTTTTTTTCTTTAAGTGAGTTACAACTGGTGGTATTGGAAACCTGTATCTGCTCCTGTTCCACTAACAGAATCAGTTTCGATAAGTCTAATAGGATCGTATTGCTAAACATACTCCTGAACCTTTTTCGCATAAAATCCAATTTTTAAACACTACCTACAAATTATCCTAGTCACTTAAGTCATGCAAGTATTATTCCAGTTTGATTTAATTTTTGTATTCTATAATTCTACATAATAAGAATCGCGTATACGTAAAACTTATTATATTTTTATTTAACAAAATTATATTGTGTATTAAAGATCGAAGCACAAAACTAAGCAACGCAAATTGTTTTGCTAAAATGGTATGTACCTATAAGGAGTATTTATTTTTAATTCCGTTAATTATAAGTTTTACGGCTCAGTGGAAAACTTTGCTCTGGCATTGCCCAATGCTTTCATACTCGTATATTGTTTAACTTTATCCAGAATTACAATGTTATAAAATGTGAAACTTTCAGCGTTTACTATTTGTGATTCTTTCCATTTCTACATAAATTTTGTTAGAGTTCAAAATAAATTTGAAGAAAAACAGTTCTTTGGGTTTGAATGAATGAATGAATTAATTTATTTTAGGGGTTTTGGTGCACTGCGACCTTTAGATCTATTGTGCCCCCTTTACTAGGGTTGGGTAATTGGACTCATTCTACAGCTCTTCCTCCACCTTTAGTCCAGTCAAACTAATAAAAAAAAAATACAATTTTTTCGGGAATGTGTAGGGGTCCCGTGTACTCGCAATAAAAAATCCCCGGTGATCGTAGTGCCGCGGGGGCTGGGGGCGTGTTTAAAAGGGATCTTCTCACAGTTGCATCAGCATATCTCGAAAACGGTGCGTCGTACAATAAAAAATCAGGATGGAAAATGTAGCTGATAAAAATTCCTATAATTTGCTACCACATTATTTTGCAAAACAGAACCGTCTTTGACTTTTTTAGCACAAAGTTGTGAATCTAAAAGTTGTAGAGAATTAAATTTGCTTCAATCGAGGGTTTTGTCACGAATGAAATCACCTGACCACTTATACTTGGAATCATTTGAAATCAGGTGCAATCACTATTTGAAGTTATAAAATTAAAAAAAATGTTGGTGATCGATTTCAAATGATTTCTTGCAATCATTAAAAATATTTGAAATCACTAAAATTTTTTGCAATCATGCAATCAAAAGTGCCATAATGAAATCACGAATTTAAATTATAATGAAATCACTTGAATTAATGTGCAATCATTTGAAATTAGTAAATTTATTTGAAATCAATACAATCAGAATTTTTTTAAATCGATTTAAATACTGCTTGAAATCACCTGACATCATTCTTTAGTGTTAGTACGAGTACCTATTAAAAAGTATAGCAATACAAAAAATATCTACGCAGTAGGTTGTGGGGATTCCCATATGCAAGTAAATTGTGTCAAAAGAAGTAAACAATCGTATGAAAAAATAAGTATAAAGGGGGGTCTACCTATCTGTAAGAAATTGAAAGAAAATTAACTTTAAGGCAATCTGAAGACGAAAAAGAATTCTTAGAATATCGCTCTCCAGAGTCGAAAGGTTGTTATTCGAAAGACGTGCATGAAGAATTGTTAAGCGCAGAGCATATTAGTTTTAAAACAACTATAAGGATTATCATAGCATCTGCTTACCTAAAAAACAAATCTCAATATTCTCTGTCACTGAAAATATTAAAACTTGTTGGGTCTGAAATCAAGAATTATCTTGTGACCTTACCTACCTTAAAAAAAAAACAAATTAATAATAATTTATTTTATTTAAGTTATAATAGAACATATGAAAAAGTAAACGCCCGTGTGGTGTTCATTAAAATAAAAATGTTCATCTTAATTTTTGATATCAAAGTATGCTCCAGTTATTAAATCCTCTTTCTTTATTTTAAATATATCCATCAACTCTTCAGCAAATGCTTGACCTTCATTGATAGTCTGTTTGGAACTAAGGCAAACCTCGAATTCCATGAAATTCCCTAAATTCTCAACTTTATCCATGTGTATTCGTGTATTCTTATAAAGGAATAAGTAGCGATGTTTTTTTAAAATACCTTTCGCTCCATTGCTAGCAGATAGAATTTTTTCCAATACTTCGGGTTCGTCGATAGTGATTTTATTGAACTTTGATAGCTTTGGGCCTGCGACATCTGGTCTGTCGTAATATACTAATATAGCTTTATCATTTTCCAAATATCGTAACTTCAAGCGACCTGTTTGAGAGTTAAAAAATACATCTTTTTGCACAAGGAGTTCCCCTTCAGACGATGTTAAATTTTTAGCAATATTTACTTTAGCTTCAAATTCAGTATCTGAACCTACACGTGCTTTAATTTCAATATTTCTTTCATCCGCTGGTGTTGTCATAATTTGATTCTTTTTCTTTATTATCTGAAAACAAAAAATATATGTATGTATGTAGCTATTTAAAACAATTTTGTAATTTTCAAGTTAAATTTTGTTTACCGGCAAATATGTGAAATTGTGAAATCGAACGAAATCGAAAAGAAAATGAAAAGAGAACTCTTCATTTGAATTTAAAATTCGGTACGCGTACAATACCGGTGGCCAGAAAATAAGCACACAGGTAACACGTATATGGAAAAGTTTAAATGCACTACGGGTTGTCAAATTTAGCACTTTTGTGGTTTTCCATTGGTCACAAATAGTTCATTTTTAATGATCTAGATATATTTTTTTCAATCTTTTTTAGATTTTACGTTTCATTGGTCAAAAAAATCAAATCTAGATTTCGTCTAGATCAAAATCTCGATTTAAAGTGAGATTTTTATTTCCATACACAACAATGTGTGAGACTGCCAACTTGTCAAGTTAGTGCGAACTCAGTTTTTCTCCCTCTCGCCAATTTATAAATGAACAAACATAAAATGATATACACAAAAAATGTTTTTGCGTTTCATTCGGCAACAAAAATCTGAAATCTCAGAGCAATATCTGAAGTTTCCAATGAAAACCACATAAGTTATCTTTGCTCTTTAGTACAAACTTGACTACTACAGCACCACACGTGTATAGTAAAGTTGAAATGCGCAACGGGTGGTAAAAATTAGCCCTAAGTTATCTTTGCTCTTTAGTACAAACTTGACTACTGCAGCGTCATACGTATATGAAAAAAATTATATGCGCTATGACCGTGTTTAGACTGGGAAATTTGAGCCGGACTGACGAAAGTTCATAGGCGAGAGGGATGAGGGGTGAGTACTCTCGTGAGTCAGCTTGAAATTATAGACATCGGAATCGTGAGTACTGTTCCAAATTCAAGTTTTTTCCCATTTGTTCATTATCTGCTTGACTGCCGATGTGTTAACATCGCAGTAGTCTCATAACTAAGCTAAACGCAGAGTGATAGAATATGACTTCTTGGAAAAGGAAACAAACAGAAGCATTAATAATAATTTATGGATGTTATTTTCTTTTATAAAATGCAAAAAATTCGCGTCAGACAAATGTCTCGCTTCACGAAAATTCCACCCGCTTGAAGTGAGGCGTCCTCAATTGAGACCTGTGTAATCACGAGAGTACTCATCCATCATGAATTATTATTAATGCTCCTGTTTGAATTCATATTCTATCACTCTAGCTTAATTATGAAAATACTGCGATGTTAACACATCGGCAGATAATGAACAAAATGGGAAAAGCTTGAATTTGGAATTGGAACAGTACTCACACTTCCGATGTTCAAATTTCTCAGTCTAAACACGGTCATTAGTGCTAACTTTGACTACCCGTTGCGAATTTCAACTTTTAAGATCCTTTAAAGTTGAATATCACCAGACTTTTTAACTGGAAATTTTGATGTCTTTCTGCAAAATTATTATGTATTACTTGTCAAAAAAAAAAATACACATGTTTATCCAAATCAAAAATTAGAAGTCTACATCTTGGTAAATCTTCCGAAGATTCAACTATTTATACATTTTTATTTATAAATAATAATGGCAAGAAAAAGGAAAATCCCCGCAAGAAAACACCATGGGATTCGCGACCCACTTAAGCAGAAATCAGTTCAATTGGCAAAGTACCTCCTTTCATATAATATTTACGTAAACAATCCATGTTAATTTAGTTATTTCACAACAGACTTAAAAATGTAATAAATAATCCTCCAGCTAAAGGAGGCGATGAAAAAGTTTCAAAAAAATTTGCAGAATTCGTTAAGCTAGCTAATGCTGCACAAAGTGGTAAGAAAATGAAGCGAATTCACAGAGGGATAGAAGATAAACCAAAGGAAGCAAACCAAGGAAGTGCAAAGTCAAAAACATCAAACACAAATACAGGCAGTAAAATAAGACCAATTCGCCAGCTGGCAAGCGAAAGTGATGAAGATTATCTTCGGCGAGTTAACAGGATGACAAGCGAGTCACTCAAGGAAGCCGAATACGAAGCGAAGTATGGAGTTTCTGTAGTTAGAGATGCGAAGACCGGTGCCATTTCTATTAAAAAAAAGCCCACCAATGAAATAGATGAACTGATTAAAAGAAAAAAATCTAGAAAACCTTTAGAAAAGACTGGAGTTGTTAAAATGGACCCAAAAGCTATAAAAGAACTAGTAAAGCAAGCTATAAAGGAAGACAACGAAGAGGTATCTTTATCACTTAATATTGGTAGAATCTTAACAAAAAATATTTTTTTAGTCTATTAAAGAAGATATAAAAGAATTCCAGAAGGATGTTTTCACATTTGGAGAAGTGGTTCACGCGCCACCAACGTTGAATACTTTGCCACGCAAGGCCGTTCGAAGCGAGACTGTTCCAAGGGTAAGAGTTTTGATGATGACTTAAGAATGGTTGCCATTTGATTAATTGGTTTTTGATTTAAAGCCTGGAAAGAAAGATAACCTGCTATTGAAATCCATGCTCAAAAGCGAAGTAGAAGCAAAACCGAAGAATACCACAAGTACCCAACAAACCCCCAAAGCTCCACGTAAATTCAAAGGCAAGCTAAAAGGCAAGCTTAAAGACTTACCTGCCACAACCAGGGCAATGATTGAAAAGGAGCAAAACAAAGTTATTGACATGTACAGACAACTTAAGAAAAATAAACAGTCTTCATAGATACATTATAACATTATTGATTTTTAATTTGAATGTTTTATTTGGAACGAGAACACATGGCGGCAATCGCAATATCTATTTGATTGCTGTAATAGTCTGTTACTAAAAAAAGTTTAGAATCCGTTTGCAGTTTTCTGTAATCTGTCGGCAAATCGCTTCGCAATAAACACTGATGTGTCAATAAATCGCTCAACACAATTTGTGAGACATGTTTCTGTGCTGCTGTCTAATTTTGATCCTGGTTTTGATATACACTTGTCCCAGCATATATCATTAAATTCGTGAACCTAGAGGCAAAAACCATTTGATATAAAGTTTCTTTAAAATTTTGTTTCTATGTTACATGTGCTGTGGCTTGCGCCTTTTGATTTTCAACCATAATCATTTCTTTGAGCTCCTGATTAGAAGCGGTTGCATTTATGGAATCAAAATCGGACATTTTGTATTAATTTATTTTAAAATTGCAAAAAAATATCAAACTCAATCCTCGGACAGCTCGAAAATTTTATAAAATATTTTTTTTTTTAAATTTGACATGAGAAAACTAACCTCAAATGTATCGTTACGTCATAATTTCGATTTATCGATAAATGTGTTCAGAGCAAAATAAGAAAATGTCAGAAAGAGTGTACCCACGGACGAATGGAACCCGTCGTGCCGCAATCGTAGAAATGTTTGGTTTTCTATCCGTGCTTTGTATATAGAAACTGTAAGATTGAAACTAGAAAATTCTAGGGTTTCGTGTGGCCGATGTGGAGCTAGCGTCGACTTTGGTTGACGTGGGTATTTTGATGTAAAATTAAAGAATTGAAGAAGAAGAAGTTCTGACAATAATAATGCGATAAAAAAAGAAATATATCGCAATGCATTCGCAAAAACCAAGTCCCGAAACCAGTTCACAAATGTCGACGGCCCCCAGGAAAATTTAAGTTATGGCTTTACTATTAAAATATATATACAATGAACCGTGTATATGTGTTAAGCAGTGAAAATATGACTGCAGCTTTCTCTGTGTGTAAATTATATGTTGTAGAAGTGTGACGGTGTTAACATTCAAATAAATCGTTGAAAATTAAAAATTTTGTGCGAAACAACCTTGACCGAACAAAAATAAAGCAACAACAGAAATAACAAATAAGCCAAAAGAGAAATAACAATAATCGGGTGAACTTTTTCGGGCCGCGCGTGTTTGACTCTCGTTCGTGAAAAATCGGTAATGTACCTGACCAACGGCTTGCAAAAAGCTGTTCTTTGTGAAATTTAAAATGTACGTTCGTTTTAGAGACGCCGAGCTCCGAAAATGTGTTTTTTTTTTAATGTGCCCTGCGAGCTCTTGCCAAATTTGCAGAACATACAGGGCCAAACTTTGACAAGCCAAGAAGAACTCAAATGTGTTTCTTTTTTAACTCAGAGCACACTGAATGTGCTTTGAGAAGTACATGCTCAGGACCAGTTGTACAAACGTGGTTCAGCGTGGTTTAAATTTTTAAACAACTGATATCCATAACTAATCTGTCAAAATCGGCGAGTTAAAAACTTGAACCACAATTGTACAACTGGTCCTCAGTGTTTGTCCTGAGTCTTCATGCTCTGGGCTTTAAACAGAATTAAAAAAAAATCCTAATATAAGAGGCCAAAGTTTTCTGTAGCCGGAGCTGTAGCTTGTATCACTGTCAAAGTAGGAACACCGCCAATCTTATAATCCGCCCAGAATTTGTAGATGAAGCTGTAGCTGTAGCTGTATCTGTAGTACAAGTTCACTCAACTTCAGTTTTGGCGTACGCTGCTTTCTACTTTTTGACATTTGTCGAACAAAAAAAAACAAAACAAAGCGAAATGCCTGAATGAAAGTTGATGTTCTTTGACTGCTTTTAGACTAAGCAACTTCTGCGTTGCGATTCTGTTTTGTGTTGCACCCAGTTTAGCACTACTTTTAGACTTTGCAACTGAAATTTATTTGTAATGCTAATGTGTGCAACACGAACTCCCCGAGCGTCTCCGTCTTCCCCGGCCACCACATACGTCTCCGTCAAGCTCGAATCAACGAGTAAAAAACTAACGAGTTGCACGCAGGAGTTTGCTTAATGTAAAAGCTGTCTTCGCTAAACCATTCTGGACGAGCTTGCTACTTTTATGAGCTATATTTTGACAGCGCTACAGGCTACAGCTGCAGGCTACACCATTATATTCAGCCACATAGAATAATAAATAAATAGATCATCAACTCAGGAGGCTCCACCCACTTTTGTCTACAAACTTTCAAAACTGCCCGAGCATTTCAAATGGGACTGTCAAACTTGGCTGAACAATACATTCTTACAACTTTGTATTTAGCTGTCCACACGTATTCACGTATAGAAAAGCATGTGTAAACATTTTTTTCTACGGCACAAGACGAAGGAGTACGAGTTGATGATCTGTAGACATTCTTACAACTTTGCATTTAGCTTTCTACACCACACGTATTCACGAATAGAAAAGCGTTTGTAAATTTTTTCTACGGGAGGAGACGGAGGAGTACGAGTTGATGACCTGTGCTCAGCCAGTAAAAACAACCCGATGTTGAGTTGTACTAGATGTGTTATACCGAAAAGAGGCATTTTGTGTACTTGAACACATTCATTTCGGAGTTGTGGTGGCGGCCATATTTTACTGTCAAAGTGCGTACAAGAAAAATTCTTCGGCGTTTATTTCTTCTTGCACAAAATAAAAGTTAAAACTATCGTCTAACCTTAATTACTACGAAGTTTTAAAATAATAAACATTTTTAAGTTGTAAAAATGTCTTTCAGTGGTCAATCTAATCCACCATGGCAACGCAATTCGGTGAATAACTCGATGCAAGGTAAAGTTTTCCAAAAAAATAGTAATTAACAATTGAAAAAAAAAATATATATATATATATTTATATATTCAGGTTCAGGTATGGGATATCAAAATTCCCAAATGTTCATGAATCAATCGAGCCAGCAAAATATGCCATATAATCAAATGGGTGCCGGCAATGTGAATCAAATGTCTAATAATCAAGTGTTTCAGCAGCAAGGGGTTACCTATCCATCTCGTTCAAGTCTGAATCCAGTAGCTTTTCAGAATACAAATTCGGGATCAAGTCAGAATCAACAAAACAGCATGCATGGTCAGAACAGGCAGACATATGATTCCATGGGCACTGTAACCAAGATAAGCAATGATTGCGGTTTGGTGAACGATGAAGTGCTCTTTTATAAGAACATATGCAAGGGTGTTCTCCCAAAAGTCGGAGATCGTGTTCTTTTTGAGTCGAGTTATAGTGCAAACTCACAATTTAAGTGGAATGCTACAAGAGTTCAATTGGTTTCGCAAGCTGGGGCACAACCCAACCAGGCGCCTCCACCACCTTTAATGGGCCAAGGTGGCAAGTCGTCATCTGGGTATAATGCAGTACCCCCACCTCCAGAGTATCGAGCTCTTGCTGCCAGTCAGAGAAGAGGTTCTCCAGGTGGAGGAAGGCGTTCTCCTGGCAGCGATCGTCATTCAAATAGAGATCGAAAGGATATAAATAGAGGAAGAGATCGCGCAGAACGGAATGATGTAAGTTAAAAATTAAATTATTATTTCATCGGTGAAATTCTTATTTCTAACAACAAACTCCAAATGCATGCATGAATGAATATACTGATTTCTTCCTTATGTATATGGTTCATTGATTCTCGGTTATCGATTTAATATAAAAACACGTTTCGTCTTTGACCCAGACGTTAACTAGTCCTTTTAAACAATAAAATGTCTGTTTCAATTAGTTCGCTTTAAGGCTGTTACCACTAAAGCCAAAATGTAAGCTCTTTTAAACTAATATATGTGTATTTTTTTTTTATTATTATTACATTCAGTTATCAAAAACGTCACCATTTTATTGTATTACCGAATTTTACCACTGAAGCCAGACACTAAGCGCATTTTAATTGCGTTTTCCTTTGAATTAATTAAACTGCGTTTTGTTGTTGCCTAATAATTGTGTGCTCTTTTATTTGTATTCAATTTATATGCCAACATTGCCAACCTTTAACGGATAAGGAAGGTAGGTTAGAATGTCGGGTTCCTGAAAGAAGAAATTTTTCATTTTTCATAAATAAAAGTAGGTAGGCGTACAGTATCCCAAAAAATATGTATAATTGCGATTTGAAAAAATAAGAAAACATCTTTACTTTGATCGATTTTAACATCAAAACATCAAAGAGTAAGTAAAAAATACAGCACTCCGAAGCAAAAACTTCAAATGAATTGTGACACATTACAGGAAGAGGCTTTAAGGGCCAGTCTTTTCAGCTCTGGTTAAATTTAACCATTAGCTGGTAACCATAGAAACACATACAAAATCTATTGTTAACAACTGATATAACCAATAGCTACACATTACCAGGAGCCAGATTCTGTATGAAAAAACGATCGAACGTTTTTGTCTGTGCGAACGATTTTCTGACCACTTGCTATGGAAATCGTTTTTATAATACAGAATCTGACCCCAGATCTGAAAAGAATGGCCCTAAGTGCTATAACTCGATATATACATAAGGATACTTTTTCAAAAGGCTTAGATAAACACACAGACACAAAAGGCCTAAGAACTCCAAACAAACCGAATTTAAAAAAAAATAATAAAATACATTTTGAGGGCTGCTTCCTTTTTCACTCGTAAAAATGCAACTAATATTAATTTTTTTATATTTTTTTTTTTTGTGATGCTGCTGAACGATAAATACAATTTAAATTTTTCGTTAATAACATGTTATTGCAGGTGGTTTTACCTTTCATGTAATACCAATTTTATTTTTTTCGAACGACTGAGTTTTGAATAAAGTTTCTCTAGATTTGAAAACGAACTATGCCCCGTTTGATACCAAAACTTATGTGTACATTCATTTTAAATCCGGCATAGTTAAGTGTCTTTTGTGGTTGTTTTTTTTTTTTTTTATAAAGTCCATATTCAATGATGACAAGGACACCAATTGTATT
Source organism: Baccha elongata (assembly GCA_951217065.1). Taxonomy (NCBI): domain Eukaryota; kingdom Metazoa; phylum Arthropoda; class Insecta; order Diptera; family Syrphidae; genus Baccha; species Baccha elongata. The sequence continues at coordinate 21,419,593 of OX578272.1, read as the reverse complement.
TTTGTATCGGTATGCTTTTTGACAACTGCCGCAGTTATAACCATATTACATAAGTTTTGTGGAGGGCCTACCTTCGCTATTCAGTGGACTGTGGAAGTGCAGTTCGGTGACATATATAGAAAGTTAACCAAGGATCACAGTTTATTGACACGTTCCAGGAATGTTTACCTTTTTATAATAGCCCTTCGTACACCACACCAGTCGTTATATTGAACTAGGTAGGTCGGTCTGCCCATGCAATCCTCCAAGGATGCCATAGTTGACATAACAAGCCTTCGCAGTTTGAATATTCCGCGGGAAAACACATAGTTCCCTTCATCCATTTTTAAATATGTATTCATAGTTTAGAATCATCTGTTGCATTTTTGTTTTTACAAACATTTCGTGGCGTTGATGAAAGCAAGAAGATGTGTGTTGTTTTCTTTCGAAAGTTAGTCTTTGTTTTATTTTTATTTTTTATTTTGTACCATGTTTTTTTCCAGTTTGAAAGCGACCGTAAACGACGTCGTGATGAGAGCCCCAGACCTCGTGATCGCGATAGACGTGACCAAGACAAACGTGATGTTAGCCTTGATAAAAAGGATCGTGATCGTAGTCCAGTTCGACGAACGTCTCCAAAAAGGAGAAAAACTCGCCCGATTCCACGTTACATGGTTCAAATTCCAAGTACATTACTAACATTGTAAGTTAATGGCAAATCGTTGTTAAAGTTTTTATTTTTTATTTTAAATAATTTATTTTTCTTTCAGCAAAAGTGGAGGAGTACAAGAAATTAAAAGACGTTATTCCAACTTATATATTCCGTCAGATTTCTTTCACACTAAAGTCAAGTGGTCGGAAACATTTACGCCTGATAATCCATTTTCAATGCGTCGTCCATGCTCATTTCATATAACTCACAAAGTTGTAGAACCCTTGAATGAAATAAATGTTGTTAATGAGCCAGAAGATGCTGATTATCTATTTTCGGCAAAAGTCATGCTTTTGGGTTGTCCACCATTATCTGACTTATATCAAAAAAGTTTCAACCAAGATGAACACGATGATACACACGGTTGTGTTCACCCATCTCGTTTAATAAGCTTTTTGGTTGGAACAAGAGCACGTAATGAGCCAATGGCTATTGGTGGACCATGGAGTCCATCTTTGGATGGTGAAAATCCCGATAAGGATCCAGCTGTTTTGATTCGAACGGCTATAAGAACTTGCAAAGCTTTAGCGGGAATTGATTTATCCAACTGCACTCAATGGTATGTTAAATTATTTTCCTTATTTTTTTTATTAGCCACAAAGTATTAAAATCGAATGATATGTATTTATTTATACTATCTATAAAAGCTAGTTATAAATCCCACTTAAAATTATTTTAACATTGTACACAAAATTACGAAAGACAATTTTTAAAATCGATGTCCTTTAAAATATAAATCACGCCTCAATAGCTTTTCTCTGATATAAAGTGTCAGAAAGCGTACTAGTCGAAAATTTAATTGTTTTTAACACAACAGCAAAGATGATTGTTGGATACAATAACAAATTTTCTAATAAATTTCGACAGAAGTAAAACTATTCTAAAAATACTCCGTTCACCTATAAAAGATATTTTTCATAGTTTTGTGTGTTTATGTTTGCTTTTTTTTTTAATTATAAATACAATTTAAACTATACAATACAATAATAATATATTGAATGGATGACCGATATACCTCCCGTTCAAAAAAGTTATACATACCCCTTAAGCATTTAAATTTAAATTATTGAAAACATGAGGCTACCCTTTTTCAGGTATACGATGTCTATTGTTTCCATTCACTGTGTTTGTTCAACTCCGACCATATTTTCATGATGAGTTCCTATGCTTCTTACCAAATCATCTCTGGCTTCTTACCAAATCATCCATTTCAAATGGCGTAGTAGAAGCATTTTGCTTATCACAATCGTGAAAACCTGCATCCAATTTGATGGCTTCTTTACATATAACACAGATGAACAAATCTTACACATTTTAATTTAAAATAGACATTAAACAATAATTGGGTTCTGTTTTGGAAAAAACAAATTGGAAACTATTTTCTATTTTATTTAGTTTCAAATACAAAATTGTCCTTTAAGTTCAACTGTACCAATGTTAAAATACAAGACAAAAAAAAAAAAAAAAACATAATGGGAAAGCTTGTATTATAATTTACATATTTATTTGTAAAAATATGCAATTTTATTTTAAGCAAATATCTTAAGTCCTTAAGACACCCTTTACTGTACTTTTAGAATATAATGTTTATTTTTTTTAATTGCTGGAAAATTTTCTAAAACAAAATCAAAAAATGGGTTGCTTGGTTGATCATATATCTAGGTACCGCTTCGTGGAGCTCTACTATCATCGTGCTGATTACACAAGCAAAGGAAAAACCATACCGTCGCGTGTGGAAACTGTCGTTATGTATCTCCCAGACATAAATTCTTGTATGCCGAACCGGTCCGAATGGGAAACTCTTACCGCTGATTATAAGACTGCTGCAACAAATCATCTGAATCGCATTAAAACTGCCGCTCAACAATCAACTGCTGCTGGCGGCGTCTTATCGGAGGAAGAGAAATCAACAAAAGAAGCTGATGATGCAGCTGATGCAGCTGAAGTTCCTAGTTCTGCAACATCGTTGGCAAATTTAGGTGGAGAAGCAGTAGACAATCAACACGACGAAAATGGAACAGAAAAGGCATTCTACCATTATTTTTTTATAAACAAAAAAAATCATTTTGCAATTGTATAGATTTAGATTTTCTTCTTTTTGAAACGTCTTTGAAATATTTCGAGTTTTTTTTTACCGGGTCATAAGTATATTGAAAAGCAGATAAATTTAAATCCCTTAGCGAATACAGCGTGAAGTGTAATATATATTTTTCCTTTGTTCGTTATAACTAACAAGTTGATTCAAAATTATATACTAATTCGATTTTTATTATCTGTATTCAACCATTGTTGGAATATTCAAAATGACAGACATAAGAAACGAATTGGTTGTTGCTATTCTTAAAAACGCCACTTTTAAAGTCGAGGATCGGCGCAAAGAGAACAGTTTTTTATTTACGATTTATTCATTACAGGATGATAATAAAAAAGCACCAACTCATTATTCAAAATTAGATCTTAAAACCATGAAAGTACAGGAAATGCGTGATGAGTTAACAGCTCGTAATTTATCTGCAAAAGGTAAAATTTGATGAAAATTTAATTTATATTTTTATGTACATATATAAAAATTAAGTTTTTGTTAATTATTGTATTTGCTTTATAATATAAAAGGTATTAAGCCGCAGTTGTCTGCACGTTTGGCAAAGGTTTTGTCAACCGAAAAGGAGAACGAAAGAGAAAAAGCGAGTGAAAAAGATGACGAAGAATCAAAGAAAGATGACGATGCGACCGATGATGTAGAAACGATGAAGGATGATGATGCTGATGCCGGTATCGAAGTAGATATGACTGATATTGTCATTTTGGACGAATATGATTCTAGCAAAAATCCAGATGGAGAAAATCAAGAAAAGGTAAGTTTAATAGAAATAAGTGTGTACACTTTTAAAAGGAAGTTAACTGGTCACATGCGAGGTCAGATGCTGTCAACGGAATGCTGGTGACTAAAACTTTTCTTAAAGCCTGCCTTTTCTTTTTTGCGTTTTTATCTGAACTTCGTATGATATAATGTATATATTTTACTGTAGACTTCGTTGCATTTTCTTGTTTAATTATTTTTGTGCATTTGATCATCCAATATATTGAACCTTATCTCACCGGGAAAACACTATTGCATTGAAATAAATGTCTGGAACAGGCGGGTGTTTTATCAAGAGACCTAAACAATGACGAAAGAGCTCGTCGGGACAGAAAACATGATTTAAATGGTTTTTGTATGATTACATACGCGCATAAGTGTTTGAACGAAACACGAATAACATTGTACACAAACGCCAATCTTCATAGCTTTATCGCGTAGGGGAAGCTCATCATCACACTCCTTATTAGAAAAAGCTTCTTTGCTTCTTTTCTCTAGTTTTCTCTAGGAAAAGTTGTTTTCGTATCTCTCTTAGGGCATGCTCGAGAAGATTCTTAGTATCTTTCACTGCTAGCTTCCTAATATACATACATATGATTATAAAAAATAGTATTCCACTTCAATAATTGTGTGTATGGGATTCTCTATTACGTTGTTATATTCTCTATTACGAATACAAATTTGATAATTTGCTCGTGGCTCGTACTCAACTCCGAAGTCGAGATATTAAGAACACAATTTATAAATACATGAGATTACTGGCCTAAATTTACAACTAGTTCAACTAATTATAATTTAATAAAATTTTAAAATTCCTTTAAATTTAAGTTCGAAGGTAAATCAAATGTATCTTATAAATTCAGGAACAAATTAAGGAGTTAGATGAGAAGGAACGCAAACAATTAGAACGTCGTTATGTTCTTCCGGAAGATCCACATGTTATAGTGAGTCCATCTAAAACTGCTAAAGATGGAAAATTTGATTGCACTGTAATGTCTCTGTCTGTACTATTGGACTACCGCCCCGAAGATACAAAGGAACGATTTTTCGAAGTATGTATCTCAATTCTTAATTTTCATCATATAAATATAATAATCTCTAAAATAATATCAACAGGTTTCTCTGTTTGCGGAACTTTTTAACGAAATGCTTATGAGAGATTTCGGGTTTAATATTTTGAAAGAGCTTTACTTCCACAAGGAGCCCGTTATCGAAAAAGAGGAAACTAAAAAGGAAGAAAACAAAACAAACGATGAAGATGACAAGTCTAAGGACAGTCAAGATCAGTCTTCTGAGAAGAAATCACAAAGCGAAAGCGATAAAAAGGACAAAAACTCTCGTGACCGTCGTGTATCGAAAAGAACTACTGAAGACGACCCGGATGACGATAGTTTCTCAGCACACTCAAGTGACCGAAAGAAAAAATCGGATAAGAAAATGTTTGTTGCAAAGCCACATCTCTTACTTTCTTTTATTTATTTCGATACTTCGCATTGTGGATATATTTTTGAGAAAGATTTAGAGGAATTATTTTCCATCCTCGGTCTGAATCTATCGCGCTCAGAAATTCGAAAGTTGCTTTCAAAGGCAGTGTCGCGACATGCACTTTATTACAGGTATTTAGGTTTTGCCTTAATATTCTTAAAATATTTTTTTATTATTATTTTTTGTCATTAGAAAACTTACCGATGCCGAGGAAAAACCGGAAAACGCCGTAAAAGACATCGACGAAGAAGATGATGTTCCTATAGAGGAACTTAAATTAGTTGCCTCTGGTAATAATTGTCTATTACCAGTATTTACAAATGATGATGATGCTGAAATGGAAGACAAAAAACCAGCTGCTGGCAAAGCTTGCGCTGATGGTAAATGATGATCAAAAAATAACTTGCAGTTTATATTTCAAAATAATAATTTTTTAAAGGAATGGTTTCTCACAATGGTGTGTTGGTGCATGTTGGAAAATTATTTGAACAAAATAAACGCTATGAAAAATCATATTCGGAACTAGAGCAAATGTATAATGACTTGAAAAAGCAACATTCAACTCTACAAACTAATTATTCCAAGACAAGCGAGAGGTCTAAAGACTTCCAGAGTGAAGTTAAAAGCCTTCTTCGGAAATTAAGTGACGCTGATCAAGATCTATTCACTTTAAATGTAAGTATTTCCTTTGGGTAATTTATTTATTTTGTTCTAATTTTTGTCGCTTTAAAGAGAAAATATAGCGATCAGCACTCTGCGTTAATGTATTGTTACGACAAAATAGCTCCGTTCGTTCCGAGACCTGAAAAGAACCACAAATCAAGTGATGGGTAAGCAACTGCCTGCAGGACTTAAGTGTTTTCTTTGTTATATGTACATTTTTTTTTATTTCAAGGTCACGAGATAGCACTAAAGAAAAGGAGAAAGGTAAAGTAGAAGAAAAAGAAAAGAAAGACGAAAAGGATAAAGAAAAAGAGAAGAAAGACGAAAAGGAGAAAAAGGATGACAAGGACAAGAAAGACGAGAAAGATAAGCCTTGTGAAAAAGGAGATAAAGAAAAACTGAGCGAAAAAGTAGATAAAGATAAGCAGAGTAGTGAGAAAGTTGAAAAGGAATCTAAAACCGAGACAAAGAAGGAATGAATTTTATCGTTTCTCTGCTAACATCATTTCACATTTTTCTGGAGTAACTTATAATTATTAGCTGGCATATTAGATCAACTGAAATGAAAATAAACAATATAATTTAATCAACAAATTCGTTTCTGTTGTTGAAAGAGGTAATCAACTTATGGTTTTCCCGTTTGGACGCCTTGAAACATCCGAAAGCATTTCGAATTCTTCTGAAAGCGACCGTTTGAAGCAAACAATGACATTTGGATAATAATCCAATCTGACGGAATAAAGCAACTGTTTTGGAGAATTTTTATAACAAAGAATATTGAGAGCTGAAACGCTGAGAAGGATATAATAATTATAGAAAAACTGGAACAATGTATACAAAAATTAACAGAGTTAGGAGAACTGGATGCATACTGAACTTTGAGAATAGATGTATATAGGTTAATATTTTAATTATTTGTCTGTCAGACACATTGCCTTTTGAATGCAACAAGTGTTGCACGACACTAGTAAGAAGGAGTAGAAAGATAGGAAAGAATTATTTTGATACAGTGGATAGAGAGCTAGTTGATTTTTATTTTTCATTGCATACCTCATGGGCGACGTCCAGCATAAGCTGAAAAGAAAAAAAGGCTTTGTACCCGAGTGAGAATTGAACTGGCAACCTCTGGGTTAACAGCCATGCACTCCATCCATTTTACATGTTAGGCAATCATTATTAATAACAAATCAAATAATTGAGAAATCCAAGGAGTCTTAATAATAGAAAAAGTGAGCTTTGACGTTCGAATAAAGCAAAATTTTCTTTCGCGAAAACATCGTTTAACAGTAAATTATTAGAGACAGGCTGCCTATACTAGTGTTGGATACTATATTCCGCGTCACAATATCCTGTGTAACTAAATCCCGCAGATTTACTACTTTTCTGAATATAGCACTTTTTTCTATTAAACAGTGGCCCGCTTCGCGGGTTCAAGGATTTTAACTCCCATTCTGTAGTCAGTCCGCACTCACGTAAGTTCGTTGCTCCGCTAAGTGTATGTCCAGTCGTCTCGTCTGCGAATCAACAAGAACTAACATAAGTCAGTTACAACATGAAGAAATTCAAAAATAGTATTTGAATTTTCGTAGTAGTAAATTTCTGCAGGATATCGTGCTGTGAAATTTTGTGATTTTTTTTTTTTTTTTAAATTAAGTTTTCACAATTTTTTTCAATTTTTTCTGCGTGATTTCATTAGACGGGATATTGTTATTTTCCCTCTTTTCCAAAGTGTACATTATTCATTAATTAGAAAAAAAAACAATAACAATACAATTAAACAGACCATTAAGATTATTGAGAACACGAAAAAGTTTGGCAATTCTGTCTGTCTGTACAGTACACCTACAGCCAAAAGTTTTGGGTCGACTTACTTCAAGCAAGTTCGTGCGGCACAGTCGTCGTAGTGAAAAAAAAGAAAAGGGCAAAAAAGCTTAGCATTGCTTTCTGGAAGAATAACACAAAAGTAACGTGTTTACTAAAAGCGATAGCGGAATGAATGTTTATGAGTCTCAAATCGCAAACCATTACACCGGAGAGATGTCAGCGACTTGCTGACGCTATGAAACGTCGATTCTAAGTTCTGGTAACCATCCAGCAACAACTATACTACAAAATACTAGTTTTTTTTCCAATAAATACAAAAAAATATAAATTCGAATTGTTACGGTACATAAAAGAACTGTGCAATGTATCATTTTTGATACACATCATGCAATTTGTACCTGGTTCTCATACGGTTTAAAAACATATCAATGGTAGTCAACTAATTTCCTATCCAGAAATATTTCTTTTCGTAGGTAGGTAGGAATGGCAGTTATTCTGCTAGAATAACCCAACTGGCGCTTGGTGCGCCGTTTTATGGTATCAAAACTCATGAGACCTATCGTGGAGGTTGGAAAATCGTTTTGATTATTTTAGGGTTTTAAGGTTTGGACTTTGGAGTTGTGTTGCTTGGGAGTAAATCCCTTTGTTACCAACATCCCTAGGAAAACAAGAGATCCTCGGAAACCCCACACAAAGGAAGAGGCCCATTTCCCCCACCAGGCTTTATGCCAGCCTATTCGATATGACTGTATTCGCTAAAAACCTATTCAGGAAGGGTTCTGGATGGCATAGGGTAGAACCAGTTTCCGCTTGAGGTTAATTCGATTTAGGGAAAAACATGATATCCGCTGTTCACATAACACGGCTAATGAAATGTTTGCAGCGGAAGTCATGTAGTTCTCTTGATCTATCTTGTCGGTGAGGTAATGATACGGTTTATTACTTATTGTAGCTATTTAGTTATTTAGTTGCATTTATAAAGCCAATTAGATTCCCTATGCTCACAACTGAAAGTTCTTTAAGGTTGTCAATAAAATACTCACCGAAAACTATGCATCTTGGACCAGCCAATGCGGGGCAGTGCTGCGTGCTCTCCTATACTGCAATGATTCTGGCTATGTCTGGCCGGTTTTTACATAAAAGTTAATTTGTGCGGGATTTGTCATGATGGGCCACATCTTTCTTAACATGGCACAGCTAGTCAGACCATTCCATCTACGATAGCGTAGTCCGGCAGTCGAAATGACTTATATTTATAAGTATAATATTTCGTACTAGCAACATAAGTTGCTGTCCTTAACACAATATACAGTTGTTGGCAAAGTGTTGAAAATATTTATAGAAACACTCTGGAGCCAATATCAAAGCTGGACCGAAGCCCGAAATAAATCGGTTCAAAGTCCATAAAATACACACATAAAAAAAAAACTCATATTCATTATAATGTACCTTTCAAAGGAGCCACTTTATTTTAATATGTAACACATTACGATTACTTCACTTGTTTCTTATTTGCTTGTTGTAGTATTAATTTTCAAAAGTAGTTATTAATTTTATAACAAAATAATGAAAGTTATTATAATTATATTCAATATTTTGTAATTCTATGATTTCAAACAAGAAAAAACCAAAGCATTGGATTATTGAAAATCATTCATAAATAAGATTAGAATTTATTTTATTTTTTTTTTTCATCAACGACTTTATTCTCATTCTAGATTTGTGTGGTGTACATAAATTAGTGAAAAGTCGAGTTAAATAAATCAAGTTATAGATGTTAAAAATAATATCATATCTGTTCGATAAATATAAGTTACTTTTTTCCTCTGATTTCATACAAAAATATGTCCTTCTCCTATTTGTTTTGATAGATAAATGTGTTCAGATTTATCCTCTTTCCAAATATTTAAATATACATTCTTTATTTCGTTTTTGTTTTGTTACTGATTGGCTTGTTTTTATTTTCTTTATTTCAAATTGTATTTGGCGAATTTCCGCTCTGTTTGTATTTTATTGTTCCGGACTAACTAACTAACTTATATGAAATGAAAAATGAATTATATTAACTAAAATTAAATAAAGGTAATAATGAAATAAGTATTTAAAATGGTTACATACACACATATATAAGCTAAAGGTATGAATAATAAACCGTCACAACAATAAATTAACACATACAGATACAAAATACAGTCTTTGCAAAAATAAAATATGATTTTTCGGTGTTAAATTTTTTTTTTTTTTTGTTTAATTTTATATGTATTCTGCAATGTTTAATACATTATTTTGGACAGATTGATTTAATTTCATGGTGTATTGTAGAATCAGATACTTGTGGAGATTTGAAAATGTTTCATTATTTTTTACTTTTTGACTGATTCGAGTTACTTTCTTTTTTCTAAGTAAAATGGACGTCAACGTTTAAAATATAATATTTTTTAATTTATTATTTGTTTAATGATTTGAGATTCATTCGCGCATAATTTTATATATAATTTATTAATTGTTCATAAGTGATAAATGCTCTTACAGAACTAAAATTAAGTATTGTGAGTTGGTATGATTGCTACACCCTGTTAAGAATTCTGCATTTCAAAACTGAAGGGCACAATAAAGCAAAGTAATTATAATATTAATTAATGTTTAAATAAATCAAATTAATCAGAATAAAATTTCTATTCTGTTGCTTTCAACCTCGTAAGTCTGGACTACGATTTTTATGTTTTTTTTTTGTTTTGTTTGTAAATTCGAGATAAATTGATTCTTTGCTCTTGGCTTTTTTTAAGTCTCAAAATAATAATAAATTTGTTATTAAGTAAATAAAATTCACATAATTTCCTTAGGCTTCTTCTACACGACCGATTGGACGCAGTACTATCCTTGGATCAGGATCAAGCATACGGTCAGACTCTTCGGCACTGCTGAGGCTTAAAAGAATATAAAATAAAACATTAGTATACGAACACTGTAAAACCAAAGTATAGAAGTTCCTAAAACTGTATTGAGATTGCGAACAATAATTGCGTTCCAAATATATATTTGCATGTAAAACATGTCTTAACTTTAAATATTTGATTCTATTGCCACAGACAAAACGAATCAATAAATGTACTCATACAAAAGCAAAATAACGACCCCACTTTTCTCTCATGATTGATTTTTTATCATGAATTTGCATATTACTTGCCTTTAAAAAGCTATACATATTCACAAGTTAAAAAGGCGTTGATTTGAATGCTATTGGCCTTCATCTTCTCGTTGCCAAGTTGGAGGCAAAGTGGATAACCATGAAGATATATGCTTCAATATATCAAACATTTGAAGAGAAACTCAAACAACAGGTGGCAGTCTAGAATTAAACGAACCAGGCCATTGTATTCTTATGTATAGGATGATGCTGACTTTGACAGAAATGCAAACTGAAGAGGCGAATCGACGTAGAAACAGCGTTCAAGTGCGTCATAAAATAACAAAAAACGAAAAATCTAACCAAGGGCCGGTGCAAAATTGTAAGATTATTTATTTGTGGATCCTTTTAATTTTAACTTGAATCCAAAATTAGACTAAGCTAAGTTTTAAATTTAAGTTCCTTTATTAGTATTAGCCATTATTTCTTTGAATTTTGTTTCAGTTTTCTCACTAAAAATCTCAAATTGAAATACCAATTTAAAATCAAAATTTACCCTACTGTCTACCTATCTGCACCTAATTTGCTATAAGTTTTTGTCATTTGCAGTTTGTTGTATTCTTTGTTCATTGAGCTGTAAGGTAGCATTTGCATATTCACAAGCCTCTATTTAGCTTATTGACTTCAATTTAATCTAACATAAAATAATGCAAAACTTATAAGTGCACATTGATTTTAGCTTACCAGTCTATCAATGAAAAAAAACACCTTACCATTCTTTATTATCGGGCATCAAATTACGTCGCTCTTCATCTTCTAGCCTTGGCGGCAATTCTGACACTGGTGCGTACTGAGTATGCGACACTAGAGGATCAGTTGATGGATTCAATGCAAGTATTTGTCCACCAGTGTTACCTTGCAGCTGTCGAGCTAAGCTTTGTTTCTTGCTAAAATAACAAGGGCATACACAGTTGCGTCTCCAATCAGCAACTTTTATATATAAACCTATAAAATCACACATTTATTTCCTCTAAACTAATTTAAAATTAAAATAAATACACAACTTACCAATTAAACAAAACCCAATTATCGTCATTGAAATACCACCCGTAACAATACCAAAGTCAATACTTTCGGATGTTTCTACAGTTTCAATTCCCAGCTCCTTTTTGTGCTCTTCGCTGTCGGCAAAATCTGCCGCACCACTAGCTATCATTGCAACTCCAGCAGCAATTGATAGCAATGCAAAGAGCAACAATGCTACTTGAGGCATTGGTTTTTTCAGCACTTTCATTGGTGAGACTGCTGATGTTTGTCCCAGTAATCCTCCAGGTCGAGTTTCATAAGAAACCGTTGTGGGTTGATAAACTGGCCCACCGGACGGCATTCTTAAATAAATATAACAAACATTAATTTGTGGAAGCAAAATATATAGTCAAAAAGATAAACATTTATTTGTTTGTTTATTAGAAGATTTATTTAAATTTGTAATAAATGAGTTCAGTTGAGTTGACAAATTTGCTTTGTCACATATTGACGGAGATACAAATTTAACATGAATACTATTTCACAAAAGAAAAATCTTAACTCTTAACAGAAAAACTGGAAAATTTCATTAAAAAATCGTGTTCAAACATAAAACCGAGATTTTAAGAACGTAAACTGACTACTTGTTGGCAGTTTTCTATTTTTTTTTTGTTAGACCTAGTTGGGTCGCTTTAAACTCGCCCTTAGTAGACTTGGTGGCGCTATTTGAGATAACGGATATACTATCAAATTCAAAAACTTGAAGACTCTGATCGAATTAGGATGATGGAAAAGGCCTTGCAATCCGAAACCAGAATACCTTACAGAATATAAAAAATATATTTTAAAACAATGAATCAACGTAAACAAACCTTGAAGGCATTTCGGAACGCGTTTGTTTTATCATCAGCATTGCACTACTGAAGCAGTGCTTTATGTTGTGGTTGCTGGCGACATGCATTAATTTATTATATCTATATATACAAAATCCTTTTTTTTATTTTTTTTTCAACTAAATTAAATATTTTAAAGTTACCAGTCAAGCTGACGGCAAAGCCAATGCTTAAATAATCACAATATAATATAATTACTTACAATAAATGAATTTTTGAATTGAATTGAATACTCAAAGCAAAACCAGTTATCAAGCATAAATCTTAAATGAAAAATATTGATTTTGGATTTTTTAGCACTTAGATCAATTATGTATTCACGAGCTGTATGCACCTTTTCATTTAACTTTTAAAATAGAAATTTAACAGAAACAGAAAAAGAGATTAATAAGAACAAACAATCAGATTTTATTGGCAGAGCATTGAATTTTATGTTTCTTCTCTTGCGAATAAAATATCAAATTTTACAAGTCTTCACCAAAAATTGCAAAAACAAAATAACTAACGGCATTCAACATACAAACAACAATGATAACAACGCAAAGTGATACATTTTAAGTTTAGAGCATCGAGTATTGCTTTTTATTAAGAATCCCTATCGAAGCAAGTACTTCATGTTTGTTGACTATCGAAACAACCATTATTTTGATGGATTTGTCAGTAAAACTAGTTAACAGTTTACTTAAATTTATATTTATTTCGGTACCAAGTTGTTGTTATTTTTGATTTATATAGCCCAATCCCTCTCTAAAACGTATTTCCTAGAACTGTAACCCTATCCTTTGTTTCCCATTTGATTATAATTTATTTCCAAACAGACCGAGTTTTCCAAAATATCTTAGAGATGACCTATATTTTGATATTTACATGTTTTTCAAAAGCAATTCTAGAATTGTATTGATTACCCTTTTTCGTATCTGCACAAAAGTTTCTGTTATTTACATGTACTTGCCTACACGTTTTATATCACAGATAAGGGTGATTATGCAAAAATGCTTTAAATACAAATGTTCTAATTAAGTTAATAATTAAAAACTTGCATATTCTCGAGCGCAACTTACTCGATTTCGCAGTCGCAGCAAGCGTTTTTCGCATCGATTTCTTTTTATCGGGGTATTTCCAACATTCATTTTTTAAGAGGTGACCTTTGAATCATTAAACCATAGACTGATAGCCAAAAAAAGTCATACATTTAAGATTAAATATTCTATTTTCAAAACTAAATTGTTTTGTACTGTACCTAACCATTTATATATCTGGTAATATCGATCGGATTTGTTTGTCTAATTTGATGTTTTGTTTTTTCACCATTAGCATCCTTACAAAGTGAGCTCTTAAAATAATTGAGAAAAATATTTAAATAAAAGCCAATAATTAATGAGAACTATTTCACATAGTATGTAATAATGGAGACGATCGAGTGTGCATGTCTTCTCCACAAATCCTCAACTCACCTATTTTTCGCTACAAATGTGGAAATTTGTTTTATGGAAACCTCTTCAGCTTTGAAGTAGGCAGATAGTCAAACAGTTAAATTGGCAATACTCTGCTAAACATCTATCAGAAATCAAACAAATTATTCGATCAATTCTGCCTTGATGTACACTATACATTCTTCAATATTGTGTTTTGATACCCACCAATGATTTTTTCAGTAATTTGAGCGATTTTATTATAGATTTTTTTCACCAAATTTGTTACTATACACAAATAGAAACATTATTATGTACTTTTGTTGTATTTTTTAAAGTGTTTCGAGATGATATTGTAGGAATCGATTTTCCACTCAAACCAAAACAACCAGTTCTACAAGTTCTATGCCTTGCAATACATACTCTACGCCAAGAGCTATGATTTAATTGATTTACTACTCTGAAGGTTAAACAGTGAACTATGTTATTAGTTATTACTAATATATATAATTAGTTTATAAATTACATATTGAGTAAGAAAAACATAATAATGAATTTGGAAAACAATTGGAAACAAATGTTTGAATTTGAACATAAGAATGTTTACCTGTATTTTTGTTTTCACAACGATTTTAATAAACGATTGAACTAGTTTTATTAAACAAATGACCTCTTTAATAATTTTAGTAGTTTAAACAATAGTTTATCAACATTATAAGAGGTTTTGGACTTTTTTAATATCTGCCGTCAAAAAGTGCAGTATTTTATTTTAATAATAGTCTGCCATTTATTTGTCTCACATGAAGAGAGAGAGAAAAGACGACTCGTATGAATAGTTCTATTTCGTGGGGAAGCTTTGCTCATCTTCCACATTATATATGGACTCCATGGACTCCATGTACTCTCATAAGGGATTGGTGGCTATACGTGTGACGCTGCAGTAGTCAAGTTTTTTTTTTCATCCTTTTGTTGTTGTGTTTTTTTTCACTTGTGACGTAAGCACAAACAGAAAAAACAATTAAATGGTGGACTCTCGTTATGAATTTACCCCAACCAAAGGGAAAAAGAGTGCAAGGTTCTTACGTCACAAGTGAAAATTACGTCACAAGTGAAACAACAACAAAGTGAAAATGCCAAAGCGTCGTAATCTTGTATTCTTTCATTCATGCATATATATAGTATATATAGTGTATATATTTTATTACTCTGACTATAATCGTGAACAAAACAAAAAATCATGTTTACGGCTGTTGTCAGAGTAACAGAATAGAGACTTGGTAAATGTAACAACCTCCAAATGCGTTGTTTACAAGTTTATTTAGATGGCCAGGTGGTGATTATTCACCATGAAAGTACTATGGAAATGTGTAAGCGATGGTAGTACTAAAATATTGATATAATTTGGCTTTATGGGGGAATGGAGGCTATGAGTGTAGCGCTGCAGTAGTCAAGTTTGTATTAAAGAGCAAAGATAGCTTAGGGCTAACTTTGACTAACTTTTGCACATTTCACCTTCTTTCCAATATACGTATAGCGCTGCAGTAGTCAAGTTTGTACTAAAAAGCAAATATAACTTAGTGATAATTATGACAACCCGTAGCGCATTTAAACTTTTCCATATACGTTTTTGTATATCTTTTTGTAAATCAATTAAAAGTCCTTTTCTTAGGCTTAATCAATTTAAAAGATGTATATCTTAAGATTAAGTTCCTTATTCGAAATAAATAAATAAATAAATAAATAAATAAAATAAATACTTGTGCGGTGCGGCAGTCAAGTTAGTACTTAAGATCAGTATATGCAGCTGAAGTGAAACGTAATTTTTCGTCGTCTGCAAAAACACAGACGAAATGATAACGAAACGGTACCGGACAAATTGTTATGTAGAGTTTCACCATTTGCAAAAAAAATATTTCTTAAAACACACAAAAAAACAAATAATAATAACAGAAATCCATTTTATAATAATAATAACCAATAAACGTCAAAATTTCGCGAGCAATTAATTGTGTGCGAAAAGAGCGTAGAGAGAAGTGGAGACTTGAACCGGTTATGAACCGTTTCACCGCGGAGCTGCGAACCACAAAACGAAAAGAAGGACGAAAAATTTCGTTTATGATTTCACTGTGTCATTTTTGTATGGGATTTTTCGTTTCACTTCAGCTGCATACTAGGCTTAAAGAGCAAAGATAATAGAATAGATTTAGAAACAAAGATCGATCTAGTGTTGTTGTTCTATGCATATTTTGTTGTCTTTTTTGCTCTGTCTTCGTTGTTCTATGCATGTATTTCGCAATGCAAATCCAATTCGAATAAGGGGATCACAATCAATTGCAGGCATGACAAGCGTGGCATGATAGCTCAGTTTTGAAAGTTTGAAGTTTTTAGCACAACCTGGCGCTAATCTCGTATGTTGTGTATGAAATATAGTTCTCATTTTGACTAACATTTACGCATTTTGACTTCGCCATTCTTGTTCATGGACAAAATAAGGGGGTTAATATTGACTTACATTAACAAAGAAATAAAATAAATAGTAAATTCTATATACTAATATGGAAATTAATTTAAAAAGTTTGTTTTTATATTAAAAATGTAGAAGACGAAGCATCATTTATT
Source organism: Baccha elongata (assembly GCA_951217065.1). Taxonomy (NCBI): domain Eukaryota; kingdom Metazoa; phylum Arthropoda; class Insecta; order Diptera; family Syrphidae; genus Baccha; species Baccha elongata. The sequence continues at coordinate 21,402,993 of OX578272.1, read as the reverse complement.
CAAAATTAAAGCGCTTTAATTTTGAATAATTATTTGAAAAATATGTATTGATGATTGGTAAAGGTGAAATGCACAATGTGTAGTCAAAATTAGAAATAAGTTATCTTTGCTCTTTAGTACAAACTTGACTACTGCAGCGTCACACGCTGTCATGCCATGCGCTCAAGAATGTTCCTCTTCCATTTCGTTGCAACTCTCCAAAATTCTCAACACTATTCGGATTCTGGAACACAAGCCACTCTACGCCATCGACGAGACGGAGACGACAATCCATGTGCACAAACATGGCCTTCTTGGGACGAGCAACTTTTTGCCGGTCATTTGTACAAACTCAGCCACAATCGCGCTCCTTCGCCATTTTAACTCAAAATAAGAATCTAGTTTCGATTCAGTCAGCGTTCGGTTTGTTGTGTCTTCGCCAGTTCTCTAGCAAAAAAATGGGTTTACCTTGTGTGTTTTTTGATATGACCGCTGATAATCAGCCCGTTGGTCGTATCGTTATGGAAGTAAGTATTTGTTTTAAAAAAATTCTTCTGCCATTACGTAAAGATTTTGATAAAGGTTTTTCGGAAAGGAAATTTTCATGCGATTTTTTTTTTCTTTAATCTTATTCAGGGGTATATATATATATGTATATATATACATTTCATGTAAATGAATACATATATACATAGATTTGCATAGCTTTACAGAAAGTGGTATATCGAATAGAGCTTTATTTTTAAGCATGTGTGCGAATGTCTAAAATTTTAAGTATAAACGTGGGTTTATGGATTTAAAATTTTTTAATCGATTTTTTTAATAAGTGAAGTGTTGTTAAATTGTCGTTTTTTCAATTAGTGAAAATGTATATACTCATTTGGTGACAACGACAAAAGGAATTCCTAGTGGCCGTGTCTCCAATTTCCAATTACGGACCGGTTTCTCTTGTTTCGTGGTAGAATTCTACCTTTGTGTGCACATACATGCTTAGAAAAAAAAAAAACTAGAATGGAAAATTCCTTAAAAAAGGAATAAAAACAAGCACGCCCTAAAGTCTGGAAATTTCTAACTTGGTAACTTAATAAATGTTTCTTACCAATAAGAAAGCAGAGGGCATCTACTGTTATTACATTGATTAAAAGTTTTTTTTAACGAATGTAACTTTTTTTTTATATTATTGACGGTAATTACATTTTTCTAGAAATATGTACCTACATACGTAAAGTTGGACGAGCATGTGTTTTTTGGAATATAAAAGCAAATAAAAAATGGTGGTGCAATTACCAACGTGCACACAATTTTAAATTTGATAAAAAGTTATGTTACATGCGCAAGTATTGCTAGATATTTCGACAAATGCCACTTTATTTGAGTAATATTTTAATTCTTAAAAAATGAGATTAATTTTCCATTTACCTATTCGCATTAAATTTCAGTGCAAATAATAAAAAATGAGTCAACAGCGTGTAATTTAAGGGTGAATTTGGTGACGTGGTCACTGGACAGGCGTTGTGGCAAAGTTGTTTAACTATACCTATCTAATCTACTTACTATTGATATTATTGATATTTTCCACTATTTGGATTGCCAACTTGAAAGTTGATACCTAGGAAAATATTAAAATTTGTAAGGTATTTTAAAACTCGACTCATCGGAAAGTTGGTTAAATTTTCAACGATGTTTAATTTATCAATTTCACCTCAATTGTCTCAATGAAAAGTTTATGTCGAATTCCTTAGATTTTTTTCAGATTTGATCGGAAAAGTTGGCTTTTTTTCCTTCCTATGGATGTTGAAACAACAAAGTTGCTTTTTTTCTGTAATTGTGTGGTGTATATTTTATAGACGCGATCTAAACAATTCACTTAAATTCACTTTATTAACATATTGCACTATAGACAACAAGGTTCACGTACAATAGATTATTTTAAAATTATTTTATTTGAGAAATCTATATTAAAATAAACCAAACTACACAATTAAACGGCTCGCCTGACAGAAGAAATCAAATCTGTTAAGGATGTGTGCAAACATGTGTGAATCTTGCTATCAAATCGAGATTCAAGAAAAGTTGATCTGAGGGGAAAAAAAGCAACTTTATTTTGTCTATGGATCATGATTTTTGAAAAAAAGCAACTTTAGTCCGAAAAAAAGCGACTTTTTATTTCAAAGGAATTCGACATTAGTCTTCGAAAAGTTTATACTTACCTACGTCGTTCGGGTGATACCACTATTTAAAGAGGTAACCAATTTGCCACAACTGTGGTCGTTAGTTCAGGGGTCCAACTATGTAACTCGATTCTACAATTAAAATAATCGAATTCGCAAAATCCGAACTCTGTAATTCTATAAGAACGCTCTAATAAACGAAAGTCGAATGAAAAAATTTCCTTTCGCAAATTTAAAACTACCTAACTCGAAAGTAGATGTCAAACCATTCAAATTCGCATAATATTGTTCGCATGCAAATGTGTTTGCGAGCAATCCTTTAAAATTAAACGAAAGCATACAATATGCATGAAAACATATTTTTTGTAATTGTTAATATTTATTTAACTGTTTTTAAATAATCAATAATACATTTTCAACGTAAGGACTCACTTAAAAGTGCGAACACAAAAGCTTCTCAATTCAATGTTCTTGGCCAACACAATGACGAAACGCACCGATTTTTACAAAAAAAAAATTCAAGGATCAACACATAAATTCATCTTCTAAAAGCGATATTTTGCAAAACTGAAAATAAAACATTTCACTCTGTAATCGCTTTAGTACTTGCATTTTAAATAATTCTTTTTGCGATAAGCACCATTATACCTACCTCCTTGTTTTGTACAAAGTACAATGTATTGCATTTATAGCGTTTTTTCTTGTTCCAATTTACTTCCCATTGGAAAAAATCTGATTAACAACTTAAGTTTATATTTTCATTCAAAAACTTGATTTAATTTAAAATGTTTCACAAAAAAAAAAATGTTTATTGACTCCTTTTTCAATTCATCTGTCAATAGAATGCGAGACTCGTTCGAAAATCGGAAATATTGTGGGATATTTTTGGGACTTATTTTATTCGATTCTCATTTTATACATAGTGCCAGTTGAAAGTAGAATCGGAAATGATTTGCGAATAGAATCAAAAGTAGAATCGAGTTACATAGTTGTGCCCCAGGCATCCCTCTTTTCGAAAATGGGATGAGTAATATTACGTCGTCAGCGAAGAGATTTTTAGACCAAAGTGGGAACGACCATATAAATAGAGTACGAAAATGGCTGTGAAATTAATGTCGTTTTCGGGTGGTAATTCCGAAGAGTTTTCTGATCCTGAATTCCAAGCGAACAAGCAAACACAGCTGATTTGATTCTGAAATATATTTTTCATTGTAGTGGTAAACATATGAACGCAAATTTTCATCCACTTTTTGAGCATGCGAATACAAATAGGTACCTAGTTGAAAACTACATTGAATATATTCTTTAAACTATTTATTATCTTTTTCACTTAACTTTGGGCGCTACTAATAATCAAATTTAGTAACAGCTTAAATAAAAATCTCCACACTTTACGAAAATTTCGGTGCAAATGTTGTCTAAAGTGTGGAGATTTTATTTAAGCTGTTCCTAAATTTGATTATTAATAAGGCCCTTTGTGTTTTTTACTAAACTTTTAGTTTTAATATTATTAATGCGCAAAAAAAAAAATGACAGATGAAAGTGTTTTAAAGTTTAAAACCATGAATATGTTAGTGCTTCTGGTTTTAATTCTGAATTGAAATTCGGAATACAAAACTCTTCTTTCCAGGGGAGAATCTGTCGTTCTGAATGCTAAGCGAATTGTTTCAGAAGCCTTCTGGACGCTCCCGGAAGCTTCTGGGCGAACAACCGAAAACGACATAATTAAATATGTCCATCAATACTCAAACCAAAATAAATTTTAGAAAAGTCGCGTATTATTTTAAGATGAAGGTTACCGGTTTTACTTGTCTAATATTCAATGAGTTTGAGATCTAAGAATAGGACAGTGTCCTACCTAAGTTTGTATTATATGACCATTGTATAAACATTTCTACAGGGTTATTGGTTTAAGGTGTACCAAAAAGCTTGAGCATGTACGTGGGGGTCTATTTCCCCCCGTTTAGGCGGGAGGGGCAATTTTCTAAAAAAAATTGACTTCAATCAGAAAAAAATATTTAAATACAACGGTAAAACATACAAAGTCATGTTATACCTTTTTGTATAAAATTCTTTTTAAATAAAGTTGTTTTAGTAAATAGTTTTTTAAAAAATAATTTTCAAACTTTTATTTTTAAACTAATTTTTTTAAAAATTTTATGTAATTAACTGTAATTTTTGTTTGCAAAATTCAACGCTCTTTTTAATTTTTAGTCAAAAACAAAAAACCGGCATGTCGAATACTTTTGTGTGAGTGAAAATAAGTGTGTGCACTGTTATTGACTCCTTTTTACATTTGATTTACATAGAGTGTAGCCAAAACGAGCTGACTTGTTGAGAAAACAAAAAACCAATAAAAACAAATACATTTTATGGATTCTCCGTAGGAACATAACATTGTCAAAAACATGTGTCCCATTTGTCATTATCGCAAGAAATTACAAAAGTCTACAATCTATATTGGTTTACATGCATAAGTGTGAAAAGTCAAACACTACATAGGTATATCTTCTCCATCAACATGTAACTTATACATATATTTAAAAAAAATCAATCAATATAAAGAATTAAATTCAATTTTTCACTGACAAAATATTTTAATGTTTTACCTAACTTTTTTCCTATGTAACTCAATCAATTTATGAAGAATTTTTTAAGTAATATGCGTCATTATATCTGTTATACTGAAGTCAAAGGTACATATGTATGTTTGAAAATGTATGCAAATTCAATACAAATATGTTGATGGGGTCATCGATAAATTTGTCGTTTTATTAAACAGACTTTCATGACTCAACTTCAATTTGCTTAAACACGTACCGACATATTAAAAAAGAAACAACAAATGCATACATTAACAGCTATCACCTACATTAATAAGATAAAACACTCTAAGCAGACAAAACAATGCTAAATGAGTTTAGGTGAAATCACCCGCCTCAAGGTATGTCATTAGCAGTTCTTATTTCGTGTTTTCGACAACACGTTTGTACATTCATGGCATGCTATCGCTCCAAATTTACCAAGAAAAATTGTTATTGCATTTGATGTGCAGACAAGCAATGATAATTATAGTTTAAGGATAACGTTAGCCTATCATTTAATAATATAATAATCAATATCTATTATTTGACATTTATAAATTTATCAATAATTAATTCATTTAATTGCTTCGATATTGGTGTGTCTCATCATTTAACTAATAGGCTGTATTTTTTTGTTTTTTCTAGTTGCGTTCCGATGTTGTTCCAAAGACCGCTGAGAACTTCCGTGCACTTTGTACACACGAAAAGGGATTCGGATTTAAGAACTCAACATTCCACCGTGTCATCCCAAACTTCATGTGCCAAGGAGGTGATTTTACCAATCATAATGGTACCGGAGGCAAGTCCATCTATGGCAACAAGTTCAACGATGAGAACTTCACCTTGAAGCACACTGAACCCGGCTGTTTGTCAATGGCCAACGCTGGTCCTCACACTAACGGATCACAATTCTTTGTCACCACCGTCAAAACAGCGTGGTTGGACAACCGCCACGTTGTTTTTGGTAAAGTGGTCGAGGGTATGGATGTTGTCAAAAAAATTGAAGGCTACGGAAGCCAATCTGGCAAGACAAGCAAGAAGATTGTCGTCGCCGATTGTGGTCAACTTTAAGGCCATCAAACACAAACGCAGTTTAGTAGTCCCAATAAATATGCAAAACCGTTTAACCCCAACATCAACTACACACAAAAGAGAGATATACAATTAAAATATAAAAAAAAGAAATACAAGAAAAAAAACTTTTAAAGTATAAGTAACAGAAGTTAAGAAATTTAATAAATTTAATTAATTAAACAGGTTTATCTTATTTGTTTTGAATGTTTGCATTTTTGTATTTACATATTTAGGAGACAATTTTAATGTTACTTACCTTTATCCTCCAAAAAGAGTTGGAAGTTAGGTCATTAATTTTAATAATAATTTGAATTAATAATATTAGTTACTAATTGTTCGACTCCTAAACTTGATTGTAGAAATATTTTGTACTTTTCATTTAAATTCTTATTTCCTTTTATTTTTTTTTTAAATTTCGAATTAAAGTTTGTTTTACACAAAACAAAAGAAGGAAATAAATAAAGATGAATAACTAAAATGTGTTGTTGTTCGAAAATAGTTATTTTTCGAAAATACTTAATATGGAGTTTATACAATCTACAGGAAACATTTCATAGAAAATTATTTAAAGTTATCTCATTAGCTCGCATTGAAATGCATGAGTAAACTATTGTTTTCAAGCCGCTTTCGAAAAATTGTATAATTCAGGTGGAAAATATTACTAAAGGATTGAACAGAAAAGAAAAAATGTCTAGTCTAATACAGGGAACGTGGTGTGCTTGCTAAGCGGAACTCAACTCGTCAGAATTGGGGAATCTCGTCGCTGTATACAAATTCATAAACGCATCACTTCAGAAATGATGCCTAAACCATAATGTAAAACGTTGATAAATGCAAACAATTGAATACGGATAAAGCCGAGTGTATGCATACATGCATATAAATTAAATATTCAAGAGGTTTAACGTAGTTGTGAAGTGAAAGTAAAAGGATTTAAAAATTAAATTCATTCATAAAGTTCATATTTATGTTTCTTCTTTATTAAATTAATGTAAGTACCTAATATAGGCTTTTTCCTAATACATGCTTATTAACAGTAGTCCCATTTGTAACACATTCATACATATTTTATCAACGAATATCGGTTGCCCCATTGTATATTTCTATAGTATTTATCATGAGCCTGAGCCATCTAATGAAAGTTTTGGATAAAACATATTGAGGTTCTTACAATTACTAGTTGTCTATTATGTTACCCTGACAACTGTCTTAAACAAAATAAATTATTTAAAGAATTTTATTGGCCCTCAAAATTCCTTGCCAAAAGTTGTAAACAAAACAAAAAATCATGTATGATTACAGATGTTGTCAGGGTAACAGAATAGACAACTAGTAAATGTAATAACCTCAAAATGTTTTATTCATCAATTTCATAAGGTGGCCAGGAGGTAATTATACAGCATGATAGTACTATTCAAATTTATATACAATGGTTTGCCCAATCAATTGATCCTCATACATATCCTCAAAAACTTTTTAAGCTTCATCGCTTAAACTGCTTGGTCTCTTTGAACTTTTAGGTAAAAGAAACGATAAAAATCCACTGAGCACTAATCCAATGCTAGCAGTAAGCAGGCTTGTTTTACAATGGTACTCCAGTAATGCTCCGAAGACGTTTGTTCCAGAAACGCTTCCAATTCTTCCACACATTAGGGATATACAGATAGCCATCGCCCTAAAAAGCATATTAATTTGAAAACAAATTTTTGATTTATTCATAAAATGTCTTGATACCTTAAATGAGTTGGGAAAATGTCCACGGTGATCGAACTGAGTACAGTTGTACCAACACCGCAAACAAGCCATACTTGCAAACAGTACACTGCTACGGTTGGTATGCTCACAATTGCACTTATAATTCCACAAGAACCACATATAAGAAGAATTAGAACTGCAATAAAAAAGATGCTCATTTTAACAAAAATTAAACCACAGTCTTCACTCAAGATTTATCTTTGGGAAGATAAGAAAAAGAACAAAGTATTATGTAAATACAATTTAAGGCGCATAAACAGTGAGGGGGTAAATGCATTTAGTACATTTCTATAGGCACCATCATGTACAATAATTACCCCCGGGTCATCTAATGAAACTTGTGAATAACACAATTGGAGGTTCTTCCATTTACTAGTTGTCTTTTCTGTTACCCAGACATAATTCGTAAACATTTATATGATTTTTTGTTTTGTTTACGAATGTTGTCAAGGAAACGGATTTGGGAGCCAGTAAAATTATTAATTTGTGCACAGTTGTCAGGGTTACAGAATAGACAACTAGTAAATGTAAGAACCTCCAAATGTGGTATTCACAATTTTCATTACACGGCTCTGGCTAATAATATTACAATACAAATGTATACAAAATGCGATACAATGGTAGGTACATACATATAGGGTTTCTGATTCAAATTTGAACATTTCATCAATAAATACCATATTAGTAGTTGATTAAATGAAAGCAAGCAATTCTAATGGGAATTCAAAATTTCTCGTAGGTACCTAACTTTTTTTCGTAATTTTATTACGGCACCAAATAATTTTTCATATGCAGCACAATCTCCTTCTCAAACTAGGTATAAATTATAATACATTTTTATATTTTTTTTTCGCGCTGGAATAGTATAGGTATGAAGCAAAATCGGCTTTGACCATCTAGTGACCCGAGCCATCCTTTAACATTTAGATGTTGTTGCATTAAACGATTTTTCAAATTTTATATTAGATACCTACTGAAGTAAATTCACTATTGGGTTATTGAGGAAATTAAAAATCTTACCAAGTCCTATAAAGTCAATTTGTTTCCCCAGTTTGTATAATTTAAAATCTCTCCTAAGAATAAGACACTCCCCGCCAAATGTCTCCAAGAGCAGGTTCTACAAACTTTGCCAGATAGCGCTTCCAGCAATCGAGAAATTAGAAAATTCCCCACATACGATATACGTACTGTAGAAATATATATACAATGGTCTGACTTATGGAGGTTCCACTGTATATTAAACTGCACCAATATCCACCACACCAGCATTTAGAAAATGAAGTTATCCCGAAGTAGTAGAACCAAAGCTTCTCCTGTAAATTAAAGTGTTTTCATAGACTACAAACCCATGATACAAACCCTTGTTTTGTTCTTTTAAATTTGCTATAAAAAGCTTATTTTTTATAACAAAAGCTTTAGAAAATGAAAATTTATTCCGAAAATTTTAAATACGTTACATTGTATATACATTTCTATAGTATTTTCATGCTGAATAATCACCGCCTGGCCATCTTGAGAAACGTGTTATAAACACATTTTTAGGTTCGTGCATTTAATAGTTGTCTATTCTGTAACCCTGACAACAGTCGTAAACATATATTATTTTTGTTTTGTTTACGACTCTTGTCAAGGAAATATGGATTTTAGAGCCAATAAAATACATTATATATTATTAATTTGTTTCGTAGACGACTATTGTTAGGGTAACAGAATAGACACTTAGTAAATGTAAGAACCTCCAAATGTGAAGTTAACAACTTTGTTTAGATGGCGCTGCTCCATGGTTGTACTATAGAAATTTATATACAATGTACGTTATATAATGTCATATTCGAATGGTTTCACTCCGAAGTGAAATATGAATTCAATGGATCATTAAAACCCCCCCTTTCTTGTGTATTCCCTTCAAATGTAGTTGACCAAAGTTGTTTACATTTATTTTTTGTAACGTCAAATGAAGAAAAAAAACGAGTTAAAAAATGTGTTTTTAATATTTGAAAAAAATAAAATAAATGAAAACAAACTGCGCGTTTTGTTTTCTGTGGCTTTGACCATATGATCGATGTAAACAATATATATGTGGTAGTAAAAAACACACTCCCAATTCAATAGGGGAAGGCTAATTAGCACTATATGCAATGGTGCCACCTTTCAAACGCTGTATCACTTGTTTTGAAAAACAGACTTTTATCTTTAAACTTGATTTACGGCTAAACTAAGCGTCATACGGGTATCAAAGTTGATTTCTTATAGGTACCTACCTTACATTAAAACTAAACAGGAAATTTAAAATCTACATTGTTTCCACAAAGAGATACTGAAATGTGGCAACATATAACTGAATGGTATCTTTTAATTTGATTTTGTATACAAATTTTAGTTATGAAACCATGATTGCCATATGAAAAAATTAACGTACCTATATTTATTTTCCTCACTTAAGTAGGTATAATGCGAGAATTGTTTGGCATCGACTCGGTTCGATTTTCAATTTTCCGAAAATACAACCGAGCCTGCGAAGCCACTTCAAACCATACGTATGTACATGATGATGAATTTGTCTCATAACTCTATCCTGTACCTATATACGGCTAGCTTAAAATTTTATTAAAAGTAATTTTTGTTTGTTTTGATTAAGTTTTAAACTTTATTAAACAGCTTTTATTATTGTTTAATACAAAACACGAATTCTTAAAGTATGCAAAACTTATTAAGAAAAAAAAATTGATACAAATTTATAAATATGGTAACCATTTTTTGATAAATCCCTTTTTCATTTTCATTCATCTGCAACAAAAACAAAATATAAATTTTTTGAGGAAACTAATCCGAAATAAACTTATCTGTGCCCGAGTCTTGGCATAAAATATATATAAGTACATATAGGTATATCAATAAAATACCTACATATATGTGCTTATCTATTTACGATTTTTTTTCGGTTATAAAATATAAATTACATACCTATCTACTTACTTTTTTATTATTTCATTTCGTCTACAAGGTCGTGGCTGCAGCCAAGCAGCCAATAAAAAATGCTTCTCCCCTTGTTTTTAATCTGTCAAGAAACGGAAATTTTTCAAACTGCTCACCCTCGTTATTGTTGTCAGAGCCAAAATAATATAGTCAACTCTTTCGCACAATATATGTCTTCACTAATAGGGCTTTTTAGGTAACAACGATATATCTCTTTCTCGTTCTCACAGAATTGTCAAAAACAGCAGTATGATGAAGAGCTGATTTTTTTTATCATTGTTGAAAAATTGATTGAAAACAAAAGCGGGAATTTTAAAGATTTGTGCGCGAAAATTGTGAAAATTGTTGGTTTTGCTAATTAAAACAAATTTTTAAGCCACGGAAATCACAAATTTCACACAAAAAAGAATACCGCATTTAAAAATTATTTCCAAATTGTTTTCTTCAAGATCTTGAGTTTGACAGTTTGAAAAAAGCGCGATACATATTTCAATCTGTCTTCATCATAGTGTGAGCTTTGACAAGATGGTAAAACTCCCTATTCCTTTGTGCGAACAGCGCTAATTTACGCAAATTTTTAGAAAGAATAAATCGTCGACGACGAAGCTACTAGGTATAGTTTCTATATGCAAAGGCTTACTAAAGAAATATATTTGCAATGATTGCACTCAGTTGAAAGCGACAACGCAACGCACACAACGCATTCTTTGGGTTGGGCCCTTTACCCTGACAACAATTGTTAACATACAATATATTTTTCCCTTTATGATAGACAAAAAGCAGCCTATGGGTCGCTTCTCATAACAATCTGTGTATTTAACATTGCACCCAGTTGAAAGCGACAACCCAACGCACGTAACGCGTTCTATAGGTTTTGCCCTTAATGCTTGCAGGACTTGAATTAAATTTGAGTGAAATATGGCGGGTGGTTCAAGTCGCCCATTATGTTAATGTCTCCCGGATTCCCCCTGCTCCCAAACGAAAATTCATGCATCAAGTGATTTCAAATTGTTAGGTAGGTACTAGTTTGTCAGGTACTAAAGTGACTAGACTAATATCTAAGGTGGAAACAGAGTAGGTACCTATTATATCACCTTGTATTTTATTAGTTTTGTTAAAAAAAACAGTTTGATATTAAATGAAACGAAATGTATACATACCTAGGTACTTTCAAATTACCATTTCATTTGATTTATAACTTTGTACAATATACAAAATATAAATATACCTTCAAACACAAAAAAGGTTATGTCAACTCACACAAAGTTGGTCGTCGACCAAGTTTTCCAGTAAAGTATCCAACTCCCAAAAATAGAGAAACAAAAATTACTTCCAATGAGAACGTATTTTCATAAGTTGACAATTCTAAAGACTGAATGCATTCATTATCCTAAAATTAAAAATTATTATTTTAGTAAATTTTATTAATACTTATGTATTAATTTCAATTTTTAATTAACTTACATCAGTTTTTGTATCTACAACTTCCATTATGCTAACGATCTCACACATTTCAAGGTTATCATCTGGATTGGCTTGTTTAAACTGCATCACTTTATTGAGTATGTATGGAAACCAAACGTAGAGACCGTGATATGTGAAAAATATCCAAAATTGAATGGCACAAGTTAGAGCGGTATTTCGACGATGCTCCCGCATAAAAAGTGGAGCTGTTTGAGACCACATAGATTGCATTACTGTTTTCATGACGGAACGCTTACACTCGTCGTCAGCTCTTATATTGTTTCTATCTTTCAGAGTATCATCTGGCAAAATGGCGTTTATCTTTGAAAATAAAATAAATTTTGTTGTGAAATATTCAGTATCTACCTATACATAATAGTTATTTGATTTCTCATAGTATACCTTATAGGTATCCCTGGAATTTCCGGTATTTATTGAGTATATCCTTTTCAAAATTTCTAATACTTCATCATTTTTTCCAATTGAAAGTAAGTATTTAGGACTTTCCGGTAAGAAACACAAGCTTATTCCACAAATTAATCCAGGCAAACCAATGATAACAATGTACATTCTCCATGGTTTGTAAACAACATCCAATAATGGAATATCATATGACCAAGTTTGATTGATAGCTGCCCAAGCAACAAACGGAAAAACTAATGCAAATGCTGCAGAAATAAAACCTGCTGACATAATGGCTCGGTTTCTCGTTTTATCACAATGAAATTCACCAAGATAAGCAAATATTGTAGCTGATCCAGCTGATAGTCTAAAGGACAACCTTAATAAGTTTAAATTTTATATACACACATTATTACTTACAAAAATCCATTTAAATATCGTAGAAACAAAAGTGTTGTAAAAGTTGGTGAGAAACTTGAAACTAATGTGACGATATAACAACCTATAAGCGTTGGTCTTATCACTTTTCTTCGGCCAATTGTATCTGCTAAAAATCCCCAAATATGCGAGCTCGATATAATGCCCAAAAATCCAACCGCACCGAGAATACCCTTCTCTTGATAGGATAGATCCATGTCACAGTTTATTGCAGGTAAAACAAAACCTATGCCAACAGACTCCAAGCTCACATTGATTATGACTAAACCTGATACCAAAATTATGATAAAGTTGAATGTTCCAAACTCTAGAAAATGGAAAGTTTTTTTTTTAATTGCAAATAAATATTTAATTTTATTATTTTACTAACTAGTCTCTTCCAAAGCCTCGTTAATTGAAACTGGGTTCATATTTGTCGCGTTACTAATTTTTAATAAACGTAATTATTGTTTAAAAACAAAAGCAGATCACTGCTTTATATACTCCAAACTTCAAGCATAGTTATTGGTAGGCAATAAATGGTATAATACACTATTTGAATATTTATAGAAGTCAATTTTATAATTTGGCATTCTCATTAAAATCTTCAAAATGTAAGGATTATTATTAAAAACATTCCTCGCCACTTGACAACTTAGGACTGTTTTCTATCGTCCATTACTGCCAAATCAAGCATTAATTTGTTTTCATTTTGTTGTTATTTTATTAGAAGGACAATTTAATGCTTAAACTGTATTAACAAAAAACTATTAACCAAAAACTAGCAAATTACGGGGTCCTAATTTTGCCCCACTTGAATACGACTTAAGTTAATGTCATATTCGGGTGGTTTCACTCCGAAGAGGAGGGAAATATGAATCCAAGGGATCATTAAAAACACTCACTTTTTCAATTGTGCATGTGGTAGTTGACCAAAGATTTATTACATTTATTTTTTGTAACCTCAAACGAAGCAAAAACGAGTAAAAAAGTGTTTTCTCAATATTTGTTCCTTATTTACACTTATTATTTAAGTTTAAGTATATAAAAAAGAAATGAAAACAATTCAGGAAGGCAAATTAGCACTCCCAAACATCACTCCGAACAGCCAATCGACCAATTTATGAAGTCCACTCGAATTTGACATCAGTATTTAGCATGCTTCGATTGACAGCAATGGAGGATAGAAAACAGTCCTAAGACTCCTAAGGGGTCAAGTGGAGTGGACTCGTGGAGTGTATTACATGCGGATGTGTTGATAAGAAAAAATGTTGGTTAGTCAGGTATGATAAATAAAACCAAGAAAAGTCTCAAGGTATAGAAAATCAGTGCCGAAGCCTCTTGTTTTATGGGTTGAACAACATAGCCCTGAAGTTTAGTTAACACCGGACTTACGCTTATTCTTTTTACTTGCGATTATTAGGTATAGGCATTACTATAAGGCCAGTTGTGGATTCGTACAAAACATTTATTTGAGATAACAATCAAACATGACACTACGAGGATAGCGTAATGAAAATTCTGTCTCTGTGTCTGTTTGTCAGTTTGTATGTCAGTCTGTCAGTATATCTTAATGAATAAGCGCCTGCAGTCTAAACGGTTGAGCCCATGGGTTGAGCAATTTACCTACAAACTTTGTACCTGGGATTGATAGGGCAACCTACAGAGAGTTGTTGGGATTGAAACTCTAGGTCTAAATATAACACCGTATCTGCCATACAGACGCTTATGAAAAATCTTGTTTTTCTGGTAAACGGCTCTTAAGATTTTGATTAAATTTTACATGAGTAATACGGTATTGAAGGATTATCAGAAGTCGCATTTCCTATTTTGCAAACCTATTAACACTACCTTCCCATAGAACCGTTATTTTTTTTAACTATCTCGTGAACTGGTAAATCGATTTCAATTTTTTTTAGAAAGACCTAAATGATTTGATAAAACAAAAATTTTGACTAGTTTTAGTTTTAATAACTTTTTTTAATTTCTTTTTTTCTAAATTCAAAATTATTTTTTTTGTGCATAAAATGCAAAATATTAAGCACTTTAAATTGGCATTTTTTAAATTCGTAAATTTTTTTTTATTTAAAAACCGCTCTAACGATTTTGGAATAATTTTTTTTTGTAAACTTGCATTCAGGCAACAAAAGTTTCTGCATACCTACTTTTATTTTCGTTTGAATTTTCCTAAAAAGTAGTTTTAGCACTTTTAAAAACAATTTATTCGTATTTTTAATTTTTATTAAAAAAAATTATTAAATTTATTAAATTTAATTTAATTTATGTGGTAATTTGCTACAAGAGCAAGTTCGTTCGACCCAGTCGTGCACTTTATTTTTTATTTTATTTTAACTTTATCGTTAACAACTCAACCGAACTTAACCAAATTATTTCTAGAAAGGCAGAAATATATAATAGTGACGTATTTAATTTTTTGATAACTTTTTTTTTATCAAATCGTAGATTCAATATTTTGAAAACCACTTGAAGAATTTTATTAAAATATTCAACCCTATCGAGGTATTCGTTCGGAACGGAAAATTCTTCGGATTTATACTAATTGGAGGATTTTTGAAGGAAATATTTTTACCAACGCACATTTTTATGGAACGCATTTCGGCCATTTTTGAACATTTCATAAATGGGTTTGTATACCTACATTTACTCAAGAATATTTTTTTAAAACTCCTATTTCAAAAAAGTTGTTTAAAAATATCGTTTTTTTTTCAGACTTAATGTGCATTTTTGGTTAAAATTAAAATGAACTACTTGGTCCCAACAAGTTGTGCACAACAAATTAGAGTTTTCCGAGAAAATCTTGGTATGCCAGTTATATATTTATAAATATTTTAATATATTTTTCAAAGAATTTTTTAAACATTTTCATGCCAATTCAACAAATTAATAATTTTCATGCGAAAACATTGTTTTTTAAAATATTAATATTAAAAAAAAAAAAATTTATTATTATAATATTTTTTTGAAAAGTTATAAAAAAAAGGGACTTGTTTGGCTATCTAGACCTTTTCAATCTAGAAATATGGTTAGTTCCGCTTCTTCGTTAACGAGAAAGTCAAAATTTAAAAAAAAAACTTTAGAGCCGTTTTCGAGAAAAACAAGCTTTTTCATTACCATTATAAGGCAGACAGTTATTATTAGGACTAGATCAAAAACATATTCAAAAAACTCATTTGATAGTCACTCTAAATACCCTAGAATAGATTCCTCAAAAAACTTTAGATGTCATCTTTTGTTAAACGTATAGGTCGTATATAGGTAAATAATATTCATTTACTTAGGGCCAATATTTCTTATATTTTCTTTATATGTATTATGTTCTCCTTTTTTGGAAAAAATTCTACCAAATTCAAAAATTTGCATTTCAAAAAAATCGGGCGTGGCTTAAAAATTTATTTTATCAAGACTTAGGGAAGATATTAATACTTTTTATGCGTAGTTATAAAGGCTGGTAAAAATAAAGTCCTAATCGAAGTTTTTATACCATTCGTATTAACAGAACAATTTTTGATAACATTCGGGTACACGAAAAAAGCCTTTTTTTAACCGATAATAAATTATGGCAATCCTGTAGATAGAAACTTACTGTATAACAGTTTTTTCTTAAAATATAATCAGGACCCAGAAATTTAAACAAAGGATTGTCCTCTCTATATGTGGACTTTTAGCAGAAACCTATGAAATGGAATTATATTAAACTTCACGGATAATATTTAATTTACAAAATTTCATTAAAATCGTTAGAACCGTTTTCGATAAAATTTGTCAACACTAAAATCGTTATATGGGACATAAGAGGTCTATATAAAATCGAAATTGTGCTCTGGCTATGTACTAGGTTTGAAGAACATTTGCCAAACCGTCAAACAAACAACCGCACATATACAAACATCGTCATATTTTCTATCATTATAAAGACGTCAGCGTCAGCTCGGTTTAAAAACAAAATTACATTTAAAGGGACATAATCATTAATTATTGATTTAAATAATATATCACTTTATAATAATATTTTATTTAAGTATAGATATAGCAAAATATTAATTTTAATAAAATACTGTATTAGTTTTATTGTGTTATTATTTGGTTCAGAGAAATTGCCTTTATTTTAAAAAGTACATAATTAATGAAAAATCAAGGAGAACACTTTGTTTTAAATGTTAAAATCACTATATTCTGATGAGCGACTTTAAATTATTGGAAAAATATGTAAGTCTATATTGGAAAAGATCTCGAAATGAACTAACTGATTTAAAATAGAATAACTTAAGTAATTAACGATTCATACTGGACTGCGTTTTATTATTGAGTGAAAATGAAATAGATATTAAATTACATAAAATGTGAGAAAATGAAGTCAGAATTATTACCTTTATTAAATTACATTTGAAATCTTACTCATTGAGAAAAAGTAACAATTGTTTAATTAATTAAATTATTATTATTATTTATATTATTTTCTCGATGAGTGTGAAAAATAATCATGTGCATGATATTATTTTACATACGGGTATACATTTCATAGTTCGATTGACAAGAACGAAGATATTATTTTATTTTAAATATTGTTATGTATTTCTTGTAATAACTTGTTTTTTTTTGTTTAATAATAGGTATCTTATGTATTTGTGTATTCTTTTAAAATCAGCAGAGGTTAGTTAATGTTTATATACATATATCACTTCTGATTGTAGTTAAAGTATCTACCTTTTATATATGTGAAGATGCCAATAATTTTGAACAGTAAACAAACACTGAATAAAGCAATAACAAAAATAAAATATATTTTTTTTGTTTCCTTTTGTAAGCTTTCAGTATTAGCCCAGGAAAATTGGAATTTTACTTCGAAAAAATTCGGACAAAGCTGGATTTTGTTTGAGACCTTTGATTTTATGTCTTGAGCAAATCCTCAAAACAACCCATTATTTGGCCTGGAGCTAAATTTTTTTTGGGGGGACAAGTGGTTGAGATAAAAACTGTAGCTTATATGATTTTCTACAAAATTATTTTGGGACTTTTCATCGTAGCATCAACCAATTTCGAGAAAAAAAATGTTAAATTAAAAAGTCTGTTTTTAGACAAAATTGCACTTTTTCACTTGTATTTGGCGCTTCATAATATTTCAACAGAATTGATTCTATAAAATTATTTTTAGATTTTCTCGGTGTAGAAATAATCCTTCTTGTGAGACATTTAAATATTTGTTGGAGTATTTCATTGAAGAAAATATTTTTTCCATTCAGCCAAAGATTTATTGTTTTGTTATACCTATACATATTTCATTAAAAACACACATTATATTTATCATTCAAAAGAGGAATTCATTTTCGTGAGCTATTGCACCATGGTTCGTTAGAGCAAAAGAGCAAAAGATGGTCTTTTCGATTTTTTGTTCTAACGTGTTTTGAAAAAGAGTCATATGACTCTGGAATCATGGTGTAATAGCACACTACAGTTGTTTCAAATGTCTACCACTTACTTACTACTAATAGTGGCAAAGGTTTTGTTCAATCCCCCTCTAAAAAATAAAGACTGATAATAGTGAAAGGTCAGGCCATGCATAGAAAAAAAGCAATCTTTCTATAAGACGTCGGATAGAAATAAGAAAAAGGGAAAAGATTGTCCATATAAGTGTAAAACGGAACACCTACGAATATAGTATTTGTTTACTGGTTACTGCTCCTCTACTACATTTTGTAATTTAAAATCTTATCAAAAATGTTATACAAAATCTCAAGACTTTAATAATTTATTAACTCAATCTGCTATGATGTTAAATACTCTTAAAATTGCCCAGTTGTTCTAATTATTATAATTTGGCATAGTATTCATTCATATTTAATTCCATTCACCATGGCTCATCACATTTTTCATGAGTGGGTACATTATTCATTGTTAACTGCTAACCCTTTTAATTAATGATTTTCCATATCCTTAGACCTAAGCCAAGGGTGTTGAGAATGTAGGTATCTCATTCACCAACACAAAAATGCAAATCAAGAATTTACCGGTCAGGGGTTAGTACAATTTTAGGTATAGATAATCAAAACTCATGTAATGGAAAATAGGGTGCGTCTTTAAACCTGGTGGTGGCGATAGAATTAAAAAAATTAACGAACACATGCTTTCTCTCGTGATTTTCGGACAAAAAGAAATTATGTATGTTATGCTTAAATTCCGGATGAGCATCAATGTAATGACAAAAATTCGTGTGATTTTTTATAGGTATCTATACCGATGCAATTCAAAGCCACTTGTGATAAAATAAGAAACGTTGATTCTCATCAAATATTAAAAATCAAATACATATAAACAAAATGGAAATTTTTAATGACAAGTCATGAAAATACTCTTCAATTCTGCATGATGATTCTTGTGAAATCTGAATAAACGAAGTTCAACTTTAGCATTGACGCAAAAAAAAAAAAAACACTCGAACGAAGACGAGTTTCCAAATGTCAATCGAATACTTTGCGTTCAGTCAATTTTACCTGTGACAACAGAAACAAACAAAAGGTCTTTTCCAACAGCTATTCGAATATAATCCTGGCAATGTGCGAATATAATCCTCAGGTTGGCAACAGGTTAATTCCCTGTTCCGTAAAATTTTAGAATTACGAACCCGACAACAAGCCTCGGAAACGGACTGATCTCACGACGACAACCAACGCAACGAAAACGGCAAAACGATTTACGAATTTTCTTATGGAACGTACGATCGCTCTATAGAGCTCGAGCTGCTCAGCAGCTAGCCGATGCCCTGTCAAAATATAGAGCTGACATAACAGCACTACAAGAAATCAGATGGACAGGGAATGGTGTTTTACAGAAGAAAGAATATGACGTATACTACAGCTGTCATACAAAACACCATGTGCTCGGGGTAGGCTTCCTAGTCAGCGAAAAAATGAAGTCTACCATCATCGGCTTTAACGCTATAAGCGAAAGGCTATGCACCCTTCGCGTGCGAGGCAAATTTACGAACATTAGCCTCATTAACGTTCACGGACCTACGGAGGAGTCCTCAGACGAAGAAAAAGAGACTTACTACGAACAATTCGAGAGGACCCTCAATGCCTGTCCAAGGTATGACGTAAAAATCATCCTTGGGGATTTGAACGCAAAAATAGGTCGGGAGCCGGTATTCAGGCATTACGCAGGCACCCATAGTTTGCATGAGAACACTAATGACAATGGACTTCGAGTCTTAGAATTGGCAGCATCGAAAAACATGGTCGTTGCGAGTACCAGGTTCCCGCGAAAAGATATCTACAAAGCCACCTGGGTATCACCTGATGGAGTCACTCGTAACCAAATAGACCACGTGTTGATAGACCGTCGCCACTACTCGAACTTGATGACGGTACGAACGTACCGAGGCGCCAATATCGACTCGGATCACTATCTTGTTGGTATGGTCTTCCGAGGGCGGATTGCCTTGCGAAGACG
The DNA here is from genome assembly GCA_951217065.1 of Baccha elongata. Taxonomy (NCBI): domain Eukaryota; kingdom Metazoa; phylum Arthropoda; class Insecta; order Diptera; family Syrphidae; genus Baccha; species Baccha elongata. The sequence goes on along the minus strand of OX578272.1, from coordinate 21,382,703 downwards.
TATTGCATCCGCCGATCAAGTTCGAATCAACACGGCTGCCCTGCGCAATGAAAATGCCAGTAACACCTTTGGTAATGCGTTAGGACTCGCCCTAGAATCGCTTGATTTAGGGAGAGTAAGTCCTGGGGCCAGTATGCTGGGCGTAGATGAGAAGTGGACACGCCTTAAGAATACTGTCATTAGTACTGCCAACTCCATCTTAGGCAGCAGTCGTAGAAATCGGAACGACTGGTTTGATGATGAATGCAAGCTAGCGACTGAACGTAAGAATGTTGCGTACCGAGCAATGCAGCAATCTCATAGAACGCGGGCACGCGAAGAAGAATATAAAGAGCTCAGAAGAATAGAAAAACGGCTTCACAGACAGAAAAAATCAGCCTGGGAGAAGAACTTAATCTGTGAAATAGAAAAAAGCCGAGAGCGAGGTCAGCACCAGGCGCGGAAGTTCTACCAATCCATCCGAAACATGACGCAGTACACACCACGCTGCACATACTGCAAGGACGGAGAGGGAAATCTGATCACCGATCCACAAAGCATACTGGAGCGGGAAGTGTACTTTAATGAATTGCTAAATGGTCAACTCACTGCAGAAGTGGAGGCTCCACTGCTTCAAGACGAATACCCTATGTTGCCGTCACCAAGCATAGAAGAGGTTGAGAAGGCTATAGACCGGCTAAAGAAAAACAAAGCCCCGGGAGCTGATGGTATACCAGCCGAATTATTTCAACATTATATTTGATATTATAGTGCACGTGTGGGAGCGTGAAGAAATGCCAGAAGACTGGCGAAAAGGTATAATATGCCCCATACATAAGAAAGGAGATGTCACAACGTGCAGCAACTATAGAGGTATCACGTTGTTGAGTACCGCCTATAAGATACTCTCCTCTATCCTACAAGACCGGATAACCCCATACGCTAAAACCATCATCGGACAATATCAGTGTGGTTTCATTCCAGGCAAATCAACAACTGATCAGATCTTTACCCTTAGGCAGGCGATGGAAAAATGTCTAGAATTTAACATCCCAACATACCACCTGTTTATAGACTTTAAGGCCGCCTATGATAGCATAGCCAGGGTAGAACTTTACAAAGCCATGAGAGAATTCGGCATCCCAAATAAATTGACACGACTATGTAGGTTGACCATGACCAACGTAACAAGCCAAGTAAAAATAGCCGGATTGCTATCCAGACCAATCAACATCTTTAATCTCCGACAAGGGGATGGTTTGGCCTGCCTCCTCTTCAACCTGGCGTTGGAGAAAGCAATCCGTGACTCTGGCACGGCAACAAGAGGGACCATCGTCAACAGGTCCAGCCAGATACTGGCTTACGCAGACGACATCGACATCATCGGAAGAACCGAGCAAGCTGTACACGATTCCTTCATCCAGATCGAGCAGGCGGCACAAAATCTGGGGCTGCACATTAGTGAAGGTAAAACAAAGTACATGGTGGCGTCGAATGCGAGAGGAACAGTTGGTCAAACAATCAAGGTAGCGGAGCACGAATTTGAAGTGGTGCAATCCTTTAAATACCTTGGGTCAATAGTAGCAGCCGATAACAATATAGAAGAAGAAATACGCGGGCGGCTTCTCAAATCCAACAGAGCCTACTACAGTCTGTCAAAGCTCTTCAAATCCAGAAATCTCACCATAACTTCAAAACTACTGCTGTACAGGACCATGGTTCTGCCAGTACTCACATATGGATCCGAGACTTGGGTGCTTAGCAAAAGGCACTCTGACCTCTTAGCCGCGTTCGAGAGAAAAGTCTTAAGGAGAATTGTTGGCCCCATATGTGAGGAAGGACGATTCCGGAGACGGTACAATCATGAATTGTACGCAATCTACCTTGAAGCAGATATAGTGACAAAAATTAGGCTCGGTAGACTTCGGTGGGCAGGGCACCTAGCTCGCATGAGCGAAGAGGAACCTGCTCGGAAAGTTCTTTGTGGTACATTCTATGGCAGACGACAGCGTGGTAGACCATGCTTGCGCTGGAGAGATGGCGTAGACCAGGACGCCCGGAGCCTTGGGGTGCGCAACTGGATGGCGTCGGCTCGAGACCGGGATAGGTGGAGAGACTTGTTGAAGGAGGCCAGGACCGGACCCCGGTTGTCGAGCCGATGATGATGATGAATGTGCGAATAAACGTGGACAAAATTGCAACTTATAAAATCAGACAAACTTGAAAACGACACGAAGCTAGAAACACCTTCTTTTTGAAAAAGAAAGTATTGTCTTTGTTAACGAAAATCAAAGCAGGGGTAATTGTTTGTTTTTAATGAGCCACTACAACGATTTCGCCAGGCCAAAGTATGCTGATTAATACTAACTTCTATTTATTTTTATGACGTTGATTTTTTGTTTGACTGTGAAAAAATAAGGTGTTAATAGGTGTGCATCAATTTTTCTCACTTTGACCGAATTCCTGAATTCGTCGAAAAAAGCGACCCGAGCGCAACCTAGGGAGTAATTAAAATAGCCTATTTTACCCGGTACAACATTAGCTATCGGTCAGTGAAAGTCCCACCAAATCGGTCCAGCCGTTCCCGATATAATTCGGAACAAACAGATAAACAGACAGGTCAATACCACCGTCATTTGCAAAAATGAGTCTCATATTTATTTTTGCTAAATCGCAGTTCGCTCAAGAAACTACTCACGAATACACTGCGGTGTCCTTTTATTAAAACCCTTTACATTAAAACGTATATAAGAATTTTAAGCTCGGTGGGTTCATCATACAAAAAATTGCATATAGCTACCTATTCTTAGATGTGAGTACAGGTTATTGATGTTGACTTCTTGCATTTCAGCTCAAAAAAAGTTTCCTTTCTAATTGACACCGTGATGGTTGGAAATAAAAAAGTTGTTTTGCTGCTTAACAGTTTTTTGTTTTTGTTAAACTTTAACAGATATACTGTTATTCTTTTTGGAGGTCATTTGTCTTTCGTTATATTATTATTGTACATATCTATATGTTATCTATAAATATATGGTTCACTCGTTTTCTTCAGTGATTTATCTCATTTTCCTTTTGTTTCAAAGTAACTTTCTGCAAAACAAATTAACTATTAATAATCCGGCATATATTAATGCATACAAACATACACATACTCGTTTATATCTAGAAAATGTTTTGAAGTTTAAAAAACCATTTAAAAAGAGGAGGTATGCAATGCAGGTACCTAATATTCCTCGATACCGAAATATATTTTTTATTTAAAGGTACCTATGCATTTACAAAACAAGATTATTGGTTAAATCTAATCGAATTTGCATAGAAGGTATTGCTATATTAGTAAAAATGTTTTTTATAATCTATAAGCTAAAAATTTAACATTTCCGTTCTATAAGTGCAATCCTGCTTATAAAGAAATACCGGTAACCGCAAAGCATTCGGAGCTATAGCGAGAGTGACCCATTTGTCGCCGTCGGTCGGGTTAATCACGAGAAATGCCGTCAAGCTCGGTTATGGACTAAAGGCTAGTCTTTTCAGCTATGGTTATTTGTAACCACTGGGTATTTTAGTTGTTAACCATAGATTTTTTATTTGTTTCTATGGTTACCAGCAAATGGTTAAATTTAACCAGAGCTGAAAAGACTGGTCCTAAATTGTGGCGCTGCATTTTTTTTTTTTTTAGGAATTCTGTGGCCTGCCTATATCTTCCGAAATATTTTATGAAAGTGCCTTTTGGACTAGGTTCTTAAGACAAATGATAATAAGGCGCAAAGAAAGTGAACGGGAACTTTTATTCTGTCTCTTCGTTTTGACACCCTACTCTCTACATCTACAAAAAAAATCAGACGTGCCGATGTTCGCATGGTGTTCATTTGTAAACCCATTTACCTCTTATACTCTGTGTTTTTAAGTTTCTAGTATATTCTTCTAAATCTGATGTTCTGTGGAATCAGAATCGATTTGGCCAAGGTTTTGACCAATTTTTGGCATGTCACAGAGTCCTGGGACGAATCAATGAGTGCATTTGTTGCATTCAGTATGTTCTCAGTTCCTTGTTTCAGAGATCCACAATAAGTTTTGCTTTCGTGAAATTCATAAAATGGCTTTGATTACCGCCTATAACTTTCAATAAAAATATCAATATTTTTCTTAATTAAGTTCATTGCGGTGAGATAATTAAAAACTTTTTACCACCATCTCTTTCAAAAAAAAATAGGTCAAGTGAAACAAGTGATGAGAAAGTTTCTCGTGCTGGCGCTGCGGTTGGTATAGCTTCTGAGTTTTTGTCATGTTTTTAAATAAATTCGAAAATTCAAAACTTGGTTTCACATTAAAAAGGTATTTGTCTTATCTTCCTCGCCTTAACTTATACATAGCCTATAATAACTTCACCGACGTGTTCCATGAGGGCGGCTATTAATCTTGATTTTAAATTTTATTTGTACGCATCAAATAGAAAACCTTCCTCCTTTTATCTAATTTTTCTTGTAAATCTGTAATTTTTTAACAAAAAAAAAAAAGACAGCATTGAAAACACGAGTCATTCTGTGAATCCAAACATTTTCTTTTATTTAATATTGAAAAGTATTCCCTGTGATGGTGCTAAAATGACTAGAAAGATTCAAGGGTGATTCCCTTGGATGCAGTAAAAGTTTCAATGCAACAAAAACTTAAATAAAAAGAGAAATTAAAAAGACAAAAGTATAGGGATGAAAAAATTGATATTTTTTTTGTATTCTTCATTAACCCCTGGTAAATATCAATAAAGTGAAAATTAACACATTTTTTTGTGGTCCCAATGGAACTTAGGTATAATAATTTTATTTTTGATAGAAAAAATTTCAATTTCAACGGAGGAATATTTATTTAAATTCGAATGAGTATATATGAATGAAGTCCCTTGTTTTAATTTGAATTTTATTGTGCCTTTTTTTTTTAGCCTATTACCACATTGCAAAAGGTAAAGACGCTGTTTAAAATAAGGTACATTTCTTTATTGTTATAAGAATGCCTTATGATATTCTTTATTTGGTGAAATTGAAATTGAAATTGAATTTTGTTCAAAAATGTCTTACATGTTAAGTAACATTTTTACTTGAGTATAGGTATACCTACTAAGTTATTCGTGCAAAAAAAAAAAATTACATAATGATTTTTTTATACGGGTGTCCCGCAACTCAACGTCAAGCGGGTACCGGTTGATAGGGTAGGTTATACCAGTACTGCATATAGTAAGAAAAAAAATTATACCGCTCGGCTACGTAATAATAGCAATATTTAGAAAAATTATGAAAATCGATACCCAGGGCCACATTTTTATGTACTGTGGTCACAAATTTTAATATTTTTCAGTGATTTTTTTTTCTACGTAATCCTAACCATGCTAATGAATGCAATCTAAAAATCCAAAACAAATAATGTAAGTTTCGCAAAAAAAATGATGTTTGACTGAGTCATTGTTTAAACAAATTGTGTAAGCAAACTTTAACACATCATATTTTTTTAAAAAATGTAGCACACTACACACGGCAAGTTGTTAAAAAAATTGGCCCATTTTACCAAGTTTTCAAAATAGTTCAACACTTGCCACTTGCTGCTTCCATAATCATGTTACCAACATTCAAACCATTTTCGAGCAAGTAAAATTAAATTTTTTTCAAATAGAAACGTATTATTCCTTATTGATGTAGGACTCCGGTAGGACTTTCCTTTGAAATATTGTTTAGGCTGCTTAAGTAGTTGACATAACAAAAGCCCTGATCCCTGGGAGGTTATCCGGAGGAGGGCGAGGAGTATAAAGCCTCCAAAAGTGGGCTTTTGGGGCTTTACGCTTATACCACGGAAATAGTGTGTCGTAGCGAAATTTTTGTAAGAATAAACTAAAGCCCATCAAATGTTGTACAATTTTTGTTATGATCTTTTCTTTCCAAATATCAATAACCGTTTCCGAGATACACGTATCGCAAAAGAGAAAAATTATAAAAACAAGTGTTTTCTTTATATTTTTCATCAAGTATTCTATTGTATCGTCCAAATTGTTAATCTGACAAAAAAATATAAGTTATCTTGCTTAACGAAAATGGCCCATATTCATATACATTTTGTAAACTCAAATTCTTCTGAACTGGAATCTAATGTTAACCCTCAGGTTAGACACAGTTGTTATGCATAGATGATTTTTCAACTCTGTTTAGTAAAACACGAGTGGAACGTGTCCCAAATTTCAGTTCCACATATGGAGTGAGTGGGATAGATTGATTTTTTTATTAAGTAAGAAAAAGAAAGGTTAAAAACAATGCATGACAGGTTGAAAACAATACATTCCAGATGTTAACGATATTTTTTATTGATATTTTTTGTCTAGGAACAGAAAATTATAAAATTTAAAATAAAATGTCTGATAAAATGCCACGCAGCATCTAGTTTCTCTATCTCAATTATTTTATTGCACAATTATATGTTCATCTGCGTGAATAATACCAATATTCCGCTGAAATTTGTCTTATTGTAGGTAGGTTTATGTAGAAATATTACTTTATATTTATGTATTTGTTTTTTTTTTTTTTGTTGGTAAAGTGGTACATAATTACCAACATTTTATTTGCAAGAAAGAAAATCAATCGCTACTTTTAACAAATTATTCCATTTGTGTACCTATTTCTGACATTTATAAGAGTTAAATATTACTTAAACATGAGTTCGGTCCAGTTTAAAGTTAGACACGAGTTTTTCGTTAAGGCTTGGGTTTAAATGTTCTATGCATAGCAAAAAGTAGAGTTTAGTTTAAAAACAACTTAATAACAACTTTTCAAACATCTATGAATTTGGCCCAATGTGTTAATTTATTTACGTGAAGAAAAACAAGCCACTATTAGGTACTCAATTTATGAATGCCGTTTTGATCGTCATAGCGATCGCTGTCGGTACTGTATCATGGTCACCATTAACTTTTCAAAGTGATGAAAGTGGTCAAGACGTGTTTTTGTCATTGTTTTGTATGAGACCGCGATGACACCGAACGGTAGCTATGTTGCGATACGGTGAACGATGACAGTGCCAAGACCTACCTCTATTTTTGTGACATTGAATGATACATTTGGATGACCGTGTACATAATATTAGCTTAAGAATTAAAAAACATAATGTTATTTTTTCAACAATATTACATACAATGCTTACAAAAACAAAATTATCTACATATTTATTTTTTGATTTTGTGTTCCCGGAATATAGGTTAATAATTTGGTATAGGTTATATAATTTAATAATTGTTATTTAATGTTTTAATGTCAATATTGTTATAAAACTTTAAATGTTTTCTTGTTTTTATATAGATCCTGATGATGGCACTTAGTGCCGAAATATATTTGCTTCGGAATATTTTGGAGGCACAACAAAGCATAACAACAAAAAATAAGGTATCTAGCTATTATCACGAATATTAAGGTCATATTCTCAACCCGTATAAGGGAAGATGAATTTTATTAAATATAGCCATATCATATATAAATAATAAACTCCTGGAACAAATAAATACAACAAAACTAGTTTGTCATTCAGTTGGCTTGGCCTTAGAATGGAAGAATCTATAAACGGAAGGTTTTTCGACTTTTTCTGATGGTAACTATTTGCGAAACCTGTAGACAGATTCTTAGAAGTAAACACTTAAGTTTTAAATAAAAGAAAGGAAAATAAATAGAAGAACAATTAATAGATATCTGTTGAAGGTGTTCCGAGTATCCAATATAAACAACAACTAGGTACTTACTAAATCCTTTAGCCGCATTTAATTCAGAAAAATGTCGAAACGACAGTAACTTTTATGAATATTTAAGAACACCTTTCTTATTCGTATACACATAATAGTTTCAAAATAACATATCATATATTGAGTTACTTAAAAACTTATACCCTCTGCCTGCATACCTCCCAAACCATATTAATTTACATACCACACGTTCATATATACTTCGTCCTTGCCGTCCTCGGTTTTGATATTTTTGCGGGGACCCTTGACAGAGAGTATTTGATTTGAGGATGAAAATGTTTACTAATTACTGTACCACCCCTTAAACACCATTACTCCCGCTCCCCTTAGACCGAACGGCAACAGAAAAAAAAAAACTTTCCAAAATCTAATTCTCTGTTGCGTGAATATAAATTAGAATTTAATTCGGTGCTCGTTTTAGGCTCATCCACATGGTGTGGGATTTTGTAATTAGTAGACCACTGAGAATAAACCGAAAATTCAAAAGTTCTCGGACAATTTACACAATGTACAAATATGACATCATGTTAACGGATAATTCCAAACCTAATATGTACCTACTCGAAACAACTAGTATACCTAATAATTCTAATTTCACATTAACGAGAACAATGAAGACAATTTGCAAATCGCATGCAATATTCATTCCCATTTAATCCAGGGTAAACATAAAATCATCCTCTGTGTTCTCACGACAATATCCTGTAGGTTGGCTAACATATATGTATATAATATTTCCCTTTTAACCTATTCCTATCTATAAGCCTATGATGACGTATATTTCACGTGCGAGTGAATTGTGTGATGGTTGGTTGTGCGATTGTTAGTGCGGGTGTCTGGAACAACAAAAATACACTGCGGTTCTGTTGATTGGGTTACGACAAGTTTCTAACACTTTTTGGAAATAATCTATTTTTTAATTTTTTTACCCGCAAATGTATATAATAACTATGGTGTATGAGGTTTAAGTTTTAATGTCTGGATCAAACAATTGCGACATTTTAATAGCGACGGCAACACTTTCAACTGGTAATTTGATAGTTGCACAGCAACTTGTGACCGTATAAGTACTTACGCATATTATTATTTGCGTAAGTACTTATACGGTCATAAGTTGCACGAGCGTGTTAAGGTGAATTTGACAGGCTGCAGGTGGCTTAAATCGAATCAGCTAAAACTTTTCCCGTCCGGTCACGATAGACGGAAACGAATATAAGCATGACGAAAGCCGTGAAAAGCCGCCATTATTAGGTCTGTCTATCAGACAAAGCGAGTCAAAGTATCAACTTCCTTAGGTTAATGAATGGGAATTAGAAATTGGTAAAAATTAGTAAAAATTATAGAACATTTTGAAACAAAATAAAAGGTCAAACAGAAATACATACATAGTTGCTAGTCTACTTAAATGTCGTTATTAAAATAAACGCTTTGGTGTGGGGATACTCGTTTTTCTTTGTCACGATAAATACAAAAGCTTGTTTGTAGTCAGTAGATATAATCGCTGTTGTGAGGTCTCACTGTTTTAGGCCAGCTTTTTAACTTGAATTTCACACCACATGACCGAAATGCAATGGCGTCTCTTTAAGCACATGCAGTTTGTTGCCACTGGTGCTAGTACGACATACATATTTGCAGTTCATAACCTTCCTATAACCGGTCCTATAATTTTATTCGTCTCTCTTTTCTTGCAGTCATATTATAGAATATATAGAATATGGTCCTTCAGGATGGGGGTTGTGTGTCGGCAAAACTTTTCTATTACGGAAAAAACAAAATGGTGACGAAACACTGACAAGTTTTGGATATGGATGATGTCAATGTGGACGACCGCGACCTCAGGGACGACGAATTTTGGACCTGCGAATGCAATGCTCTGTTTTTAAACAGACTTCGTGCAGTCTTTTAATTAGTTAAGAAACTGGGACAGTCTTAAAGGCATGACGTTATTAAAAAAACGTGATGGGATGGAAGCCATCTAAGTAAGGTCTTCAAACAGTAGCGATAGAGCAAAAGTGATACCAATCAAGTTATTAGGAGTGTATATTTGAAGAACTTACTATCTAACTGTCCATTGCCTCAACGAATACAACATAATGCATATAGGACTTATGAATTTGCTTTCAAAAGGGGGGCCGGGTGTTCGTTTGGTTGATATCGAATGTGCTTTGCCTGCAATATAGATAAACAACGTTGCAATATAATGACAAATCCTCTTTTTTTTCATCCTCATAGTTTTGTATTCCGTAAATTTCTAGTAATAGTTGACTTAGGGCCCATCAAAACTGTCCTCTGTCATGTCACAGAGAAGTTGAGTATACATATACTTCCTGTTTCCTGGCAATCCTACAAGCTTTTTCACATCATGTAGTTTCATATTTATTCCTTATCGGATGACGTACTTATATTACAATCATCAGGGCATTCATATTCTATTATTATTGACATGTTTTGTTTAGCTAACCAATGTTAATTTTCGAAAACAAACACACATTTTAGCAAATATTACTGCAAGGATGATGTCTCCAAACAGAATATTTTCTATGCGTTAATCAAACAAGAATGTTTTGCTTAATACTTTGTTGAGGTATACATTCAATCAAATATTTCTACTTATTTTGCGTGCGTCTTATCCAGTTTTCCAAAATAAAAACTTCTTTTTTTTTGCACAAAGTTCAAGCCACCTTAAATTAACAAAACCAAGCTTTTAGATTTTCTTTAATCAGGCCACGAGCGGAGTTATATGACATTTTTCTCCTTCGAACTCCCAATGATTGGCCAGCTTCGAGGGTCCAACCATTCGGAGCTCTTGCATATACGTATCCTTCTGGTTAGACCGATGTTTTACCGTCCGTGAATCTCGTCGTTAACATTTTTGGCGTTGTATCAACTTTTTGAAGATGTTGCCTCATATACGATTATATGATAATTTGGAATTCAAGGTCTAAAAATAACGGTATTTGCCATGTAACGGTTATTCATAAATTTGATTTTCTCGTTAACGAGAATTTAAAAGACAATATTTGTAAATTTAATATGTATTTTGAAAATGGTTAACGATTTTTTTAATTTTGGATCTTATGTGTAAATACTCAAATTTGATTTCGTTTCACATTGTATAAAAAATCGATTTTTTTAAAAACTGGATGGTACGATTTTAGTAAAAAAGAATTGTAAAATAGATTATAACACATAATAACATCTGGTTTCCTAAGCGAAAACGTCGTAACACAATTTTTTTATTTTCGATTTTTCTTGTTTTGTTCAGTCTCAAACTCTGAAACCTGATGATAATTTATAATAAAAACACGTAGGTATTTAAAAATAGTATAAAAGTAATTAAATAAATAAGTTAAAAAAAAAAAACTGTCGAAAACCTTAGAAAATTCGCTTCGCTAAAAATTGTAATTTGAGATACGACCTTCTCGCTTAGAAGGGCAGATATATGAAAATTAATGGGGTACCACAATTTTATAGGAAAACTATGAGTAATTTTAAAAGTAGATAATTTTTTTTATTAATTTTATTTTACTTTGTTTTGTATGATTTAGTCATGCATTTTTATCTTTTAGGGCCAGTCTTTTCAGCTCGGGTTAGATTTAACCATTTATTATTTTAGCTGGTAACCATTATAGTAACACATACAAAATCTATGAATAAAAACGGAAATAAGCAATGGTTACACATCTTAGTCTATTGCATTTTTAGGTGTCAGATACGGTTTTAGTTTGCGTATAGAGGACAAAAGACAAAACAGAAACAACCAGATTTTAATCAAAAGTCGTGTCTGATAATTCGAGATTCACTCCATTTATTTCTTTAATATCACAAATCCTGGCCGAAGTAAGTCGAGTGCTGACCGCAGCTTACCAGTTTATCTAACTACACCTTTGATTGTTTAATAAAGTTATTTAGCAGCTCTCCAGTTAAAAAAAAAGCACACATTTATATATTTTAATGTAAATTCATTACACCTGTACATTGTACAACCTTAAAACACCCTAATAAATTTGAAAACATCAACTTCATAATATGTTTCCGGAAACATCCCTTAATATTTCAAGCGTAATGGTTTTGTGTTATACTAAGCTGATCACATGGCACAAAGTAGAAATTAAACATGAATCATGCAATAATTATTCATTCGGTAACTTATTTCAACAATTTCTGAAAACCCTTTTAAAGGTTTTGGCAATGGCAATGGCAGTGGCAAGAACAGAGGATAAGAAAATTTTATTCAGAATATAATGGGGTTGGTAAGTTTAAGCAGATGACGTACCTACTCTTCCGTCCAAGCCTATTATTTCATCCGCGCGTTTGAACCTTAAAGCAACAACGTTATCTGTTATAACAACTAGGGAGTCAAGTCCTTGAATGAGATGCATTAGAGTCTCATAAATAATTAAAATTTTTCTTGCCATAGTGGAAATAGGAATGAGCTGTCAGATAATGGTACACAGTGTACTCAGTTTATTTTTTTTTTTTTTTTATATACATTATCGTTGATATCTCAACTTTGTGCTCTTCTTTTTCCAACAATGGTTATTTCTCATATAGTAAAATACACATTAAAAGAAAAATAAGGATATTTGAAGTGATTAACTGGATTATCCCAAAGCTTTATTTGACTTTCTTTATAGTAGCTTCACATCACAATATATAAATGAGAATTTGGATTGGTTGTCCTTTAGTTAAATTCATTCAGAAATTCAATTTCAAGATAGTCTATGGTTTTGTATTTGTATGTTAACTGTTTGATGGGTATAGCTGGTCGTGCATTAAATTTGTTTGTCTTTATGGCCATAATCCATTTGGAATATAGGTACTTTATTATTAGATAGCAAGTCTTACAGGTGGATTTTCTGCCTTCCTAAGCTTTTTTAACACAATTTTTATGTTTTTTTAAGTTATAAACCTAATAGTGAGAGCTAGCGACCAATTTTAAGACATTATTTTGGCGAGCCTGATTTTTTGTCCAGTTAATGCTTCAGAGCCACTCATTAAATAATGTCAATTATGGCTACCGGAAATGGCCGGAAACCAAAGATACAACCCTTTAAAGTGAAAAAAAAATAAACCAACTATGGTAATTAATTTTTGAACGAAATTTTTGTTCACTAAAATATAGTTTGAAACGTTTAAAATAAATATCAACCCGGAAAAGGGTTGCCATAGCAACCAATGATCTTGTGTTAAAAACCCTTGTGCTTGAGGAATTTCAAGTCGATTTGCTAGAGCATTTAAAATTGAAAATCTTTTGAGTTGGAAAGTATTTCTTGAAACGATATCGACAAACATTGTGTTCGAAACCTCTCGAAAATATGTTTACCGTTTTTGGATCTGCCTCCTTCAAATAAGGATGCTATCAATTCTGCACTCTGTTATGCTGCCAAATGATGTCAAAAGAGAAATCAGATTTGTGTTGTAACTTGTGATCAACCAAAGAAATACTAAAAATAACCCTTTATTAAAAAATACCATGGCGGTATTCGAAGGGCTTCATTTGGGGATGTCAGCCGCTGGAACCATTTGTCTTACCAGGCAATAGGTGTGCTGAATATTAAAGGAATTACAAATATCAACGATACTGAACGGCAATACCTTATTGACTTTTTTAACTCCGATGCACTAGTTATAGCTGAAAGAATTAATAATGATCCACATTTGGTTTCCTTGGTATTGAAATTGCAAAACAGAATAGACATTCGTTGGAAGATCACGTAAATGTTCTTATGATTTAATTACAAGCGCAACGTTTGGGCGATTGGCAATTAGACTTACGGTGTTTACGAGAAATGTTGCCTTTATTTCACGCAGCTGGTCACCTAAATTATGCAAAAACAGCTCACTTGTATCTTAAATATATGTTGAAGCTACATGAAAATATGAAGACTAAAGCATACAAATGGTATATTTTATAACCAGAAGAACTGATAAGGTTACTGCCGGTAATTTTACAGATATGACAATTGAACAAACTCTTATTAGTACATCAAAGTCGTTAGGTGGAATAAGTCGTGGGAGAGGAGTATCGGAAAGTGTGTTATCAAAGTTCATACTTGGAATAATGCCAACATCATATGAGATTATTGATCAAATGGAGCTTTTTACCTGTGCTAAATCGGAAACTAGTGAACATGTTGATCTACCTTCAAGCCGTATACAGCGAGTTGCAAATGATTGTCACTATTAAATCATCGTTACTCTTTCAACGAATCATTGTGTTAAGCCAAGTACAGACGATTGTCAGGTCTTACAATATTGTCAGATCTGTCAATGGTCTGACGACTCCTGCCAATGAGCTGAGGATAACCAACTATCTGACAATGCAAAATTGTGTGTTCACACGGTTTGTAAAAAAATTGGTCGATCAGTTGGCAGGCATTTTTAGAAACGTCAATTATTTTGGTGTGTTTTTATAAAAAAAAATTATTTCGTATCAAAACTGAAAACTTTACTATATTTTTCATAGAAATAAACTTGTATTCACTCTAAAATTGTGAAATATACCTATTATTTAAAAATAATTGTCTAGAAGAAAATTGTGCGCATAAAACAAACAAAAATGGAAAAAAAAGATTGAACTCGAATCAATCTTTGTTGCAGAAAGCAGCGAGAAGGTAGAGCCTACGATATATATATACCAACGCTTAAGAAAGTCTTTGAAGATTCCACAGATTTCACTTTAACCTAAAAATACTTCAAGGAACACCCAGCTTGCAATTACTTTTTCAGCATTCCTGCTTCGTTTGCAGGAGAAAACAAAAGTGAACTGATAATAATTGAATAAAAATGTATTTATGCTTGGATTTTTGTATCTTTTATTAGAAAAATAGTTTAAAACTTGGAAAGTTATTTCTTAATGCTAAAGATGATTCCATTGTATTTCTGTTGGAACCATTCATGGCGTCTTCCTTGGAATTGCGCGGTGGAATCCTACGGCACGTGATGGAATCCTTAGCGTCACAAGTAGCCTCTATCACAAGATTCACGAGCCAACAAATCTTGAGAATTTAATCCAATTAAATTCATAAATCAATAGGAGCTTGTGAATTAAATATTTTTAATTCACAAGCTATGCATATAACTAATTAAAAAAGAGCTTATGGCTTAGTGTTTTTTTTAATTCATAATCTCGCAACCCTGGTGTCTTCATCATCTGCCCTAAAACTGGCTGCGAGCGGTAAAACCTCAGGAAAAAAAACTTTTTTGATACGAATAACCAATCCCAAAAATCCCGTAATTAGGACACCAAAATCCCGGGAAATTTGGGACCATAAAATTGGACGGGATCCCTAATTGTGTATGGGCACCATATTATACGATTCACATAAATAGATTGGAGTCCGTTCAAAGAAGATTTATGAAATTTATTTTACGTTTTTTTCTATGGTCGGGTAGAATCATCTTGCCACCTTACACTCAAAGACTTCAAATTATAAATCTTCCATCTGTATCGTGTCACAGAGCGTATATACAATTTCGTTTTATAGTCGGGATAATCAATGGATCAATTTTAGCTCCGTCGATCCTCTGTCGATTGAATTTCAATGCTAGCTGTTATAGTTTGAGAAGGCAGTTGCCAATTTGTAATATTTTCAGTAGATCAAACTACGGCGCTAATAGCCCTTTAAATTTTCTGATAAATATTTTTAATAATAATTCTAATTTTATTAGTTCCACTAATGACAATGTTAAATGTGAGAAAAATGTTTTTAAATCAAAATTATCAATAATGTTCATTGGATGTAATTTTTTTAGCTATAAAGTTCTTATAAAAATGTATCTACCGTTAGTATTTAACGAAATTAAATAAAAAAATAGAACACCATTTTCAGCGAGTGTATTTTTAAATTCATGAATGGCTTGAGCCAGGATCTAAGCCCATACTCAATTAGGGATAGAAATTGACGCAGTCTGGTCTTATGCCAACAATTACAACACTGAAACCAGCTCCAGCTTTATACTTTTTGTTTTAAATTCAATTCTTAATATAAAAAGTACAGTTTTAGGTAGCAAGCATCGTAAAAAACCAAAAACAGACAAAAAATCATATTTTAAACAATTAAGGTTCTCAAAATAGCTGAAAAAAATATTTAATTTTTTAACAATTTAAACAAGTGGTAACCATGATAAACGTCCATAACTACTTAACGGTAAGTTCAAAATACCAAGTCATAAATTGTTTTTTGTTGCAAATTTACAGACAAGATGGCATACTTCCTTTTTTTTATTTAAAACAAAAAGTTTTTTTATGTTTACCATTTGAAAAAACCTTATTTTTCGTAATTTGTTATTAACTTTTTATGCTTGCACAAATACGCTGTAGACGTTTTTTCCTATTTTTACTCACCAAAAGAAAATTTTTAAAAGTGAACATACATATGTTTCAAATTGTAATTAATTTGTGACATGTTTGACCCTTTTTTAGTACTAAGGTGACTGGACGATATGATTATTCTTTGGGGGGTAGGTATACGTTTACTTACCGCTGATAGCCTTTGATACAATTTTTTTTTCAGTTAATCATTCCCGTGGACGGCTTAATCGATTTTAACAGAAATTTTGCCAACATTTTAGAAAAATGATTACCTACATATTTAAATTTTTATTATGTTATTTCTTTATTATTTTTTTTTTTTGTAAATTCAATTTTTGGAAAACGGGTTGACTCATTTATTAAATTTTTTTTTACAAGCTTCAATATTAAATAAAAATATTTCTTATGTATTTAAAAACCGCTCTAACGATATATTGTAGCTTATTGCGCGAAGTCTTATTTTACTTGCGCAATAATAGGCCAATATTATTAGTTTCGAGTGAAGCAAAATGCGAGGTTTTAATCAATTTGAAATTAGATACTATTTAGCCTTCAAAAGTATAGGTTTTATCATGTCGTTCTTCGCGTGTTGCGCGTAAACAGTTGGACGGATTTTCTTTAAACTTTATGTGTAGTACATTTTTGGGGATTCTCTCAAGGTGCATTAGATAAAAACTAAATCCATGATGTCATTGCTCTCAGATGCTGTCAGAAAGTGGGAGATCAGATTACCTATTACCATCACATCCTAAATCGGAGAATCAGTTTCAATAAAAAGATACAATTACAAATTACATTTACATACCTTCAAGATCTACCCAATTTTCTGATAAAACAAAGTTAGGAATAATTAATACAAATTTCTTTCATGTTGTTTTTATTTAAATTTAATCCAAACATTGATTACAAACATATTATGTATTTCACTGGTCAATCCTCAATGGGGCTAGCCAAGCCCATATCTCCAGTTTCGCAGGGCTCTTCTTTGCTTTGAAAATGCTACCGGCTGGAGCACAGTCGTTAAAAACTTATCGTTCCAGGTCTGGCTGGTGAGATTAAGAGTTGGCTAAACTGAAGCTATACTCCAGTCGGCAGATATTTTTGTTCTGTCAAGAAGAGAATTACTCCCACTCACGCAACTTCATTGCTCCTCTTAGGGTATGTCCAGTCGTCTGGCGGGCGCCAGATTTTGTTTTTTTCTTCAATGAAATAACATATTAAAAAAAAAATTCTAATTTTGAAAAAAAAATTCAATCTTAATTTCGGTCATTTGACCTTTCGGTCTTTTGGGTTTTCGGTCTTTTGGATTTTCGGTCTTTTGGGTTTTCGGTCTTTTGGATTTCGAAATTATGTCCGTCTCCCAATATATACTTTTTCAAAATCAATGTTTTCTCCCTTATTTTTTCTACGGCAGCAACGCGCCGGGTAACAGCTAGTTATTAAATAAAAACAAATTTATTTAAAAACTGCTCTAACAAAAATTTCCTGCATGTGGTTGTACATACCTACAGGCACTTTTAAAAAAGTTCCATATGTTTTTACTTGCGATTATAATAATTATTCCATTTATCTTTTTATACTTATCATTTTAAACAGAAAGTCCTCTTTAGCCTAATAGACCCGTTTATATCAGTACCTGCAGCCCAGCAATTTAGGTTAGAAGAGAAATTGGAAATTTGTACCTAAAATACAACGTATTTGCCATACAACCGTTATGAAATTTTTCTTTTCTCGAAAACAGCTCAAACGATTTTTTTGAAAAAAGTTAAAGATTGTTATTGTCCAATTTTTTGTTTGTGGCTGGGTAAGAAAAATTGTCGAACCTATTAACAGTACGTCGCCCATAGAATGGTTTTTGTTTTTTTTCTTGATATTAGCTTTCTCGTAAACGGCTTAATCGATTTTACCCAACCATTTTAATTATAAAAGCTATTGATTATTCTTTTGTGCAAAAACAAGATATACACTTTTGTTTTATCAATAAAAAAATTAATGAATTTTATTAAGTTAAGTTCGTGCTCGCTTAAGTGTTTAGCTATTTACACTGGTCATCGCATATTCTTTGGTTGGTTTAATTTTTAATTAAGAAGTATGGTAAAAAACACTACAACGGCATAAGTTCAAAAATCAAACCTAAATTCAAAGGATTTGAAAAAATGCTTGGTTTTTTTTTTACCTTAATATTTTTTTTTTTACATGCGTTTCTACCTACATACTTCGAAATTGTTAAAAAAAAACTATTTTTTTAATTATTAAATAAAAATCACTCTGCCGATTTAGATGTGGAATCGAAGCGTGATGTAGAATTTCTCATCTGGGGTGGTATGGAGATCCTCATCTTGAGTTGTTGGTACCTAGACCACTTCCCGAAAACCTCATCTAAATAAAGGACGATCTTCCATATATTTTTAAATTACCGCGTTTTCTGTAACCGTTAATGGATCCCACGAGACCGGAAAGATAACAGCCAATCTTAAAAAAATGAGTTAAAAGCAAAACTGTAAGTTAAGTTCTTCTTCTTGAAACTTCTTAGGTCATTTGAATCTTTAATTAAATTTATACTATATTATATAATAAAGTATTATTATTGTTCAACTTTTGAAGAGAAAGTAAAGACTTTAAACTCACCTTTTGCAATTGTATATACCCCAGACGATTTGTGTTCAAACTCTAATAATCTTTTAAAAAAAATGGTCGCTCGATCCGCTCCTGTGCTGCCTGTAAAACTAGAAAGGCACACTTACGTAATTTTTTAGTCTATTTCTTTGATTGGCATAGTTATATGCTTTTATTTTTGGCTATTTTTACTTTCCCGTAATACCTATATTTTAGTTTTTATTGTTAAGTGGTTAGAGTATACGCAAATCACTTCTCGAGAAAGATCTTTGAGAGTAGCACTATTTTTCACTAGCCCGTTCAAGCATAAGACTGAAGGTCCCTCCATTAATCGAACTTTATAACGAGCTTACAAGAATTACTTTTCTTGAGACCGAGCTCGACCAAAAGCATATTCCACATCGGTTGCTTTTATATGGAGTTGAATCAGTATTCAGTAATGCATTGGTTTAGTTAGGAAAATTTTTAAACCACAATAATTAATCCTAGTCAGCTCGTGACCACGACAAGTGGAATCTTTTCGAACCGTCATCGGGCAATTTCATAAATCTTTATGGGAAAAGAAAAGTCGTAGCGGTATGTCTGAAAAACAAATACGTTTGATAATCATCGATAATTAAATAAATCACAGCAAAAAAAAAACTACCTGTAAAAAAATATGAGAATAATTAAATAAGACCGATTAAAATTTGTGTTAAAGATGTGAGTTTTACAAAAAAAAAGTTACATCTGCTGGAGGGTGTCCTCAGCTATACTTGCATCTTTTCGGTATACGCAGTTTTTTTTTATTCGACTGATGCCCCTAGAAAAAACAGTATTAATTTTATGAAAATTATTTGAAAAGAATTACCTTGTTAAATCCAAAACCCCCTTAACCATTGTCTTATAAAACCTCCACAGTAATTATTTTTTTTTTAATAAAAAAATGTAATTATATTCTTCTAAAAAAATTAGTCTAACTTTATTTGTATTTGAAAAGGTCATATATACAAGAACGTTTAATAATAAGTCTTAATATTATTATATACATTTTTGTATGTATTCTTCTATACCATTTCTTAAAATATATTCTTACACAATAGTTTTTATCCGAAAATGATTTTCATTTAGTGAATCAATGAAACAGGATACTATGTACATGGAATTTGCAAAATGCAAACATTGTTTTTTTCCTTCGCAATTTGTTTATTCTATTACTAGTTTATCAATTAATTAAAAAAGCTATCAGCAAGTACTAAATAATAAATTATAATCAATAAAAATTAACGAATTTTAATATTCATTATAGTTTATTGCCTATTGCACATTTTTTCATTATAAATATTTTTTTTTTCAAACGAATCTACGAAAAAACTGAAAAGAATATTTTACATAGTTTTTTTTATATGGTTTAAGCTTTTAACTAAGGATTTAATTTACACTAGCGAATTTATACAAAAATTACATTTTTATCAAAATTTAAAAAAAAAAAACTATAACAGATTGTTTGTGGTATTACATTAGGAACCCATTCTTGCTTCAAAATTTTAAGCTGCATCTTTGTACAAAACTGCTGATGTGGTTTAATGTCTTAAAAAATTATTTTAAACTTAACAAAAAAGAAATAAATAAAAAAATGAAAAAAAAACACACACAATTTTATGATGATGGAGAGACTATGGGGCAGGGCGCAGTTCTTTTCAGTGTTTAGTCCACTTAATCTTTGGATCAGTATGCTGCCAGCGTCGAAGCTGTGTTGAAAGTGTCCATTTGGTCGATGACGTTCAGTGTACTGCTGTGGGATGCATGGGATGTAAGCTAATATCAGTAACCAAATCCAGTGACTCCAGCGGGTCCAGGGCCGGTCATAGATGCCGTAACACTACTAACTATACCTAATTGTGTGGCTGTATTATTTGATTGTCAGTGTTGTGCAGCGAATTTCATACGTTTTTGTTTTTGCCTTTGGTTGCAGAACCAGACTCGTACCACATTCTTCTTCAGATCCAATTTTTCAGCGATGGCAGCTATCTTCTCTCCAGAAGGCCTTGGTTGGACGGCAAAATATGCTTCAAGGGAGCGTTTTTCAGGTGCAGCAATGGAAGTCCTTTTTCTTGAAAAAAGACTCGATATAGATGACTGTATACACAGATAAATAAAAAAAAACAAACTCAGACAAATTTGAGTGCAGTTCAAAGATGAGCTTGAAGATATCAAAAAGCAAATCAATTATACACAATTTTGTCTGAATTTGAATTGAAACGTTGTCTACCTTTTTTTTTCGCCCGCAGGTAAAACGCTCGGCGCATCAGGATCTCTTCGTTTGTTTTTCGCTTGCGCCTCCGCTTCTTCCAGCCATGCTTGAAGTATTGGTTTTAATGCTATCATATTATTATGAGACAGGGTCAGACTCTCGAAGCGGCATATTGTACTTTGTGATAGCGCTCCAACTCCAGGTAGTTTTAAATTGGCTAAAGCTTTTCCTACATCCGCTTGGGTTACACCTAAATTATTTAAATAAAAATAAAATACTTTTAGAAAACCAACAAGTGCTGTCATATCAAAGATGTAAAATGTATTAAAGTTCGACAGCCAACAAACATTTACAAACAAAATACATATTAGAAAAATCTCATTTCAATTTGTACATTAATATATCAAATATATATTCAAATGTTAAAAGTGACTGTTAATTAAACGACTTTCAATTAGTTTTGACAGATTTCTTGTCCTTGCCAAAAGCAGAACTAAATAGACATTAACAAACAAAAAAGCTTATGTCAACAATAACTAAATAATACTTGCTAATGTTTCCGGTATAAAACTTTAATTAACTTTTGTGCTCATTTCTATCCGTCGAACTGATTAGATATGGGGACCAATTCTGGTTTTGAGAAAATATGAAATAAAAATATTTTCCCAAGTATTTTCTCTTTCACCAATATTTTCCCGTTCTGTGAAAAGGTGAACCCAAACGTCGAAAATTTTCATATAAATACATAAATTGTTTTCACGCCCTCATTTTTGCAAACGAATTTTCTATAGTGAAAGAAATTTCCAATTTATATTTGATTCCATTAACTTTTTCACAGAACCAGAATCTGTCAATGGAAACACAATAACAAAGAAAATATACAAGAAACAACAAAAATTATTCAACTCAGTGAATATAATTGAATTCACCACTACATTTTCATCCACTGAACGAGAATAGCTTTTTTGTAACAAGTTAATCGAAAAGGTGAGAGCAAAGCATGAAAGCGAATGTGAAAATAATTATTTCGATTCACATTTTCAAAGAACCAGAATCGAATTAGGGGCCGATTCTGGTTTTGCGAAAAAATAAAATAAAATTATTTTGAATCTTTCACCGTTATTTCGATTCCCGTTCTGTGAAAAGATTAAACTAAAAGTTCATTATATAAATAATGTAGATAATAATTTAAAATACTTGTTGATTCTTACTTGCTTATTATAAATAATTTAAATCACTTTTATTTCTCAGAGTAAAAAATATTAATTGTATAAATGTCATAAAAATAGATTATTATTAAGTTTTCCGTAAGACTAAACAGTTGATTTTATAAATAATAAAAAAACTTTTAAATCAAACCTATAGTCTTCAATGAATGAAATTCGCAATTTATATTAATTTATTCGATTCACTTACAATTTTTACGGGTCATCTTAGACAGTCTGTGACCGCCATGTTGTTTTGGTGACGTCTGTTCAATACTTTATTTTACGTAGTCTTTAATGCCAAATCACGATGGCAAGTTACACGATAAAGCAAAAGCAGCTATGGCTCGTACAGACTGTCAACAACGACCCGTTACTACCGGAAAACTCTAAATGATATAAATTACAATTGTCTGGGGGTCATATTATATACCTTATGTCTGGATAAGACGTTATATAATAACGTCAAAATAAAGGATATGTTTCGCCATGAAATTGAAGATGTGGAAGTACTTTTAAGGAATTTAAGAACTGTCAAATCTTTTCCATAAATGCCCTGAAAGTCATCGGTCTGACAATAAATTTAAAAACTTTTGAAGCAAAATGTTAACCACCACCAAAATGGTAACCACCACGAATTACCAAAGCCCATTGCTCGGCTGGGTTGCGCGACGTAATAGAGAACTTTCATTGTATATGTTTATATAAATATACATATATTGACGTTTAAAATGTTGAAAACAGGAAAATTGTTTCGTCAAGTTAATAAACTGTTCTTCATTTTAGCAGTCGAAATTCTGCCTGGGTTAAAATTATTTTTTCAAAATTCTGCTTTTAAGATTTTGCTTTTTAAAATTCTGCTCATCATAATTCTAGAAAAAGTTTGGCAAATGTTTAAAAGCATAATTTTGAAAAGCTGAATATTTTTAAAACAGAATTTTAATACCAAAATTTCGACCGGCTCCAACTTTTCCATTTCAGCTAACATCTTCTTTTTCCAAGGCTTAAAATTTTTTTATTTTTAATTCAACAGAAAAACAATAATATTTCATTTAACTTCAATAGAAATAATGTAATTACAATAAAATACGATACCCAATTTTATCCGTCTTTGTTTGAATCGCTCCGCAAAAGCCTCCAATTCCCTAGGATCGGTATCAGTGTCAGGATGTAAGCCAGCAGCAGCCACTGCAGCTGCCATCGCAGGATGATGCGCACTCGGATGGCCATGATGTCCTGTTAAAATGTAATGTATGATGTCAAATGAAAATAAAGAACATATAATACAGCTTGACTGTCCATGAATATTGTTTACCATAATTCCTACCAGGTGTGTGTCCACCCAAAGGACCCGCATGATGATGGCCCATCATGTGGTTCATGCCATGGTATGATCCATGAAGCTGATGGTGTGTAGGTGTAATTGGTGTTTCAGACATAGGCGTTAGGGTTGTCATTGAACCCGTCGGGTCCAACATATCAAGTCCATCCATTGTATGGTGCATCTAAGAATTTATATGTTTTAATTATAAATGTATGTATAAATATATGCACTCAAGTGATAACTTCATGTAGATTAACAAAAAAAACTGCCTTAGGCTTCCAATTACACTAAAAATGTTTTTTGTAAAAAAAACCCATTGCATCAGGAATAAGCATATATATATTTGTTTGTTTGCCAACTAAATTAAGTTACATGCCGATTTAATTTGTTGATCAAACATTGACAGAGGTTCGTTCATAGGGCGGTTTAGTTTATAGCAAAAATGAACGAACGAAATAGCTAGCTAGCACTTTTGTATAAAAGCATAAAAATAAACAACATCGACTGCACTAAAAAAGCATCAGGAGGTGACCAGATTTCTAAAACTACCCGAGGCAACTATATACAGAGCCCAACCCAACACAAATATTTTTCATTCCAAGTTTTACTCTCCTATTATTCCATCTGATCAAAAAGCCACAAAATTATCTAGACACTGCGGCAGCAGAAACTCAATTTTAAACCACCCTAATAAACATATTGAAATCATGCCCCATTCTCTCGTATCATGGTTTGGATTTTGGAATAAGACAAACAAGGTACTTTCGACTCTCTTGTTTGACTTCCATTACTGTTACATTCAATTAGGTAAATATCGTCAGAGTATGATTAGAGCACTTGAAATTAATTTTATGTTTGGTTAAGATCTTTGCTTCTTTGTGTTCTGTCCCAATCCCTCAATTTCAATTCAGGAAGTTGCTGGTTGGCTCAGTCTTTCGCATCATGACAAGTATATCATTTTAAATACAGACAAAAATAATAACAGTTTAAGAGAAAAAAAGGTTCTTTTTGTTTCAAGTTTGAAGTTCTTCAACCAAGGCATGGTTTGAATGAAGGTTCTTGATGTGTTATTATATGAAATAATTGCTTTTGCTTTCCACCTCGATTGTATATCAAAAAGGGGAACTCAGAAGACTGATGATGGTGTTGATACATCGATATTGCTAAAGTCTGTGTTGTGATAAACGTTGCATGATATGAGTACGCATTTTAAGGACACAAGTTTTATGCGGTTTTATTGTTTCCATGATAGAAATTATAATTGATTGTTGTTTCTTGTAGAGGACAATTTAGATACGGACATCAGACATTTGTTAGTAATGATATTTGAACAACGACAAAAAAAAAAACAAACATTGTTAGATAAGTTAGAAAAGAGAGGGTTATGTTTTGTTAATTGACATTCCCAGTACATATGGTCAAATGTATAAAAGAAAATATAGAAATTGTGTGAGCCAATATTTAAGGTTGCGGTGAGGCGTGAATAAAGTGGGTGTAATAAATTGTATAAATATATATACACACATTTTTAAAATAAATAAATTTTATCGCACGGCAGCTTCATGACGAAAACTATTTGGTCTATTTACTATAGTCTAATTAAACGCAAACATCTTGTGGGAAAATCTTCTTTTTATCGATTGCATCCAAGTCGATCTGGATATAGCTTCGTGTTGTAGTGAATATACAATTATAGCGAATATACAATTAATATTTTGTAATAACATAATAGAAAACTATGAACACCGCATAGTTCTGAGTTCTGGATAGGTTGACATTATCTCGGATGACGGATATATATCCATATCATATGTTCTTGAACACAAGGAATCTCAATGGGAAATTTATATTTTATAAAACGCTATTTGCAATTCAATTGAATAGCGCAATTCAATTGAAAACGGATCAAATTTAAAATAATTTAAAATAACAATTTTAACGCAATTGACACACGGCCTTATAAAGATTACTCCTTAAAATATTTTAAAAATTGATCTCATGACATCTACAGTTGCTCCTATAAAAAATGCCACCTTAATCGTAGGAGTAATCAACGGTTTTTTATTGGTATACGCTCATTTCTTGGAGCAACTGTAAATGGAAAAAAAATCCCTTTTTGAATCTTTATTTAATGGGTTGAGAATTTTTTCATCGTTGAGGAAGCATAAGGGCTTATTCACCGAGTCACTGTTCATCCGTTTAGAGAATGTTTATACCTAACTAAGTAAGTATTTGTGTAGTAAATTTTATAAATTGAGGCTTTCAAAATACAGGCCGTGTGTCAACTGCGATACAAATTTTATCCTATGGATAATTTTTGACTTTTGAGTTGAGGTGAATAAATTTTAAGCTTTTCAGTATGCCAACAGTATTATGGGATTTCTTAACGAATACTTTTTTTGTAAATTTTCTCACAAAAAATTAAAAACATTTTTTTTTTTTACTTTGCTACGGGAAAATATATTAAATTGTTTTAAGGTCGTTTTATAAAAAAAAACAGCAACTGAAATGACTGGTGTTGATATAATAATACTTATGCAGTACCTTATCACGACATATTTGTAAACTTAAAAAAAAATTTTTTTTTTGAACACCAAACTTTTAATACAAAACAAAGTTAGAGAAACACAAACTTTTTCTGGAACTTTCTAGTCTAGTTTGATTTAAAGTCGTTTTTCTTTTGGTGCTTTTTAGTACATAAACAGCTATTTATCATAAATAGTATAGTTAAAGAATCGTATTAGGCGAGTTTCATGAAGTGATAAAATTAAAAGTCTCTGTGAAAACCGAAATGATAAATTTTTTATCACTTCACAATTTTACAGATCGCGTGAGAATTGACCCGCAAATTGAAAATACAAAAATTTTTTTTAAACTTCAATTTTTCAAACTGAGGGACAAAAATACCGATTTATTGAAAACCAAAGTCAAAATTTAAAATATTAAATAAAAATTAGTTTAATTATTTTATTTAATAAATAATAGCAAAATCAAAGCTTTTTGGTCTACCCACTTTTATTTTTTATATCTTCCAAGATGTATGAAAGTTGGACATTTTCAAAACCAATACACAGGGTGTCCCCGAGTGTTGCTATCAAAAATCAAAAGTCAACTTCATGTTGAGGTGACAATCCTCGTGACAATCAGAATTTTCGTGGTATTGGTTTTAAGCTGTAACCGTAATGGTCACCTTATAGGTACGCAGACTGAATGTGTTTATTTAATGACTGTCACTTATTACAAATCACGTTCCACCCTTGGTATTCGTATATCTATCAAGTGTGAGTTTAAAAAAAAAAAAAAAAAACAAAAATTATTATTTTGAAACATAAATTATCTCACAGCCAAATCAACAAACAAATCTATGGTATAATAGGAAAGTATCTATACTTGATCAAGTCTATAAAAATATCTTTTATGGATCAAAATATAATGTTTATCATGGTGATTGCATAAACAAAATTGAAATACTTGTCATTAAGGGGCGTACATAGTATACATCTAGTGTTGTGAGATGCTTTTTGCAAAAACGCAAGAAAGATGAAGGGTGAAAGTACCCGAAACAAAACACACAACAACAACAACAAAAAAAAAATAAAATAAAATAAAAACACAACAAATTGCCACTGGGGTTGCCCACGTAATCGACTCTGCATCTCCTCATTTTATCACCCTGCTGTTGGTTAGCAATCTTGTATTAGTTTTTCAACCTTGATATTTGCCGGGGTTAACATGTTGTTAATGCGGTACATGACTTCTACACAAAAGCACTCATCCTCTCCCATATGTAGCCGCCTCTGTCTTTTGGGAAACATATCAATATGGAAAAGGGAGAGTAATGGGAAAGAAATCTGAATTTCAAGACTGTAGTGTAGCGCCCTTGTATTTTTTTTGTTTTCCCTATTTTTCTACACAAACAATATTACCCACCGAGCCCATATTACGCAGGGTTTATAAACCTGTACAACGGTAAGACTATACGGTTGTTAAGGAAAAGGATATTATGATTTATTTGTATCCAGGGGTGCGCAGTGCACAATCTGAAAACACCAGTCCGGTGGTTGAATCCAGACCATATTGAGAGATTTTCAATATTAGGGTTCGCCTTTGATATGCAATACTCGATGTATAGCACTTATCCCGTGGGAGATAGTTAATCGTATTCATTGCCATAAAATGGCAAACGAGTAGTTTCGATATGGAAAATCGTTCTAATCTTTAAGTTGATTATATGGGCGGGATGAACCAGTTATATTTATTAATACGATCAATTTGATGTTCTTTTTTGCGTTAGTAATATGCACTTTGCTATGGATTTTCATTTATAATAGATATGCGATAACATCCAAGGGCTATATAGATTGAAATTCATGTTGTTGAAAGGTGGTATAAGATGTATTTTCTGTACACTCTCACTTGTCATTGGAAGTTACATTGTTTTAAAATTTTGGAAACAAGAGCATATTTTTTTTTTTTTATCTACAAATGAAAATAAAAGATATGCAACACATGGTGGTGTATTGTTGATTAGGGAGATACAATATTATCTTAACAGAGATTACTTTCAAATAATATTCATTAGTTTGGAACACATGAAACAGCACTTAAGGGGGTAAATGACTGGGATGGCTATGCAGAGCGAAAAACCTGCTGGATAGTTGCAAGTTTATTACAGCATATGTCCATTAGAATGCAATTTGGAAGTAAAGTGATTTTTTTTTGTAAACATATATGAAAAACGGGTACAAGTGTAACTAGTTCACGGTACATATTTTGACAAGTGCTAGGCATGTCGAATCATCCCTCCATAGAGTTTCGGATGTTATCTGACATGTGATAATGGTTATTATTTTTGAACCCCCTTTCGTTAATTGAAAAAGGGTGTAGATGTATCTGCAGGCGGAAAATAAAAAATGGAAACTGGTTATTAATTTAAAAAAAACCTTAAATTATTAAAAAATACTTAAGAAATTAAATTGGTGGTCTTTAATGGTGGTTTGCTTTGACAGGTGTGTTTCTGTAGATTACGAATGTGAAGAAAAATTGATGTTATTTATGTATAGTATGAATGAAAAATTCATTTCAAAATGCGGTTGAAGCTTGAAAAGGCTAAAAACGATAAAAGATCAATATTTTATCGTTTTTCGCCTTTTTTCGTTACTGACCTTTTTTTAAAAAACAAAGAATAAGGGCCAGTTGTACAATCGCAGTTCAGTCTTGGTTGAAGTTTTAAACTCACCGATTTCTGCAGGCTAACGGAGGTTCAACTCTTGTAAAGTCATGAAATTGTTTATTATCACACACACGTATACCTTTAAAAAGAACTACATCTCAGTTAAGTAGCCGAGTTTGGAAGTTAAAAATAGCTGAACTGCGGTTCAAATGTTTGTAAAAATGGCGCTTAAGTATTTTCTTATTTAAACTTTAGAGTTTTGATTTTTTGACAATTAAAATAATCACTCGGTTTATCAACACTATCAAGGTTGCCAGTTCAACACTGAGAGAACGTCTGTCATAAGATCTGTTGGTGAAGACACTTTCTATCATAAGTAATGATATTCTGAAGAGTCTGGAAGGGGAGGAAAAGTCTTCTTCTAAATGATTGTCTTTGATCTATGAGAATGACAGCCTTAACAAAGCTAACACTTAAAATGAACTAGACGGAGTAAAAATCTGAATCTGTTTTTTGTTATGTCCTTAAAGAAATACAAAGTTTAACCGCGGCCTTCTCCCCTAGAAATGGAATAAACTTAAAAAAAAATTGAAGAAACTTAATATTCTTGTGTTCTTAAGATTTGTTTTATTTTCAAATCTTTGGCCGATTATAGTTATCTTAACTGTCTTAATCCTTTGATCAAATCGAAGATTCAACTCATTTAAGATCCAGCTGAGTTTTTAGGACTTCTCACAACTTCGATTTTCAGCAGTACAGGGTGCACAACTGCCCTACATCAGATACTTATATGAGAGCACCATCGCACAGTGGGACGATCCATATCAATAAATTCAAAAAATACAACTTGACCTTAGCAGTACCTATTGGGTTTTATTTCCTTCTTCCTTCTAACTGATGGAGATGGTGATTCAATTTGTCATTGCGAGATAATTTCATTAATCAAGTGAGTGAGTCAAAAAATTACACGTGAAACTATATTATCTTTTTAAGCGAAAATATGTAAATATAGATAAAATTTCGAAGTTGGACTATTTAAATTTCAATTAAACAAGTATTTCTCTTAGGAAAAATGTAGATATTAATTGGAAAAAATAAACTGAACTTAGCGTTTTAAACCAGCGCCTTACAGTTTTTTTTTTTTATTAATTTCATTATTATGCGGTATATACGCAGGTATATTTTTGGATTTTTGCTAAAACAATAAAAAAAAGTATTGAATTTGGAGTTTTGATTTAAGAATTACTAACATACTCTTTCATGCATGATGAGAAGAATTGACCTATGAATATGCTGCTTAAGACTTTTTCAACTATCTAAAATTTCAATTATGTTTTTGTGCTGAATTCATATTTTTTTAAGAGAAGATAATAGAAATAATACAAAAGTAAAGTTCGCTGCATAGCTCTTTTGTTTAATATTAGATCAATAATTATACGGCGCAGTGACATAAGCCCCAAATTTATTTTTTGGGACTTATGTCCCACCGAAATGAGACATAATCCCAAATTCGATTTGGGACTTAAAAAATGTATTACAACACACATTTTAAGGTTCGTGCATTTATTTGTTGTCTACTCTATTACCCTGACAACAGTCGTAAACATGTATGATTTTTGTTTTGTTTACCACTTTTGTCAAGGAAACACGGGTTTGATACTTAATAAAATACTTTAAATATTGTTAATTTGTTTTGTTTACGACTATTGTAAGGGTGTTATTTACAAGTTTCGTAGATCGGCGCTGCTCCATAATTGTACTATAGAAATTTATATACAATGTTTCTTCAATGTTAGTATTGATGCGGATTTTCATAGAGCGGTATTTTTGTTTTCAAAAAGTGGTAAAAAAGGTAAGGAAAATTTGAGTTCGCGTAGTTTTGAAAAAAAAATCAGAAGGTTACAAAATGTTATAAACATAATTTATTGAAAAAAAAAAATACATGGTAAAAATAAAAAAATATCAAACGACTACGCACTTATTGTCTTAATTCTCAAATGCATGAAACTAAAAAAGAAACCCCATGCATTTAACCACAAAGGAAAGAATAAAGCAGAAAAAGGATGGATGGTTTTGATTATTTCTATTTGCATAGCTAACCTTATATTTTTATATTTGCAATAGAGCGATGATTTGCCACTTGGTGGAAATTAATTGTAGGTAACATTTTACAAAAAATTAAAACAAAACACTTGATGTTTCCACAAATTTTTTAATTTTATTAATTAAAATAAATAAAATAAATAAATTAAGACGACGCGTTTCATCCTATTAGGACATCTTCAGGGCACTAAGTTTAACATACAATTACAATTTAAAATAATTTGTAAATTGTAATTGTATGTTAAACTTAGTGCCCTGAAGATGTCTTAATAGGATGAAACGCGTCGGCTTAATTTATTTATTTTATTTATTTTAAATAATAAAATTAAAAAAATTGTGGAAACATCAAGTGTTTTGTTTTAATTTTTTGTAAAATATTACCTAACCTAATATATTGACTGGCAGTGTATAATCCTGGATTAAAACTCTGTTCTAACAGATACAACTTCAAACAGTTTTCTTTAAATACAGCATCTTAGAAATATTACAACAGAAACAGAGGAAGCTTTTGTAACCTATACAAATGTTACCTAAATCTTTCCTTTAAAATTTTAAAAGAAAACACCAGTTCTTTCTGAATTTATTATCCTAAAGTCCCATGTGCTTATGCACTTGTTACCCATCACATGGATCACGTGTCGATGAACGTTCTCTAATTGAAAATAAGTCGTTATTGTATGAGTCCTTTTCTGTTTTCTGCTTTAACCCTCTTTGTGCGAAAGGAGCCCTAAGTGTTGTTTTCTTGTTAGTACAAATGGAAACAATTAAACAATTTCCCATTGCTCAAAACACACTTCAAAAAATCCTCGCGCCATGTGACAGTCGTCCTTTTGCATTGATGTTTCTCATGAGGGGTAGCTGCGCCTTTATTACAGCCACTCAAGTTCTGTGTTCCCTGCTTCAACAACATTTTTTTGATTGTTAATGTTTAATGGAAGGATAAGCATACGAAGACCCAAACAAGGGCGATGAGCAATAATTTGAATTTGAACTGCTTTGCTGTTAATTTTCAAATGAGCCGAAAAACCACCACAGTACTTTGACACACGACCGATGCGACACCAAAATCGCCGATTTTTCAGTCCCACAATATTGCTCGGAAAAGGAAGAACAAGTGTGACTCAAATTGATCTAATCTCGGGTTGCATGAAGTTGAAGACAATGCAAACGGCAAATGCCCTTGACAGTTCAAGTACCTGTGACTGTGAGTAGGTAAATTTAGATTGGGAATAGATTTTCATTTTCATTTTTTTGTTGGCTGGTTTGACGGGCGAAGGGTTGGTGGATCTGGATGTAATGAATGACACGTGACAGTGTTTGGCGATGTGCGTACGTCCAACAAAATTGTCTTCCTGATTAGGCAATACCGGATATATGTATTTGTATTATTGTGCGTGAAACTAATAAAATTATTAACCAACAAAAATCGGTCTGATCAAATTATCGACTCGTGTGTATCAAATTGGTTGAGTGGTTTTAGAAAAAAAAAAAAAATAAAATAAACAATATAACAAGTAAATCACCTGTAATGGTCTTTGAGGGGGGCCGCCCATACTATGGTGGTACATGACATCGTGTTTTATCTGTGAGGGCATTTGCGAATGGGAATGTGTATTCTGGTGCTTTTGTATATCGACAGCTGCTAATGCTTCTGCTCTACTGAGAATCCCATCGTTCAGTCCGGCAAATATGTCACCCTAGAGAAAAGAAAATAAATTTTAATCAAAACATTATAGGAAGAACGAAAAAACTGTTTTTGTTTTCTATTGAATATTTGTAAGCGTTCCTAGGATTGTGAAAGGCAGGTCAGTTGAAGCTTCTTAATTTATGGACTTCAATTCAATGAAATATTTATGTTCATTGTTTGTCGGTTAGGTATACCTTACCAAAATTATACACATAGATATACACACTTAAAAAAAGCTATCTAAGTAGCTACGTAATCTTCTTTTTATAATGGAGATCAATGACTGTGGTATAATGCATGTGAACATTTATAGATATTCCTGATAACATTTATTAAGAAGATATCAATGCCTTCAAGTTGCAACAAGCTAGAAGAAACAAATAAGTACAGGTTCACATGAGATATTTGTAGATAATAATACCATAGGTAAACCGCGTAGAACCCATTCACACGAATTGAATTCATTATCTACGAATTTGATTTTAATTCGGTTTCAATTCAGTTTCTTTTCACTTTCAATTCGGGTCTAGATAAAACATTATAAGGTAATCATAGTGCTCACACATGCACGGTTCTCATTCGATTCAGTTTCGATTTTTACTTTGATATTTCACTTTGTTCAATTACAAATTACAATTAAAGTTATTGTTTTTAATCGCTCCATGGTGAGCAGTGTAAGAGATTAGTTTTCTTTCGTCTTCGGATCATTCAATACAAACCTGAAATGAATCGAATGTTGAACTGTGAACGAGGCTGTGAAAACCAAATAATTCTTTGAAACGAGCATAATCGACTTAAGCTAGAACTATAATACACATGCCTTTTTTTAAGCTATATGAGCAGAGTCCTGAGTAGAGTTGGTCGAGCTGGTCGATTATGCTCTTAGCGAAGTACACCTCGAGCGCTGTGATTCATTTACTAAACACACTTGAGCACTTCCGTCTACTCCACCATTTAATTCCAAGCACACAGAGCGCGCTTCTATATAGAAAGCTCAAAGCGAAAAAAACATATAAAGGCAGAAGCATAATAGGAAAAATGGTACGTACAGTAGCGTATGGCATAAGCGAGAATAAAGAATTTGTATCAGTTTCGGCAAGTTTTAATTTTTTTTTTTAAACCGCACCGACAAATTCGAATTTTGTTTTTCATAATTTAATTTTTTTTTTTGAATACTTTGATTTTGCTTTAAATCGTTTTTTAGATATTGATTTCGAACTTTTAATACAATTTCTTATATTCTTTCGTTTTTTTTTTATGATTTTTTTTTTTGCTGCCCTCAGATAATTTGAAACGGGAGCAAGTTTGTGCGATCCAGTCGTGCTATTTATTTTTATATTCTTTCGTTTAGAGCAGCTAGCTCTGAATAGAAGTTCGAGAGAGTTCTCTGAATATCATGTGTTCATGTTCAGATTTGTTTTTGAAAAACACTCGAGCGCTGTGACAAGTGACATATTTTTATGTATCAGGGCGGCCAATAATCTTAGATTATTAAAATTAAAATAAAAGAATTAAAAGTAAGAATATAAATGAAAGAATTTATAATCATAAAAAGCAGTGATAGTTAAAAATAAAACCAAATAATAATCATAAAGTGCAGTTTTTCTGTGAAATTAATTCGATGCAAATTTGTGTTCATATTTCTTCTGTCAAAGTCACATCAATCGTGTTGTGTTCAGCTATATTCACTCATAACGCTCGGTTAATATATCCTGAACTCATACGCAGCACGCTCTGAATTTTGTTCATGAACGCTCTCTGAAGTAAACAAAATGGGCGAAAAAAAAACAGAAGTAAATGTCAGAACTGAACGAAACGCTCCCTTCCGTTACATAGTCGACATAAACTACAAATTATAGCTCTCTTCATGAAAAATAAAAAATAAAAATAACTAAAATCATTTAGCTGTCAAATTTTCATACGTCATATGTGGACTGAAGCGCTGTTAACGTCCGCAAGCAAAACTTGTCGAAAACTGATGAAACAGTGCATAGCAAGATACGAATTTCTTATGTTTTCGCTCAAAAGGAGCCGCCCTTACCTTATGTCTATATTAATATGTTCTATTTCGTTATTGAAGTGTTCGCTGTATTAAATAAAGGAAAACGCCTTTTAACATTGAGCACTTCGATCGAATGATGAATCGGATAATTACTTTTCGCACAGAGAGAATATCTTTCGAGAAAGTGAGCTGTCATTCTGCCAAAAACATGTTATTTTTTTTAATTTAACTTGAAGATTTATAATTTTCCGCTTTTTGAATACCTACCGCAGTTGGCTATAAGAGCAAGTTCATGTGACCTGACCTTATATAAATTTAGGTATACATGTAAACTAAATTCCATTTACTTTCTGTTTTTTTCGTTTATTTATTAAGTATCAAATCAATTTGATGTATTGATTTCAAGATACATATATATTTACACTGTGGTAACACCAAATGTCCTTCTCCTTATCAAACGTATAGGTATATCTGTCTCTATATAAAGTACTACATATCTTCTACTTCTATGTATGTTTCTATTTAAGTATACATTCTCGATGACGAGAAGTGTTAAAAATTGATAACTTCTTTCGTCATCAAACGCAAGCTTCAAATAAGGGGCGCATTCAGTAAAGAGGACCTTGAAATATTTATGAGATGTCTGGCCAATTTTTAATGAGGCCAACTATCTTTCTTTCCTCCTGTCTCTTTTATTCTGAAAGCATTTTTATCTGAAGCATACATACCTACATAAAGTTAAGATACGATTTTTTTTTATATTTGTTGTGGGTGTACCTGGGTTCTTACATTCCTATATTCAGCCCACTACATACCCACTTACAAAAGTATAGAGAAGTTATCAAAAAAAAAAACTGAATTTGAAATATTAACGCTTCTAAGTTCTATCTTTTTTTTTAAGCGTAAAATGAAAGCAGTTTTCTTCGCAACTGTCCAAAATCATGTTTGCTTGTATCTACCCTAAATAAAATGAGTAGGACAATTTAATGTCCTTCAACAGGACTATGTGTGCTTTATATGTGGCTGTGTCAACAACTCCTCACTCAATAACAAAAAAAAAGAAAATATACAACATAAGGTACACACACATTATATTTTGTTTTTGATTCAATAATTTTGATTGAGAAAAAATAGCCTTATGTTCAGCTGTGTGACGTATCCTGACAACACTCATTCCAAGCACAATGAAATTTCATTCAAATACCGCAAATTATGCTTTGCTCAAACCCGTAGAAGAAATACACATTCAAACAAATAAGATTTTTATAATGAATCCTTTATACTTGGGTGGCGTTAACATTCATGCAGTGGCTAGTTTTTATACTAATATGGCACTTGACGTAGCATTCCGTGACCGGAAGTAATTTGTGGCTAAATAAACATTAATATCCTGCGATTCGAACAAGTGCAACTCGAAACTGCTGCCCCACCTCTTCAGAGCTTAATTTATATGAAAAAAAAAAAAAAAAATATTTTGTGGGTCAGAACTCAGAACTAAGTTTGATTTTGATTGGGGGTGGATGATAAACCACAACATGTGGGTCTGGGCACTTGCATACTGTTGAAAATAGAGCACGGCTCTGCAGAAGATATCTAATGAATACATTGAAACATAATTGTAAATTCGATAGACCAATAATTACCTCTAAAGGAGTGTTTCTTCGTGGGGTTTTTCTATTATATGGTGTAGGACTGCATTTGGTCTAAAATCTTAAGTGATAGGTTTGGTTTGGTTGCATGGTATTTGCGTATTCTCTCAACATTATTTGAAAGGGTTTATAAATTAATTAAATATATAGTTAACGGGATTGAATTAATAGTTTCTAAAAAACATTGGTACCAGTTTTCATTTGTGACAATAGTTTGGTTGTTTTATAACAATGGTTTACATTTGGAGTCAAGTTAGCAGTAGGTAGGGCCCTCCGAGCATAAAATTGAAGTGTTTTCGAAACTAAGGAGATGGACCGTATAATATGTGGTTTGGGGAATTCGTCCTGATTTATTGGATTCTGCATTTTTAAGTTTGATAGTTCACTGTTCACTGAAAAGATGATGATTTTTCTTCTGATTTAAGGCGAAAGCGACACTTTTAACTTTCAAATTCTAACTTTGTTTACACGATAAGAACAGTCATATAATTATCTAACCTTTATATAGGCGTTTTTTTTTTGCAAGTCCATATAGCATTGTGTGAAAAAAACTACACAACATTACCGACGATCCCATATAGTCACATGTAATTGTGTCGGTAACGCAGTTAGTCTATATGGAGTTACCTATATCCCGATAATTATCGTGAGTTAGCTAAGATTATGGAACTATGGACTTATGTTGTTGTTGTTTTCACGTGTTGTTGTATTATGACTGTTGTCATTTTTTTCACACTAGTCTATATGAACTTGCAAAAAAAAACACGGCTGTTATACCTACATTCAGCATGAATTGGATTTCTCAAACGAACTACCATTTCATGACAAGTCATGTTGTTTTGAGATTTTTGAGGTGTAGGTATACCTATATATACATAATTTATGTATATTCATTCGCATTTAATTTTTAATTTAGTTTATCAATCAAATAGAAAACAATATAGCAAATGAAAATAACTAAAATAAAAAAAATTATCTAACATATTATAAAAAGATAAAATAATTTTATAAATTATTAGTTGTAATAAGTAGAATAATAGTAATAACAA
Organism: Baccha elongata; assembly: GCA_951217065.1. Classification (NCBI taxonomy): domain Eukaryota; kingdom Metazoa; phylum Arthropoda; class Insecta; order Diptera; family Syrphidae; genus Baccha; species Baccha elongata. Next base: position 21,345,601 of record OX578272.1, on the reverse strand, counting down.
TAATAATTATAAGCAAATGGAATTATCTAGAGTTGTTTACATAACAACTAAAAAATGTCGTAAATTTCTTTTTTATGTGATGTGCCTCATTACATTAGTGATTAGTGCATTGATATGAAAAAAGCGAAAAACAAGTTTAATCAGAATGAATGCCAGTGTTCACATTGATAGATGTAGAACTATATTTTAAAAAATGTGAAAAAGAACGCCAATTTCACTTGAACATCGGGCTCATATATAAAACATTTTTTTTTTGACATAAGTACCACCCGTCTTCCTTAGACACAAATTTATTTGAACCCAGACAATAGCATTGAGCATTGATGCATATAACTTACTTCATAGGCAGATGCTTAGTTGACATTTTAAATCAAAATTGACCAAATTTTTTAAACTTATCAAAATATCGGTTCAAAATGGCAAACGACAAAACAAATCACAATAATGCTTTCAAAAGTCGCCATGCTAGACGAACGAGTTCATTCAATGACCTTCAAAATAACATCAAATTCAGAATATCCCGCAATGATTTCATTCAATGCTGCCAAATCACATTATCCTGATTTTTTAATAAACCAAATACTAAAAAAAATTCAAAGCACTTATGAATGCTATAAACAGATTTTAACAACATCCCATTTGAAATTTCTCCCCATCGGGAATTCGGCACCATTTAGAAAACATCCTTTCTGTGGAAGTGTCAATACTTCCAGTTTGTTCTATGGATACTGGTGTGATATTATTTGTCGAATTGTTTATTTGATTCGAAAATTATTAAATTGTGTTGAAAGAAACCATGCACATATGGCACTGGCTCCAAGTCACCAACACGATCGTCGAGCGTCTGTCACAAGATACTGCCACATCGGCACTCTTCTAGTCTGATATAATATAGAAGGGACAATTCTGCTTTGTTAGCAGCATTAAAACATTTCACCAATCCAACCTAGAGACACACTACGCAAAAGTGGTAGATCATACCTTCGTTGCCGCTCGCAAGTCGAAAGGCACTTCAACCAATTTTGAATGCGTAACTGAAGGCAGCTGGCTACAACTCGATACGTCTGGAGATGCTTGTTGGTTAAAGTAGAGATTCACTCCAGATTGTAGCGCCATCTAACGAATGATAAAGACAACAATAATAACAACACTAAATAATTTTATATTAATATTTTAAAGGTCAAAATAGAATTGGTTATTTTCATATAGATAATAAGATGTCTGGGCTTTAAAGTCAATCAGATATTTATTAAAAAAAATTAACAACGAAAAAATGGGCATATTGGCTTATAGCGATATAATTTTAAAACTATAACATTTTTTTCTATAAATATCATTAATTTAAAATAAAATTGTTAACTATTTATATTTACAGTAAATATTAGCCTTAAGTAATTAAGTTTTAAACGATAACATTAAATTATCAAGCTCAAAGATTCAAACATTCGTTAAAATAATGTTAAAATACTCACATTTTGCCGAGAAGACCATGAGTTACATAATAGGGAAGCATCTTCTAATAGACGTGACTGAAAAGAAAATGTTAAGAAGATATTTAGAAAATTGCAACAAAAAAATTTAAGACAAGGTATAAATAATATATGTATATAATTTGTATTAAAAATGATTTCTCAAAAACACTTAGTTTACTATGGAATCAGATTTTTGGGAAAGTACTCGGGAAAGTTTAACTCATAAACAACACCGGCGCTACAGACTTATCATCATCAACCAGTCCCTGTATTGAAAAAATTGTTCTAAAATTAAAAAAAAAAAATATTTTCCGAATGGTGGCAGCACTGAAAAATATTTGAAAATGTCCTGCTCGTAATAGAAAACCCCATTAGAATAGTCCGTCAATGCTCCAGGAGAATCATTTATTCGTTTTTATCTTTGTATATTAATTTTATAGTAAAGTTAACCTGAAATTCCCCTCCGGGAATCTTTTGGCGGGACGAAGAAACTATTTTCGGAAGCCCAATGCCAATTAAATTCGATGCTAGCTCCGAAACGCCGAAACGGTGAAATTTAATACTAAAACCCGAGAGTTCCGATATTACTATAGGTTATCTAACAATGGTATTTAAGTTAAAGACATTTTAAAGTTTCTGTCAATTAAATGTTTTTCTGACTTTAAATAAACTGTCGGAAGTGTACCTCAAGTCTCATTTTTGATCATTGTTTGTGCATGATAGTATATGTATGATTTTATGATTGTAATAAAAATTACCTAACTATAAAGAACAAATATAATTTATCTTTTGGAAATAAATGTCACTTTTATGCAAAACAGATTCACCTGTTAGATAATAATATATTTAAAAAAAAAACTAAATTTTATTTTTTAATATTTATTTATCCATTATTTATTTATTTGTTTATTTATATATTATTTTGTTAGTTTATTTATTTAACATTATATTTTTCCGTTATATTTTTCCATATATCTTATTTATTCATGTTTTTGATTATTTATTTATTTATTTAATTTATTGTGTTCATTCATTTATAATATTTCTATATATTTTACTCTATATATTATTTAATTTTATATTTATTATTTATTTGTTTATTAATTTACATATTTATTTAATTTGTGGAATCAATCATTTCATTTATAATCTTCTAAATTCTAATTCATATACAACCTGATATATTTCTTTGTATGATTTATTTTTACTTGCTCAATAGGGCAAGGGTTGGTTTCGTGTAAAAAAAAAATTCGAGGTTTTAATCAAACCTGACATTACGATGATAGAGAAGACGAAAAATGTAGGTTTCGTCATGCCGTCCGTCGGTCTGTCTGTGCGGATGTGCGTAAGTGCGGATGTTCGGTTGTATACCGAGCTACAGCCTAAACGGTTGGACGGATTTTCTTCAAACTTCGTGTGTAGTACTTTTTGATGATTCCTTAGAGGACAAATTAGAATTTTTGTTTTAGGCCAGCTATAACCGGGTACCTCCCATATAACGGTTTTAGTTTGTCGAAATTTTCTCGAAAACGGCTCTAACGATTTTGATAAACCTTTGTGGACTGCATTTCAGGTGTTTGGCTAAAAATGCACATATCGGAGATTTGGTGTCAACGGTTTTTAACAAAATAGGCCTTAATTTGACAACGGCTTACCTGTTTTCTTTTAAATTTGGTGATATATAATCTAAGCATTCAACACAAGATGGCATTTAAAGTTTTTTGCTAAGCAGCCATTAGTTGATGGCTACGATACAACTTTACTTCAACATAATTCAGCAAATTATTTTCCCAATCCAATAGTTTGCTACAAAAGCAAGTTCGTGCGACGGGTTGCATTTTATTTTTTTTTTAACTTTTTTTTTATCTCTTTTAGTTCTTCTTCAGCAAATCTTCAGAAAATTAAAACCAGGCATAGTATAGTGGAATCACAAAGAGTAAAGATAGGTACCAACATATACATAAAAGTTATTGTATCTGCACAACATCATTTGAACTTCCTACAACATCTTTTAGTCAAAATCATTTATGTAGATATGCATCTCAACTAAGCCATTCGGATTTGACGTCGGAACGGAACATTCTCCGATTCCAACCTAATCATAGTATGAAACTGTCTAAATTGTCACTCAAAAAACAACTTGATCGAACTTAAATGCAAAATGCCAGTGTTCGTTCCATAAAATTGTGCGCTCGTTTTTCATACTCAATTACTTTACCGGCATGTTAATCATTACCTCCCAATTTTTGGAATTTCAAAATTAAAAAAAAAAAAATAATTGTTGATGGTGAAATAAAGCATTGCAAATTGCGCTCCATTGGTTGAAGAAGGAGGCAGACAAACTATGTCAATTATTCCCAAGAAATCCTTGTAATAGAACCTACCCTACCCATAGACCAAGGTGCATAACATATTGGTGAACCTAGAACAACCATTCTTGTCAGAAGCAGATTCCCATGAAATAAACGTTAGGCAAATCTGAAATCTCTAGATGGAGACCGAATAGAAAAGGGATACTATTAGTTGGCGTCCCGTATATTCCCCAACCTTTCAACCGCGGTACTACTATTTATGAACCCCGAATACCTTTAAACTTTCCTTGATAATGTATAATTATCTGAATTACATCAAAACATATTCCTCCATACCGTCGGCAAAATGTTATTCCTAGATTTGTCTATGTCATGAAACCCGCCATTAACTAATAATAACATTTAATAAAACACAAATGTTTAATAAACAAAAAATACCCAACATTCTGAATAGCATAGCGAGCTGAAAATTATGTAAATGTTCAAGGTATTAAAAAAAAAGATTGTAGGAGAAAGCGCATATTCCGTCGGCATTTTCCAAATAGGTTTATGTAACTCTTACTTTATTTATTAGCTTATCATAGAAAATGAAAAAAAACTCAAATGTTTTTGAATCCAAGTAGGTTGGTTTGTTACAGGTAAGCCTTAAGGATTTCGTCAATCAAAAGGGAAGAGAGGGGGAAGATTTATAATACGTTTATGGAGAGAGGTATGGAGGAAATATGAATTGTTCAATGAGTTGTTAAGTAAATCTTTATGGTAAGATAGTCTTCTTAAATTTTTATTTTGAAAGTCCATCTATTAAGCTTTATTACTTCAACACGACAACACCGTTGAGTCGATTTTGTGTATTGTTTTTTCTAAAGAATGAAGATTTGGTGTTTGAAGAATACTATATGATGTAACATAGTAGGTAAGCATGAATATTCTGCTCAAAGTCTTTAGATGAGCATAGTGTCGAATGTTGACAGATCCTTGATAACTCCGGAATTCAGGATTTAAAGTTATCGAACAAGCCAAAGGCTTTTGTAATTCTTTTTGTCTCCTTTAGTTCTTCCGTATAAAGACAAATCTATTATTTTATTTTCATAATCCTTATACCTACCTATATATATCCTAGTAAACATTTTTTTTTTTTAATAAACAAAAGAAAAATTAAACATTAAAAATTAAATTATGCAAAGGGAAATCGTCCATGTGTTGCCAATTTCACAATTTTCTATATGTCTAATTCAGCCATCTGCAAAAAGTAAAATCATCTATTTTAAGAACACATCGATATCTAATACATATTATGCGAAACAAGGACTAAGATATTAAGAACTTAACTCATTTAAGGTAACAACTTCAACCCACCATTTTGCAACAACCCCGCCATGTGACTTCTCAAATTGGTATGGTAAGTTATACTATCTCTTTCAATCTTTATAGAAAGAGCAACCCCTAACTCGAATTTTCAACATTTTGTGTTTGTATTTGTATTATGTATGAAGCTTTTTCACTAGATTTGATCCAACCAATCACATCACAGAAGTCATATTGATTTCTTCTCCAAAGGAAAGTTTAAATGTTTGTTAACTTTGAATTTGGAGAAAAGCTTTCACCCACAAGAATATCATTTCATTATTATGCGACGCGAATCCCTTTAGAGAGGAGGTGTAAGGATATATAAAAAATCGTTTACACAAAAGTATCTATATATAGATATATCTATAGGCTCTTTCGTTTATAAATGTAAATATGTATGTTGAATAAAAAATTCTTTTTTCAATATTGTACATTATTTAAATTTGAGTTCGGTCGGTACATACCTAAATGTATTTTGATGATTTCTTTAACATCTATATAGAAAATAGGTAGCTATGTAATCATACTTTAAAATGATTTAGTTTATTATATTAATATTAATTTATAATTAATAAATTTGAAGTAAGTTCTTTAAAAAACAATTTGTGGATAAGAAATATATACAAATCAATCCCATATCTATCAATAAATAAGTTTCAAACCAAAATTGAAAAGCAAACAAATTTGCACAATTACCATTTAAGGTTAACCAAATCGATTCGGGGTGAACCCGACTATAAATTTCTACGACAACGACGACTTGCATTTCCCCCACATATATGTATGTTGGTATACAAAGGACAAGAGGCACCGTAGTCCGTATATGGCGTGGTCACAAACCTAAAATATTAAGCTTTTAGTGCGAAACATGGATTGTTATTATTCATGTATGGCCAACGTACATACATATATATGAGAAGGTTTTATTAGATTTATTTAATCGCTTAAATGATTGGAAAACCAGACAAAATTAATTGTTTTTAATTGATAATTTTTTTTTGTCAGGGAAACAAATGGAGGGCTAAACTATTTACAAATATTTATAATAGGAATTGAAGTAAAAGTCCTTCAGCTTTATTAAAAGTTCCAGCACCATATTTCAAACAGAGAATTATCTATAGGTGTCGAATATCTAGCATTGTGCAGGTTTTCTTGATTTACCAAAGTTATGGTTATCAAAATTTAGATCTAATTTTTTGATTAACGATTGGCCGTCTATAGTTAGGTTTACAGGTAGGTACATATATATGCATATAATATGTATATGATAATTTGTAGAAATGGAATAAAAAAACTCGATGGACAAAAATATTTAGTGGACAAGTAATGGCAGAAAGATTACTTATTATTTAATCAACTTTTCTCATTTTTCATTTTTTTTTCCTGTGGTGGTTATGGTGTTTTGGCGACGCGAAGTCAGTTAAAATATGTTGGTTATTATTCCAATTTCAATTATGCCAAATCACCATGGCAAGTTTAGATAACATAATGACAAACGGCCGCAACATGAGAAAATAGCAGATAAATTGGATGGCCCTTTCACTCTTTCTTAGCTAAGGGGTCAACATCCGATTTGTGAAGCTGCGAAGTTATACAAAAGTTAATCATTTAACTGAGTGTAGCCAGAGAGTCAAGCTCAAGATTAAGGCCAATAATGGTTCCGGATGTATTCAAAATGGTAAACTACTTCTTCTACAATTTCCCGACGATGTTAATGATCACAAATGGGACTACAGCTTTCCTCCCTCTTCATCGCTTCACCCTATGAAGATCTGTTGTTGTAATGGCTCGGAAGTTTGGCCTACAGAAAAAGTCAGCAAGGCTCCGGTTATGTAATGCTGACGCCAGCATATAGTTTTTGCATTTGTTTGTTCCAGGATTTTGTGTGCCTCTCTACAGTCTTAAAGCAAAAATCTCTTCATGTTAAGCATTACCAGAATTATATAGTTTCCCATTCCATAGTTCTTCCTACAAAACAAGGAAAACAGCATTTATAATAAAATATTGATTAAATTGTTTGTAACGTTTGATGACCTATCATTACTCAATTAGTATCGTATCTATACACAGTAATAATTATATTATACTTTCCTGCATATCTGAAACAAACAGCAACTGCAAACACTATTCTCACGAACATTTACAGCCAGACATGCAAAATGAACATACCATCCATTTAATGATTGTTAGTTTGTTGTTTAAATTGAAAAGTAAACTTGTTAATTCTAATGACAAAGACTTGCATCTACCCATAGTTTAATCTAAAACTAAACAAAGTATTTGGTTAAGTTCTCAACTCAAATATGTTTATCAAAATGTCCAGTTTACATGATTGATATAGTAATTGCATTCTAATTTGTATTGACTATGATATAATAGATATGATGGGGTTATATTATAATTTTGAATACAAAAACTATTTCAACAGAAGTTGAATATTATATAATGCAAAAGTAATGCCTGCTTATAAATGATATTATTTATTATTTGTTTATGCATTTTCAAATTGCGTATTTTAAGAACCGTTTAACCGGTTTTTTGGGTTGCAAAAAAATGCAGTGAAATGTAAATTTGTAAAATTTTTATGTGGAAAAAGTATTGAAACTATAAAAATGCTAACTGATTTTAACTAATCTAAACATAGAAATGAAATTCGATTGTTCAAACAACTTTTTGATAAAATTTATTTTAGGTGGGAACTCGGTAAATACGAAAATAAATTGCGACAGACACATACTTTATTACAGTCAAGTCAATGGTGAATCATCTGACAAAAGTTTGAAAGTTCTCGAGTATAATACTGAGTTTGTGCGAAATATGGTCTTGTGCAGCAGCCGAAATCTTGAAGATTAAGATTTCGTGTTCTTGCGTTTTTCTACGTTTGTGTGCCTTTTTATGAAAAAAAAAACTATTAAATACTTTTTTGTTGAAATTTTTATTATGTAAAAAATAGACTAAATTTTCGAATTGCTCGCTAACTTTTAGAGTTTCGAAAAAAAAGTATTAAACACTTTTTTAAAGATAATTTAAAAAAAAAAACAATGATGTATTTTTGCAATAAGATGCAGTAAAAAGCTTATTCGATAATGTTCTAAATTTTTGAAATGGAAAACCCCCTCCATGGGAATAATAAGCATACTGAAGTATATACCTCTCCTCAACAGAATGAAAATTTTAAATGAATAGTGAAATATTTGCACCGTGCTTTTCAATTATGCATGATGATTCTCGTGACTTCTGGATAAACGAAGTTCAACTTTAGAGTTACTCTGAGCACTCGACATTTGTATCGACATTCCATTTTTCAAATTTCAATCAAATACTTAACGTTCTGTCATTTTTGCCTGTGAGAAACAGAAACAAACGAACGGAGTTTTTCAATACATGTTCGTGTAGAAACAAGGCGATGTTTCAATGAATGTGGGCAAAATGCACAGAGAAGGTTTTTCAATTGAAATGTATTCATTCCTAAACAACTTTTACAAAAGCAGACAAAGTTCGACCATATGGGAGCACCTTAAAAAATAAAATTAAAAATGGCGGATTGAAGATTCTAAGCTTGTTATAATAGGCTGTAATTTTTACTTACTCTTTGTGTTCCTTATTAAAAATAATTTCTTACTAACTGAAGGTCAACTTGAGGAATTTGCAAAAATTAATGCACATACTAACTACCTGTAACTTCACGTTAGCGCACCAACAAATCAACGTAGGTGTCAAAAAAAAAAATAGAAGCAATTGCCAATGTGTAGGCATACCTATTTAAGACCCATCCAAAGGTCATCACCCTGATTTTTGAGAGCCATTCGAACGATGATAGCCAATGTGAGAAAAAGCGATGCACACCGAAACCAGGTATTTTTTTTTCAGTCAATCAATTCCTGCGAACGGGCCTGGACCAAAGGGCAGTTCCCGATCTGTGAAACTGTGAAGTGACTAAAAATTTATAATTTCACTTTGCACAGAGACTTTTCATTTTATCACTTCATGAACTCGCATAATGCGACTCTCAAACTTATTATGAATAATGGCTGTCAAAGTGTAAATGTGTGTTGTGTCTACTAAAAAGTACCAAATAATACACCCAGAGAAAAAACAACGATAAATAAGAGAAAATCACTTTGATTTAAGCAGACATAAAAAATATAATTTATTAGCTTTAAACTCGAAAGTTTTAATTTAAGTTTGGGAAAAAAAATTTAAAACGAAGCATAGTTGAAATCAAATATTTTCGAGCTAAGATACCATTATAAAACGAAAATCAAATACGATCCATTAAATATTAAGTTCCCTATTTCCCTCAGTCTCTCAGCGCGTGATAAGATAAGATATTTTTCATTACAAAATGTTTTTGATGTTTGTTTTCATTTTTTCACAAATCGAAAATCGAATTTAACACTAAGGCGAGGCGTAATAAAATTTATCATTTCACATTTTCATAGATCGGGAATCGATCCTCAGGCCAATAACTGTGACACCTCTAAATAACAGTGTATAGATGTTCATTTAAAGGGACAGTATCCAATTTTTTTTACTGCGATGGAGATCAATCCCATCTCTTTTTGCAAATAAGTTTTTAAGAGGACCGATTTTTATTTATTGTTCTAATTATAAAAAAAGCTTTTTTAATTATTTTTTTACAAAAGGCCAATTTTAAGTGCTTGGTAATTTAAATATAATTTATAAAAAATTTTAAATTTTCTTTCTAAATATTGAATTTACAAAATAAAAACAAATCTATTAAAATTAAAACTAAACACTTTAAAAAAAATGCTATTGAAGTTTGATCAAGTCCTTGAGGTTTTCCTAAATAAGTTTTGGTTAAAATTGATTTAATGGTTTTCGAGTTAAAGAAAAATAAACGGTTTTATGTTCATACAGTTAATTACCTTGACATTTTGTTTTATGTAAATATAAAAAACAAAAAATGTCATCAATTTTTTTCAAGATATTGTTTTTTTTTTATATTTATACTGATACAACCGCACTGAGACTGACATACAGACATAATAACGGGTGATTTTTTAGCTGGTTTGGTTTTGGCAACACTGGTTTTGACAGCTGACGTGTGTTTAGTACCTTGTGTCACTGTCAAACAGCTTCAGTTTGGTTTGCAATTTAACCATGGATCGTCTTACAAATGAACAACGCTTGCAAATTATTGAATTTTACTATTAAAATTCGTGCTCGGTTCGAAATGTTCGAAATGCTTTTTTATCGAAAAATTGTGTTCAGCGATGAGGCTCATTTTTGGTTGAATGGGTACGTAAATAAGCAAAATTGCCGCATTTGGAGTGAAGATCAGCCAGAAGCATTGCAACAGCTACCAATGCATTCCGAAAAAGCCACTGTTTGGTGCGGTTTATGGGCCGGCGGCATTATTGGGCCATATTTCTTCAAAGATGATGCGAATCGCAGCGTTACTGTCAATGGTGAACGCTACCGAGCGATGATAACAAACTTTTTTTTGCCCGGAATGGAAGTTCTTGACTTGCATGATATGTGGTTTCAACAAGACGGTGCCACATGCCACACAGCACGCGAAACAATGGCGCAATTGCGAGGCGAGTTTGGTGAACAGTTAATTTCACGTTTCTGGCTGGTCGATTGGCCGCCTAGATCGTGCGATTTGACACCATTAGACTAGTTTTTGTGGGGGTATGTCAGGGCTAATGTCTATAGGGACAAGCCCGCTTCGATTGACGCACTGGAAGCCAACATCCATGCATTCATTCGTGAGATACCGGCCGATTTGTGTGAAAGAGTATGCCAAAATTGGACTCAGCGGATGGGCTACCTGAGACGCAGCCGCGGTCAACATTTGCATGAAATTATCTTTAAACATTAAATTGCAAGGTTCAAACTATCGATTCAAATAAATATTTCATTCATTTTTTCGAATTTTGTGTGTTTTTTTTTTAAAAAAAGTTCTAAACCTCTTAAAAAATCACCCGTTAGATTTGATTAATATTCATGGAGCCCAAGCTATACGCAGGAAATCATATACAAAAACACCTTTCAGATTTGATTGTTGTTTTGAAATTTATTTATTTGTTTGTTTGTATAAATGCATATCTTCCCTTTCACTAACTCGCGGGAGTAAAAGTTGCTGTCCAGTAATCGAATATACTAGTAACTGTCTTTAAACAATTTAAAACACTTTATATATTTATATTTATACTTTGCAATCATTTGCTTTCCCCGTATAGTGTTTTAAAAATCGATATAATCCAAAACTACTTTATTCAGAAAAGCATTTTTTATATGTAACTTACATAATATAATTCTTTCTTCGTTGCACTTCAACAAAACTTAAAAAAAAAATTTAAACATAGGTACCTACTCAACACAACACACATTTCGAGGTAAAACTTTTTTAAAAAGTTTTTGTTTGTAATCCACTTATATGTTTTGAAGCAACATTAACCCATTATCTACTATAGTAAGTATAGCTCGACAGTCCATTTTAAGCTCTTTGACTTTAAGGACGAATCTTTTTATATATTATCTTGCAATCCACTTTTCATGTTGCCCCTTCATGGATTACATTTTGTAACTCCATTATTCTTCAGTTAACCATCTCAAACTCAGTTACTACTCACTATCAAATGTCTCTCACCCTATATGTTTCGAATTTTCTATACGTAATTTTTAACCCTACTATATAGAATTGATGCATGTGTTTACAATCATGGATATATCTGGTTATCCTTTTTAGATTGACACTCAGACTTAAAAGAGCAAAAGTAAAGAAGATGAATTTCTATACGGTTTGGTTGCATTTTATTCATTCACAGGTAGTTTTTTGTTTTAAATCTTATAGGACTTTTAATAAGATATGTCAAAAAAAATAAATAAAAAAAAAATAGGCCAACCAAATTCAGCTGTGTTCTTATGACGTTTGAAAAATTTATTGTTTAAGGCTTAAGAAGTTGCCTTTGATATAGTGATTTAACGGTTACCAAAAAGGGGAAGGGATTGTGAACTTAAAATTAATTAAATGTAACAATTGGCCATTTTACCAATGATGGTTTCCAATCGCGACGTTAGGAGATCTTGAGAATATAGACAATAAAAATAAAATAAAATTATTTAAAAAGCAAAGCCAAATAGGGTGAGTTTTTTTGGATCACACTGTAAAAGAGGTATCACCCCGCCCACCAGAATATACCATTGCTATGCAAGATATACTGATCCTGGATCAAACTGAAAAGATTGAGTCAGACGTCAGAGAGACGCGGGCAATATATTAATATTAGTCGAAATCTCTATGAGTGGGATGGTTGGACCCACTTAAGAGATGATAAAAGATGATGAAAGGCAAGTGGATCTTTACGGACAACAAATATTCTCATGAAATAGGCGAAGTCGTTTGCCAACATTATACAAAGAAAACAGAAGAAGTGTACCCAATTAAAAGCAGAAATTATATATACGTGGAGCATTTATAGTACCTATATAGTTGGAGCTTGGACGAAATATCTATACTCCGGAAGCTGATCAGAACGATCAGGCTGATCCGGAAATGCGACATGCACATTGCGCAAATTATACAAATGCTCAAACAGTCTTCAAAATAATCGTTTAAAAGAAGGATAAAAGCTGTATAAAGAGATTCTTTTATCAATAACAAAGATCACGTCAAAAATACTATCATAATTTATGACCAAAATACAGTTGTAGACAGATTCAGGAAGGCCTTAAGGCTCCTGGAACAAACAAATTCAATGTTATCATAGTTCAGTTGGCCTCTGGGTTGGAAAAATATAACTAGTGGGGGGGGGGTTGCGTAACGTATTCTGACGACATCCCGGCGACCTTCTCCGGATCTTAAAGATGAAAAGGTTAACTGGAAGAATTTTGGTCCATTAGGGAACATTATAACATCGTCGAAAAAAAGTAAACCTTTTCTTGCCACCAGAGCAATTTTATACAACCCAGTCTTGAATTTTATTTTGCCGTAAAAATCAAAGCAAAACCAACTCTAAAAGCTCCCTTGCAGAACGTAAATAAACAGATATCGAATTAGCAAGAATTCGTTACAGCCTTTGTTGAATATACCTATAATTAAGTTTATGAAATACCTACAAGCAACATACAACTTACAAACCGATATAATTGTACATGTACACTATGTTAACTAACTATAACTTATTATTGACATGGTATATTTTTTAGCCACAATATAATTAAAGTTATAAGGAACGTATAGAGAAGGAACGTATACAACCTTTCAGAATATATCAGTTATTGTATAACAACTGTTCATATTCTCACAATTATTTGAAACTTTTCTTTTGGACTGATTCAAAAAAAAAAAAAAGGAATGTATATAACTAGCTACATGAAATATATCTACAACATTTTGAATTTCATGTTATTTAAAACCTTGCCAGTTTTGAGTTAAGTTAAGTTTTTAGTTTTGAAAATTGGTACTTTTATTTTGTGCTAACTCATTGGAAAAACAGAGAAATATTATTTTTTTTTTATGAGGTTAAGTTAAACTTCTTTGCGCGTTAAAAGTAAAATTTCAATGTCGTTCTTTACGTTTTTAAATTACAAAAAATTAAACGTTTTGAATGAAGCTTTACAAATTTTGTATTGTAACGTTGTTTTGATAAGTTGATGAGTGATTTTTTGTCACTTCCTCGCAAGAGGGAGTTGGCTGGGTTGGAAACAACTTTTGTACAAAACGTTTATCTGGGTATGTTTAAATACAAATTATTTACTGCTGATTTTTTTTTTTTTAAATAAAATATTTAAAATATTAACTATACAATTAAGGACTTTCATTAATTAACGTCTTTACATGAATGTTATGCAGAGATATATGAGCCTTAAAAAGCTGTTAATCAGCTACATATTTTAGAAAAATACATCCATTGTGCGGTGGGTTACGCTTGATTCACTTGCACTGCTTATTTTTGGTTTTCCTATTGGGGATATTGATTTGCTCCATTTTCTCTCGGGGATTTTGTCTTTGGGGATTTTCTGTTTTTTGATTATATCTTTGGAGCGAACATCACCAACCCACCACATTTGTACGTTTTTTCTGTCTCTGCACATATTGTATCTTTATTTACGTCACATCTTATACAAATTATGTATTTAACTATTTTATTTTTCATATACATTTCAAATTATAAAGGTCTAATATTTTTTCCAACAAAAAACAAGAAGTGGTCACAAAAATAAACACTTTGCAATAAAATAAACCCCAAAATTGCTTTTGTCAAAATATATATTCCCATTAAAGAATACGTATGGTAACATGAAAACCTCAAACGATCCACAAGAAAATAAAAAGAAAAATTATCCTTTTTATTGCCAAATAATAAAAGGAAAAGTCTCTATCTAGTTTTATATAACGTTGCTTCCTTTTATTCCTCAGTGTCATGTTTTCATCGTTTTGTATGCGACTCTTGTCTTCCACCTTTTTATGGAACCAACATTTTTTTTTTGCATATATACCTACCTACATATATGCAAAAGATAAAAGCATAAAATATCCTACTACTGTTACTATGGGTGGATACAACCTGTCAAAATAAAACCCACACTCATGCACACTCGTAAATGTTTGCATACACAATACCAAGTTGAACCATGTATACTACAGGTATAAAGGATTTTTTTTTAAATTATGTACCTATACAAAGAGTATAGGTATAAGGATATGGTAGTATTAGAAAGGATAAAACATCGTTTTGTACTTTCATCCGCTGGATATTTTTTTTTATTTTACATCTGAATTGAGCATGCCTTAGAATTTGATAAAATAAACTTAAACAATTCAAAATCAATGTTGTATTTTCGTGTGCATAAGAAGAATATACCTTTATGCTTGTATGAATGTGGTGCATAGGAAAAATATTCTTAATTGTATTAAAGTAAATAAAAAAAAAACAAAAACTTTTTTTTGCCCATAGCAAAAAACTATCCAATTTTCGACAAGTAAAGTGCAACAGAAAAAGAAAAATTTCGTAGCCGTTGTATTTCTACAGCATGAATGTTAATATACCTTTAGATATTTGAAAACATACCTTCATCTATAATAGAGGTACATTCCAAAAAGGGTATAGTTCATTGGGGGGAGGGGATTTAAAAAATAAAAACATAAACACTTAAAAATAAAAAAAACTTAAAAATACGAGACCCAAAACAAAATAAAGAGAACGACTGGGTCGCACAAATTTGCTCTTGTGGCAAGTTACCTTCTTATTGCTAACGACTTTGATATTAATGAACTCATCAAAGTTCAAATTAAAAAAAAAAATTATATTTTCAAAAAAAAATTTGTTTTTAATAAATATTTTTTCGAAATTTTTGTGTGGAATATTTATCAGGCATTGACTATCTGAATATCATCAAAAACGGTCAATAAGTTTACGAGACAGTCGGTATAAGAAAACGGTTCTATGGGAGGTAAGTTACATGCGAGTCGCATACCGAAGCCATAAACATCATTTCCGCAACAGATCATACATCCGCAGCTAATTATGCAAAGCCATTAGAATTGTTTACAAAAAGTAAACCAACCCAAAACTAAATTCAAAATAAAGCTGCAGAGTCATCAGCATACGAATATAAATTCAATTTAAAATAAAGCTGCAGACTCATCAAAATACGAAGATAAATTCAATTCAAAATAAAGCTGCAGACTCATTAAAAGACCAAGATAAATTCAATTCAACACAAGCTGCAGAATCATCGAAATTCGATGACAAGAAGATCTCACACACAAAAAGCTAACACCAACAAAGACACAGAAGAGAGTAGCAAACAGCCAACCGAAGAAGCACTCAAAGTCTAACATCGGAGCCGAGTGGTCTTTAATTGGTACCGTTTAAAACGTTTTTCGAAAAAAAAATTCCGATGAAAGGCTTCGTCTTTAGCAACAAATCACTCATGCCAAATTTTTATCAAAATTGAACATATTTTTTTCGAGAAAAATTGGATTTTCATTTACGGTTATATGGCAGGTACCGTTGTTTTTTGGGCTAGAACAAAAATTTCAATTTCTACTCCTATACATACCAAATTTTAAGCCAATCGGTTCAGCCGTTTAGGCTATAGGTACTTATACAGGCTGACAGACATAGAGACAGAGCAGACAGGATTTTCGGACCTACTTTTTTCGACTTCTCTATCATCTCAATTTTTTTTTACGAATGCATAACTTTAGCCTTATAGTACCTATAATAGCAAGTAAAAATAATTTTCAGGGAGTAAATTTTTGCCGAACCAAAATTAATAATATTGTATAAATAAACTCTAAATAGCTAGAAGTTGACACTAACTGCTTAAACATAATGGTGCTTGTAGCACTGTCAACGTAGAGACAACGCCACTCCTATAATTCGCCCAGAATGTATATTGTGTAGGCTGCAGCTGTAGCTGAAGTACAAGTTCACTCAACTTCAACTTTGGCGTGCGCTGCTTGCTACTTTTTGACATTTGACGAACAACACCATTCTGGACGAGGTTGCTACTTTTTTTAAAGCTACATTTTGACAATAGGGCTTTTTGATAGAAACACTATATATTTCTTTCTCGTTCGCAGAGCAGTGTCAAAATCAATTACGCGGATGACAGCTGAAATTTTTTTTTAAATTTGGAACAAATTGATTGAAAACATGAGCGGACATTTTAATGTTGTGCGCGAAAATTGTGAATAGTATATTATTTAACTTTTAAGTCAAGGAAATCTCAAATTTCAGAGGAAAAAAAGAGATTATTTATAAAATACTTTTACAAGATTTTGAGTTTGACAGTTTGAAAAAAGCGCGATACATATTTCAATCTGTCATCCGCGTAGTGTGAGCTGTCATTTTTTCTTTTGACAAGATGGTAAAATTCCCTATAGCTTTGGCAGCGCTTCATACTACAGCTACAGGCTACATCATTCCGTTTCCGTTCATCCAGTAAAACAACATATACCAGATAACACATTGGGGCATATTCACAGTTGTTTTCCAACAAGAGTTTTCCTAAGACTGAGTTTTAAAAAAATAATTTAAATATTATAAACAATTTTTTTTAAAGCTAGTGCTTAAACTTAAAACTAACACAGATTAATTAATAGAAATAAAGGGCATATTTATAGACACTGTTTAGCCTATAATAATATGCCTCTTATTTCTATTAACTAATTTGATTTAGTTTTAAGTTTCAACTAATGAATCGATCCGAACGCTTCCTTGCGACCAAAGCTGCAAAATTCTAAGGCATTGAAAGATCGGAAATTCTCTTATTTACTTATACATGAATTATAGGCGCCCGCGGGGGGGTAAACTAAATCTGATGCGTCTAATTAAAATCGTAAATATGGTTTCGCGCCACCGCTTAATTTAACTAAAAATGTGTATAGATGGTAATTTTATTTCTAATAAAGAATTTCATATCTTTTTACTTGCGATTATAGGCAAACACATTTTTTGAGGTAACAACCAAAAAGTGTAAGATTTTCTGTCTATGTGTCTGTCTGTTCATCTGTCAGTCTGTTATTAGCACTTGCAGCCTGATTAATGGTTGCACCGATGTCATTTAACCGACCGATTAATTAAACTCTTATTCGTAAAAGATGGTTTTAATTTAACGGTACCTGCCACATAACTGTTTTTTTTTTTTTTAATTTTCACTTTCTTGTTAACGACTCAGCGGTGCTTTAATAATTTGTATTTCTAGAAAGGGCTAGATATGGATGATTATGGCGTACTTAATCATAACTTTTCTTAAAAAAAATATTTTAATTAATTATTCTTTTTTTTTTTTTTTTTTGAATATTCAATATTATGAAAACCAACCGATGACTTTTTTTTTAAACTAGTTTTAGCATGAAAATTATTTACTTCCTAAAATTGGCATACCTTTTCAAAATTAATCTCAAAAATATTTTTAAAAAGTAATTTAAAAAAATCGTTTTCTTTTTGTGCGACCCAGTCGTGGGTGTAAATGACACATTTGCATGCAATTTGATGATTATTTTTTTCCTGAAAGTATTCATTGGTTTATTCAAAAAAAAGTTCCACTGAATTGCACATTTTATATTAATAATTTATTTTTTATTCTTTATAAAAAAAACTTGGAATTCAATTGAATCAGTCGTTGAATAAATTTTGTAAATCTACTGCTGAAATTTTGGTTTTACTGCGATTTTTGTTTCAATTTACTGCGATTTGTGATTTATCAAGTCCAAACCCTGACCTCGAATGCAAAAAATTAAGTGCGAGAGATAAGAGAAATAGTATGGGTTGGTAAAATTTTTGCAGTTTGTGAATCTGAGAGCGAACCACTGCCAATAACCTAGATTAGTCTATGTTAAGAATTATCTTGTTTATATAAATCATTGTACTGAAAACGAGAGGTACAGTTAGAGAGATAAGAGCATTACCTAGAATATCGTACTTGTTCACTCTTTTTGACCCTACAAGCTGCGTTACTAGAATATAATTTAAACATTTTAAGTCAGCAAATATTATAATAATGGACATTTTACTTAAAATGTTTTGGCTTCGGTCAGGATGGGTTCCGTTCACCTGTCTATATAAGTAATTCTTTTGTCTTGTGTACAATTCTGTCTTAATTTATACTCTGCGGCGTGCTAGTTAAAATATGTGCTAAAGAGCCTATAGCGTTTTACTTTATTAAAAAAAGGGGTCCGTCCAAGAGATAATAATGTACAAAAAAATCGAGAGACGAGTGTAGCACTTTATCGTCTTGTTTGTCATTTAGTTCTTAAAATATACTTAAAGGTAGATACTTTTTTTGAGGGTGGTACTCTTTCAATACATTTTAAGGAATAAGGACATGAAAGTCTGAGAGGTTATTCCCAAGAGAAGAGAATTTCTTTTTTTTATAATACATTCATCCCAAGCCAAACTTTGTTACTTGTTAGACGTACACAAATATTGAAGTATTAAAGTTAGTGAAATTTAATTATTTATGAGAATGGTATAGGTATATGTAAATTGTTAAGCATTTTTTTGTTCATTCTGTTTGCAATATTGTGTTTGATGTTTAAAGGGAACAAAAATTCACCTATAGAAGGAAAACCTATTATTGTCTAGGTAAACGAAAATTGAGTCTTTAAAATGACAGTGCTAAAGTTTCGTGCAACGTTTTTATAAAGAAATATAAAAAAAAATAATAATGCTCTTAACTCGTATTGTTTATATTTCTTCCATAGCTCAAATATTCTTTGGGCCTGGCAGATCTTGCCTTTTAATTTTATAACCTCAATGAAAAGACATCAACAAAATTACGCTTTTTTTCGTTTCTCTAAAACGCTAAGTATTTGCTGAGGGCGTTGTGAACATCGATTTTAGCATAGCTTTCGAAATATGAACCTATAGATAAACATTAAACGACCAATCCATCCATCCTTCAAGTCACTTGTTAGATCACCTGTATCATCATTTATATTACTTTTAAATACAGATACTGATCCAGGTATAGATACTATTAAGGTACTAATTACACTTCTAAATGACAGAAGACATAGGTCATATGTTTTTACAGTATATTCCTTTAACTCTAGTCTAGACAAAGGCGTTTAGAACGAAGTAGATTTTTGAAAGTTAAGTATATTTTGAAAGTCAACTGGCGTGTCCCTAGTTTAAATGCTATGGTTACTAAATCGTTTTTCCGGATTTGTTTGAGTTTTAAATAAACAAAGAAGAATTAAGAATATTTGTCTCAAAATTTTGTTTACAACATAAATCAGGCTTAGCAGAATACTTAAAAAATTAAATTCAAATTCAATGCAGTCGTTTAAAAGATAGACGGTATTAAAATAAAACAGTTTCTTATAGCAGTTATACCTTTAGAAATTTTTTTCTTGAAAAAAAATCGGATTAATAACATTTGCCGTTGGCAACAAATATCTTATAACTCATAAAAAAATTATATAATTTTTTTCGATTTTTTTCGTTCAAAATGCAATTTTTTAGAATACATATTAAATTCCATCAAAATCATTTTCAGTCATACGAAATTTTATCGACATTGATCATACTTTTTTTATTTGAGAAAAATATCTATCAATTCTTCAATTGATTGAAGAATTGTACCAAAACAATTCACTTGAATGAGAGGTACCGTTAATAACAAAAAAATGTTTGGTAAAAAACCTCACCGTTGCGTTGGCAACAAATCACTTATACGAAATTATCAGAATCGATCCCATTTTTGTCGAGATAAATTGAATTATCTGTAACGATAATATTGCAGGTATACCGAAGATAATTCTGAGAAATTGTAAACTTTACCGTTCGCAACAAATACGTCATACGAAATTTCGTTGGAGTACTTTTCGATGTGCCATCTGTTTCTATTTTATCTTTTTTGTTTTTGCCCTGGCAGGAATTGAAGCTGGCCTTGGGTCCTGAAGCTGATCCTGTGCCTCGAACCCCACATGTTGACTTATTGGACATACAAAGAGAATTTATCAACTTTGGATTTAACACACTTACCTAGGTAATGCTAATATCTATAGGTACAATTTCCTTCTTGACCTTTTTTAAAGTTATGGTCCTATTCAGATCATTAAAATCGTAAAGGAAATAAAAGAAGAAGAAGAAGATCGTATAGATAGGTCAACCATAACTGTTAAACGATATTTTTTATAGAGGTTTAAAGTATTACTTAATTTAAAGTAATGCGCATAAAAATAAGTAGGTATGAATATTTACTAATAACTACTTTTTAAAATCATCGTAATATTTTGTTTTCACAACTTTCGCCAAACCTGAGCTTTTTTTTGTACTCTGCTTCGCGACTCTCATAAAAAAAAAAAAAAAACACAAATAATGTCGAATTAAAAAATATAGTCTAAGTTGCAGTAGCTCCTGAAGACCCGATGAGATTTCCATAAATCTTTTTTGTATGGAATGGATACCAGGATACCTATACATTCTATAGATATATATACATATTCAATACATGGGTATATAAACATAATATTTACTCCAACTTTTCAGTTTTGTATGGAATATCTGTGTTGTGTACATGTACCCAGATACATATATTATGATGTATGCCTACATAACACGTTTATTCGGTTCCATAATGAAAAAAACATTTGATTAATTACCTCACAATTTGATTTCATTTAAATCCAAATGAAACAAAACAGTTTATAAGTATGTCTATTATTTTTATTGTCTACTTATTTTATAACAGATACTTTCCGAGATACTTTCTGCATAAATGAAGGTCCTCATTTTAAATTACTTAAATTCTGATAATGATTTACCATTATCCAGTGACCAGACCTAATTTATCATTATGCACCCTTGTTTTGTTGTGTTTAGGCAAATTAAATGAGATTAATTACAATTGCTCCGATTTTTTTTTTTAATATCCCATCATTTATTTTTCTTGTAGTTGTAGATTTAAATTAAAATATACCTAACTGAAAAGATTTAATAATGAGTATGCGGGTGGTCTTCACAGCGCAATTGGTGGTTTGTTTTAAAGTGATTAGATATTGTTGACTTGTATATATAATGTTTTTATTTGTTAAGGGCTTATGATTATTATGGCTATACCAATTTTTTTATAGCAGAAAATCTTTGAAAGAAAAATCGTCTAGGAAATATAAAAATTTTTTAATAGCAGAAAATCTTTGAAAGAAAAATCGTCTAGAAAAAAAAGGATTCCTTTAGTAGTGCTGGGTCTATTATAATCGTATTTTTATTAAAGAGACACTTTATTTTATTCTGCTGATCTGATGCAGGTGCGCGTAATGTACCTATGCTTAAATTTTGTGTTTTAAATGTTTATAATTTTTTTGTTAATATCTACTTATGTTAAGTGGCAGATAAATTTATCTGTAAACTAATATTATCTTGATAGCTAAATTAGTTGCTTTAGATATAGTTAAAATCAAATCATTAAAACCTCACTCTTCATATAAATTTATTCGGTTTATTTTCATTTCCTTAGAAGTGTTTTATGAATGAAATGATTATTAAAATTAATACATATGCCTTGCTTTCACTATATTCAAAGAGTGAATGACTTCAACAACATTAGCGCAAAAAACCAACAAAAATTGCGTGACGAATCAACATTAGGCTTTACATTATTTATGGATGTTTAAAAATTTAATAACAACAACTGTATAAAAAAAAAAGAATATAGGGCGCTCGCATTGATTTTCTTGTTTTTTATTTTTTTATCACAAGGACGACTTGGATCCATATACCTGTGAATAAATAATAATTCGTAATACAAATTGTGATGCTGTTGCAATTAAGATTTAAGAACTTCAGGAAGCAAAACAAAATTAGGTATATTAATAAGATTTAAGCTTTTATATTCAAAAGAAATCCAATATACAGGGTGAGTCATGAGCAATGCGACAAAATGCTAGGGCGTGTAGGTTGCGTTGAGACAAGAAAAAAATCGTATGGGAGGGGGGTCTATTCCCCTCCGTTTAGCCGGGAGGGGCAATTTTCGAAAAAACTGACTTAAAATGGGAAAAAAATTATTTAAAATCAACGGCTTCATTCACAATGCTGGCGATACGTTTTTGAAAAGCCAATAACTTTTTCTTTCATTCTGTGTTTAAATAAATCTATTCTAAGAAATAGTTTTTGAAATATTAATTTTCAAAGTAAAAATTTTGATAAAAAAAATTGAAAAAAAAATTTCAAATTCATTTTTTTCAAAATTTTACGTAATTAAATGCTAATTTTAATTTCAAAATTCAATGCTGTTATTAATTTTAAGTCTAAATAAGAAAACCGGATGCAAAAATTTTATGTCGTTCTCAAGAAATTAAAAAAAAACCAAAACCACCTTTTTCTAAGAAAAACATTTATTTTTATTGTAACGAAACAATTTAAGAAGCATTAATCTTAGTTTTTTTAGTTTTTTTTTATTCCTTTTATTTTTACTATGTTTTTTATTGGAAGTACTTATAAAAAATTCTCGATATGATCTCCATTGTTTAGAAGGCATAGATTATATCTCCTTGTAATGGCTTCACATAAGTTTATGCTTGACAAATTTTCCTGCAATTTGACTCCAGTGACTTCAATTCGTTCCTTCAGTTGTTCCAATGATACTATTTCCACTTTGTAAACATAATTCTTCATAAATCCCCATGCATAAAAATCTAGGGGAGTTAAATCTGGTGACCTAGGCGGCCATTCCGTGGGGCCCCTTCTTCCGATCCAACGGTCACTAAAATGATCATCCAGCCAGTTTCTCACCTGTAAGCTGTAGTGTGCTGGAGCACCATCTTGTTGGTAGATTAAAGTATCTGCTATAACCAATGGAACGCTGTCTAATAAATCGGGTAAAAGGTCTCGTAGGAATTGCAGGTATGATTCTCCATTAATAATGGAATTCAAAAACCGGGGCCCGATCACAGTGTGTCCAACAATACCAAGCCAAACATTACAACTAAAGCGGTGTTGTGATTTGTTTTGTTTTTTTTTGTGTGGATTGGCGCTACTTCAATAATGTAAATTGTGGAAGTTAGTAACCCCATCCCTAGCAAACTGTGCTTCATCCGTCCAGAATATTCTTCTAAAATAGTTTTGTTCGGTTTCATTTCTAAGTAGTAATGTTCTACAAAATTCGGTTCTCAATAACTTGTCGTTTGAGGTGAGTTCCTGAACAGTGGTACGGGTGTAAATTTTCCGCCCGAAGTACTCGACATGCTCTAGATTGGGACACTCCAAGCATAGTGGATATCCTTCTTGTACTGACGGAGGGATTATTTCGGACTAAATCCAGAATTCTTTCATCTAAGATTCTTGACTCATCAGAAACTGGCCTTTCGCTTCTTCGATGCTCCAGCACTCCATGATCTCTTAGACGTCGGTGGATTCTTGAAAACGTGCTATGATGGGGACACCTCCTATCGGGATATCTTTCAGCGTACAGTCTTTCGGCTTCACGACTTCGACCATTAGCTAAACCGTAGCAGAAATGCATGTCCGTTAATTCTTCTCGGGTGTATGAGCTTGACATCGTTACGTGTTAATGAGTTAATATTCAAATTGGAAATAATTACTAAGCAAAACTGCAATGCCTTTTATTTATCTAGCGTTGCAATTTTCTTTTTTTTTCATTAAAAAAAATGCGGTTTTATTGTCCCTATTGTCCCCATAACAGGTAGAACCCATGGGCTGCGGGCAGGTCAAGGCAAAAATATTGACAGGTCAATTTTCAGAAGTTATCAATGAAAATAATATTAATCCAGGGTTATTCCAATACTATTTAATTTTATTACGTTCTCATAAAACTCCAATTAAAAAAAAAGTAAAAAAACTAAGATTAATGCTAAATAAATAAATAAATTGCTTCGTTACAATAAAAATAAATGTTTTTCTTAGAAAAAGGTGGTTTTGGTTTTTTTTTAATTTCTTGAGAACGACATAAAATTTTTGCATCCGGTTTTCTTATTAAGACTTAAAATTAATAACAGCATTTAATTTTGAAATTAAAATTAGCACTTAATTACGTAAAATTTTGAAAAAAATGAATTTGAAATTTTTTTTTCAATTTTTTTTTTCAAAATTTTGACTTTGAAAATTAATATTTCAAAAACTATTTCTTAGAATAGATTTATTTAAACACAGAATGAAAGAAAAAGTTATTGGCTTTTTAAAAACGTATCGCACAGCATTGTGAATGAAGCCGTTGATTTTAAATAATTTTTTTCCCATTTTAAGTCAGTTTTTTCGAAAATTGCCCCTCCCGGCTAAACGGAGGGGAATAGACCCCCCCCCTCCCATACGATTTTTTTCTTGTCTCAACGCAACCTACACGCCCTAGCATTTTGTCGCATTGCTCATGACTCACCCTGTAGATGTAGGTATATTATATCAAAAAAAAGTAGATATGATTTTGTAAAACTAATAACAAAGCATTTTCAATGATAATATTTATTTACAAAATTACATGAAAAAAAAATATTTTTGGAGTGTTTTCGACTTTATTAAACTTTTTTTTTATACAGTTTTCCTGAATTATACAGACTTTTAGTCAAAAACTTTAAATACCATCTTGTATGTTTAATTTCAAAATTAAGTGATATACCAAATTTTTATTAAATCTGTTAAGTCGTTATCAAGTTATGGCCAATTTTGGAAAACCCGTTAACACCGAATCTACGTTAAGTGCATTTTTAGCCAGAAACATGTAATAGTGCTCCAAATATAACGTTCACAAAATTTTATCAAAATCGTTAGACCCGTTTTCGAGCAAATTTACATAAACTAAATCAGTCATATGGCATGTAGGTATCTGTTATAGCCGTGCTGAAACAAAAATTAAAATTAGTCCTCTAGGGAATCATTAAAAAGTGCTATAGACTAAGTTTGAAGAAAATCCATCAAACCGTTTAGGATGTGGCTCGGTAAACAGACAACCGCACATCCGCACAGACAGACCAACGAACAGCATGAAGTCTAGTTTGATTAAAATCTCGCATTTTTTTTAAAATATACGAATAAAATCATATGAATATTTTTTAAAAGTGCTAAAACTACTTTTTAGGAAGATTCAAATGAAAATCAAAGTATGCAAAAAATTTTGCTGAGTGAATGCAAGTTTACCAACAAAATAATTCCAAAAACTTTTGAGCGATTTTTACTTAATAATTTAAAAAAAAAAATTTTTACGAATTTAAAAACTGCCAATTTAAAGTGCTAAATAGTTTCCATTTTATGAACAAAAAATAAATTTTTTTAGTGGAACCGTTTTCCAAATTTCAATATTTGGAAAACGGTTCCACAAAAAAATTAATTAAAACATTAATTAAAACTAAACCTAAGCACTTTTGCAAAATGTTGGTATCGAAGTTTTATCAAGTTATCAAGGTCTTTTAAAAAAAATTTAAATCGATACACCCGTTCACAAGATAGCTCAAGAAGCAAATAGCGATTTTATGGGAGGTATACAGTTAATAAGCTTGCAAATTTTTTTTTTGCAATTTGACAAAAAAATATCGGAAAAAACCATTTGTAATTTTTTTCAAGATAATCGTTGGAACCGTTTCCGAGAAAATTAAGCTTTTCCAAAACCGTTATATGGCAGGTACCGTAATTTTTTAGCTAAAAAAATTAATTTCTCCTAATACCGAATTTGAAGTAAATCAGTTCGAAGCCGAAAAACGTTTGCCTAGTGACTTACAACTCTCAACCAATCCTTTTGTGTGCGTTATTAGTTCTACAGAATTGAAGGGGACCGTAAATTTTCCGTCGAATACTCTGGAGGATTTGTCACGTCCTCGCTAGAGTCAGTGCCCCAGAAAAAACAAGGTGTTCGTGATAGTCCGACACACTTACCACTACGGCACGCGTCACTACTACTCTTTTATACAGGCATCAGCAGGTTAAAAACTTATGTAAAAAACGTAGGTAAAAACCTATATAAAAACGTAAAGTAAAAAAGTCGACACTGCACTATTAAAAGTGCTAAATCTTTTGAGCAACACTGGCTTAAGGAAACGTATATATTTGTTATTGTATGTTCAATGTCTGTATGTCGATTACATTTTTAAGTATTAATATATATTAAAGTATAGGTATAGGCATTATATACAATAGAATTTTTTTTTTTTTTGTTTCTTACCAAAAATATGTTACCTAAATATATTTTTCGGGATTATATAGAATTTTAATAACTGTGATGTAAGAGATGAACATTAATTTTCGTTTAGTTAAATTCAATTAAGGTATTTAAAATAGAATTTAAGATAATTTAAAATATTTTTGTTCACCTCAAAAATATTACATCTACGCCTGGCTGAAAGTAGGTACCTATAGGAGAGAGTTTGGAACAGGGAGACAGTACGAACAGTGAGACATTCAATTTGCTTGGCTATAACACACACAGATATTTCGGTGCCAGCAATATTAGTTCTTTTTCATTGTGTAACTTTTGTTTCTACTCCGAACAACGTCGAGTTGCGCGGTTGCTTTCAGTAAGTATGCTCTTTATTTTGTGCTCTTTTGTTCTAAGAACAAAAAATTACAACATATGTATCTTTATAAATATATATATATTTATATTATTGGCAAAAAAAAATTTATTTTGATATTTGTTATTTTTTATTATTTAAATTAATAAAATAAAAACATGTTAATAGATGTGGAGTTCATGTAGTTTTTTATAAAAGTTGTTAGACGAATATTTATTTAAGTTATTGTACTGTGCCACTGTTCGATCGACGCTGACTCACTCTTCGGACCCCCAACGAACAGTGAGACAGTTTTGACCTTCTGCAACAATTTAACTCATATTTTAGTTTTTTTTATTTATGCAGTACACTTTTAATAACAAAATGCAGGAGAAATGTGTTTTAACAAACAACGACAAAATTATTTCTCAAAGGAGTTCGGAGATATCACTGTTTAAAAAAAAGTGTCTCACTGTTCCGAACTCTCCCCTACTTACCATCACTAATCACATTATTAATGGTGGACTATTGAAAATTCAACATGGCTGCGCAAATGCACAGCAGTGAGTGAGGGATTAGTATCGTAGTTGCGTAGATATATACGTAGTTAAAAGTGGTTTTCTCACGGTTGCATCAGTATATCTTGAAGACGGTGCGTAGTAAAAAAAAATCAGGATGGAAAATGTAGCTGATAAAATTTCCTTTAATTTGCTACTGTAAATTATTTTGCAAAACAGAACCGTCTTTGAGATATCCTCTCTGAAAAAGGATGCAAAATTCCAAAAATATGGTTTTTCGTCAAACTTCTTGTTAGGACTTTTTTCTTAGTTTTTAATAAATAAGAAAAACAAAATATACTACAATTTTTTTTTCTTTATATACGTAGAAAACCCAAAAATTAATTTTTCTAGTACAAAGTATCTTTTGTTTTTCTTATTTATTAAAAACTAAGACACATTTTGACAATTAACAAGAATATTGAATACCGGAAAAAAATTGCATTTTATTATGCTAAATTTTGTAAAAATTCAAATAATTTTTTTTTCCAAAATTATTTCTAAAACCTGTTTATTAAAACAACTTAAATCAAACGTTAAATTAAGGAGTGGTGTTTAAGGTGTCATAAAAGCTATGTAACATTATATGGTATGTGATTTCGTTGGTTTTTGCTAAATTGTTTAACATTTTAATAATTTTGACATATGAGCATATATTATTGAAGGAAATTTAATTCTCTACAACTTTTAGATTCACAACTTTGTGCTAAAAAAATGTGAAAAAAAGTGCCAACAAGAAGTTGGCGAAAAACCATATTTTTGGAATTTTGCATCTTTTTCTAGAGAGGATATCTCAAAGAAGCAAAATAATGTACAGTAGCAAATTATAGGAAATTTTATCAGCTACATTTTCCGTCCTGATATTTATTTTGTACGACGCACCGTCTTCGAGATATGTATGCTGATGCAACCGTGAGAAGATCCCTTTTAACCACGCCCCCAGCCTCCGCGGCACTCCGATCACCGGGGATTTTTTAATGCGAGTACACTGGACCCGCCATTCCCACATTCCCGAAAAAATTGGAACTACACGAATGTTTTGGTTTATTTTTATTAGTTTGACTGGACTAAAAAGCATATTGAAAAGAAAAATAATACTAAGCGTGGGATTAAACAAAATCAACAGCATCGATAAACCCCACTTAAAATGCATGGAGTTCAGCTTAATGATATTTAATTGAGCTGAATTGAGTTGAATGAAAACGAATTAAATTGAATCAAATTAGATTCTATTGAATTGAGTTGAACTGAATTGAATTGAATCGAATCGAGTTGAATTGAATACAACTGAATTGAATTGAATTTGATTAAATTCAATTGAATTGTACTGAATTATATTGAATTGAATCGAATTGAATTTAACTTAATTGAATTGAATTTAAATGAACTGAATTGAATAATTACTCAAGAGAATAAATAACAAATATTCAACTTCTTGTAATAATTTTAATTCCTCTTATTTCGGCCTACAGCACAAAGTTTACCACTCTTTCAAAACCAACATGACTTAAGCCAGTCCTAGTTGTTGGTAACCACCTCTTGTTTCGCCCCTTTTCTTCTGCTTGGTCACGCACGCCACTGTATTATGGCGATCCTCTCTCAATCCTCGATCAGTCGAAGAATTTTTCGCTCAAAGCGACCAAGCATTTCTTCATCCGATTTATCAATGCCGACGCCTCTGCACCACAGAAGAAGACTAAGATTGGCCATGGAGTCACTGAAAGCTGTTATACAGTAATATTTCGGTTCTTAGAATGAATTCTTCATTACTGAATAATTGCTATCTTTTCTTTCTGTTCTTTCGATTAACCAAAAGCGATTCTTCAATTGATTTTAAAGCTTGTTATTGTAAGTTACAACAGAGCAAGTTAAACAAAGTCCAATAACTATATACTTCGACATTATAGGATTTGTAACTTTCTAGCAAGAGAGATTTTTTTGTAATTGAAAGGCAGGACTCAACTTCAAAAACTCAGAGGTGACAGTCTGACACACTAACCGCTACGCCACAGGGTCTAACCTAGGCAACAACACCGATGAGAAATATCGCCCAAAATGGTAGATTAACTTCCAAAGATATGTAGATAACGTCAGCGAATCAAATACGGAAATTGAATACCGCGGTGGCAAAATGGGAACATTCAATCAATCTTGGAGCATCAACTTTCCAGCTGAATCACACGAGTGAAGTGTGTTTAAATGGTCTCCATTTTCTTGAAATTAATATAAAATGAGAAATAAAATATAGATAGATAGATAGATAGATAGATAGATAGATAGGTTCGATTTATTTTTACATTTAAAAGTTTACAATATTTTACATAATGCATTTTCACAAATCGTTTAGGCATGGCTTTGCCGTCTGCCCGATTGACATTGTTTTAAAAATAGTAAATTGTACTAAAGTTATCTTTAAATAATTTAATAAATTTTGATGATATAATATAATATAATATACAAATAGATATTTGTTTTGCTTTTGTTTTAGAAAGCTTCGTTTAAAATTTGGATTCGATATGACATAGCGGTTTGGTAAAATCTGTAGAGGTTGTTAATGTTACTTTGGCAATTGAGCAATGCCATTACTTCTTCTTCTGATATAATATTGCTGTTCAAAAAGCATCTTCGTATTTCGCTTAACACGGGGCATTTCCCAATAAAATGGACGACATCCTCTCGTTCTCTCAGGTTACATAAGCTGCAGTAAATAGGAAGATCCTCCCGATGCGGTATATAGAACAGACTTATAAGCTCCCCTCTCATTTTAAATATTGCTGATATAAGTGGCTGGCTGTTTTCACTGCGAAAGTAGTTAAGTTCGCATAAATTGTGGTTAAGCCGGCTGTAAATTGATCTGTGGGTTGAAGATGCAGCCTCGTTTATGCAGTCAGTTCTATACTGTTCGTCCACCTTCGCAACAAGTTCGAAAAGGTTGTCCTTAGAAAGGTTTACATTTTCTCCCAGCAATCTGAAATTGGTTCCGCAGTAACTCCCCAGTTCATCGAGTTTCTTATACCATGAATTCTTTTTAGCAATCGTCTCCAAAGCTAAAATTTTGGGTAGCCTTCCATCCGGCATACCAAGCACTTTTATGATGTAGTCTGCATGGAACTTTAGAGTCTTGATGAAGAGGGGTGATAAACCTGTCTCTATTGTGACCATGTAATTGGGGGTGGTTTTAGGCAAGTGAAAACATCTTTTTACAAAATACCTTAGCAGTTTTTCAACTGTTTCATATTTTTCACATCCCCATATTTGCGCTGCATATAGCATTACAGATTCAGCAACTGCTACAAATACTTTATATTTAACAGCGTGTGAGATAGAATTATTATTAAAACATTTCTTCCAAGTGGCATTGATTGCACTTTTTGCTGCAACTAGTTTTTCTTTGAGGTGGTGTTCCATACTAAGATTGTTGGCTATGGTTATTCCCAAATACTTGTAAGTTTTTACAACTTCAATTGGTTCCCTGTTGAAGTACCAATTCTCGCCTCTAGCAGTTCTACCGGATCCTTTTCGAAATTTCATAACCTTCGATTTGTTCAAATTGACCCTCAAATTCCACAATCCGCAGTACGCTTCAAGTTTGTTTATCATCAGCTGCAGAGTTTGGGGGGAATACGCAAACAGAACCACGTCGTCGGCAAATAAAAGTGCTTTAATCCTTATCCTTGAGACTTCTATTCCACCAGGCAAAAAGTCTATTAAGTCATTAATAAATAGAGCAAAAAGACTTGGACTTAAAGCGCACCCTTGTTTCACCCCCATTTTTGTGTCGAACCACTGTGAGATTTCTGACCCGTCCCAAACCGCTGATAGACTACCATTGTAAATATTTTCCAGAACTCTCCCAAATTTAGCTGTCATACCAACGTTGTAGAGTTTAAAGAATAAAGCAGCGCGATCCACGGTATCGAAGGCTGCTTTGAAGTCCACAAAAAAGACGTACAGCTTCCTATTTTGTTCGATGCAGTTGTTCGCTATGGTGTGCAGAACAAAAATGTTGTCGATAGTCGAATAACCACTCCTAAATCCAGCTTGAAATTCTCCCAACAAATTGTTTTCCTGTATCCACATTGTTAAACGACAATTTAAAAGTGTTGTGAATATCTTGTAAAAGGCACTAAGAAAGGATATTCCTCTATAATTGGCTGGATCGGATATACTACCCTTTTTATGGATAGGAAATATAAGGGATTCTTTGAAATTATTTGGTATTTCTCCAGTTTCTAAAATTGTATTATACACAAAAGTTAATTTTTCAATCAACGTTTCTGTCCCATATTTGATAAATTCTGTTGGTATTTTATCAGCTCCAGCAGCTTTCCCATCCTTCATCTTATCCAACACATTACGCAGCTCCTCTTGACTTATAGCAGAGTCCAAAATTTCGTTTGAATATGCCGGTTTAGCAAAATGAATAGGTGGCGCGAGTGCTTC
Source organism: Baccha elongata (assembly GCA_951217065.1). Lineage (NCBI taxonomy): Eukaryota > Metazoa > Arthropoda > Insecta > Diptera > Syrphidae > Baccha > Baccha elongata. Next base: position 21,313,548 of record OX578272.1, on the reverse strand, counting down.
AGGATTTAAAAGTATTTTAAAATGGTCATGCAAATAAAAAAAAAAAAAAAAAAAAATATATGTTACTACCTATCGTTTGTAGGGCAATTTGAAACTAAATAGAGATAAAAGGTTCACTCCTGTTTCGCGGCGGTGCGGTGTATGGGTTTGGAGAGTGCAATTTTTAGTTTTGCGTTGTTTTGTCAGACTATAAGTCCAGAAGGTTTATTTTACCTAGAAAATGCCGGTGGATAATATTTTTCTGAATGCTGAATGATGCATATATGTATTAAAATCTTTTACGACGTTATAGCAATTTCACTTCGCACCACTTAATCCGAATATGAATTCCATCAAAAAAGAATTCTTTTCAATTCGATGGTATCTATCTTAATCTAAAGTTACAAAAGTTATAACTAAATGTTTCCCTTAATGGAAACTCGAAAATATACATCGATTTTGTTGTTGTTGACAAAATGTTATTTATCATTCCGAGTGTTGGAATTTGCACAATCTATTTAAAAATCTATTATATTCTGATGATATCCTTCCTTTATTTATAGTAAATGAAAACGGATATCCGATAAAGTAAATATGAATACAAGTGAATATAAGATCCGACGGATTCTATGATTGGGATAATTTTTCTTGAACATTATAGACATAAATTTAAATTAATTAATTAGACAATGCTAGTTGGCTCTTATTTTCTTCATATTAAGCTATATTGGGGCATATTCATAGTTGTTTTTAAACTCGGTTTTTTCTTAGTATGTGTTTAAACAATGTAATTTAAACACTCAATTTTTTCTTAAAAACAACTTAAACTTTGTCTATATGAATATGCCCCACCTTCTTAAACTTGTCTTTAAAATAAAATTTTTGTATGTTTTAAAGTGAATTATACATTATTCATTGGATAAATTATTTATTAAATTATAAAACACATACCGACGGGTTGGTCATACATCTCCGCATTTGATCTGGTCCCCGATAAGATGGGCTGTAACGGCCAGGAAAACAACTCGGTGTCCCCATTTTCATTTTATCAGGTGTCGAATACATCGACATCGTCATACAGCCACCAACGAAATCTTCTTCCAGTTTTAACGCCCTAGAGGCGTCAAAAGAAGTGGGAGAATAAATTTTGAAACACTATCGATATTTTTTTGTTAACACAACTAATTCGCGCAGTGCAGCAATTTAGCGCTAGAACGGTTTATTTATTTTTTTTTTCACAGATAATCTTTAATTAATAAGCTTATTAATTATTCTGTATGACTTAAATTTTTGATGTGATATGAACTTCACGTGTTTGACCTTTAAAAAGGTCGTCTTACAATAACAAAATAACCATTCTTATTAACACTTAACAATTTTTTGAACTTTTGTTATCAGATTGCTAAGCAATAATTATAAAAATTTCTATTTATTTTTTTATCACTTGGAATAATTTTATTTTTGTTTTGTTGATATCCATATATGTAAGTGCTTTCGTCGGAGATGCGTATAATCTTATCCAATATTGTAATACTAGAAAACGTTTAAGGTACTGAATTATGTTTCAGGGTTGAATCTAAAATAGTGAGCGGGTTTTTGTTTGCTTATAACTTTCACACAGCTAATATTTACAATTATTCTAAAAATAACAATTGCACAATGTATATGGAACGCGTTCGTCGAATCCTCTTTAAAATTCTAAGCCATATAAACTTTAACAGATTTTTACAACTAGACACGAAGAAAGGATAACGAATTCTTTAGCACGTCTGTGGCAATGGTATTCTTTCTCTCAATTGTCAAATTTTCATCGCAAGGGTGGTTCTAAAATGTGACCCACCCAAATAAGTTCACTTGAACGAACCCTCTTTTATGAGATGACGCATGAATGGGGTGGATTGTGGGCGTGAACAATGAATATGGCCGCTTATTGTATTTGTTTGTGTAAGTCATTCATTTTCTTTTGATTGGTTAATGACCATTGTATAAATACATGGAATAGTTTTGTTCCTGCTCAGTGTTATAGGTCACAGGATTAAAAGTTTGTTGTGTTAATCTTTAAGTAAATTAGAACGCGTTTCAAAGTCTCTCCCAAAATTTATAGAAGACTAATTTTTGTAAAAAAAAGGGGAAAATCTGAGTGTGATCCTATAGCAAAAAAGTTTGTCGATGAAATTGAGAGTTGTTTTAGTTTGAGCATTTGAAGGAATTAACATATTTTTAAGGGTGAGGTTTAAGCATGCGCTTAAAGTGATTTTAATTCTTACAAACAAATAGATACAAAGAACCAATACAAGTATAAATAATGGTAAGCTTTTTCAATGTTTTTTCTTTGTTTTTGAATATGTTTACCTCTTTTGCTCCACTCGCAGTTAAATGCCACAGTAAAGGACATCAGAACAGGATACAAATAATATTAGAAACATCGAATCGAATCATCTGTCGAGATTAAATGTAGGTACCTACAAGCGGTAGCTATATTTTTTTAATGGCAAACAAAACTATTTAAAAAAACGAGTTAAGTTCTGTAATAGATATTTAGATAGGTATAGGTAGGTTTATATGGGCATGGTCAATAATCGAAAAGATTTTAACATTCATTTTGTGTCTTCAACAGTGTCTTCCAATTCGATAAGTATGATTTAAAATAGTTGTGTTGTGCTATACAGTCTTATTTAATTATTAATAATTTTATATAATATTTTATGTTAACACTTTAACAGATTAATAAATTAGGTACCAATTTAATTTTTTTTTTATTTAAATAATTCTGTTTATTTTTAAACGATAGATTACGAAAGAAAATACATATAGGTACATACACGGGTGGAAGACGAAAATATTTGTTCACTAAACTGCTTTTGCATTATTTAGAGGTAGGTATTAATCCGAACGGCTAAAACGAAATGCACTTGCCATATAAAAATTAATAGAGATATGTAGGGGAAGGTGGTGGAATGCCTGCCAATTAAGGGGAAAGCATGAAAACCCACTTTTAATTTTGTTTTATTTTAAGATTAAAAGATTAAGATTTTTATTTCTCTTCATAGTACTAACATTGTTTACATATATACATTAAAACTATAAATTATAAATCTCTAAAGAATGGCTATTTGACGTCTGCCTGAATGACAACTTTATACAACAGTTACGATTTCTACCAATAAGTTTGAAAATTTTAATTTATTTTACAAAATTGGTATATTACAGGTATATTAATTTCATTTAAATTTTTTATTACTAGCTCTTCTGATAGAAAATCACTTCCAAAGATCTGTCTTCTTATTCCTCGCAGTACTGGACATCTGCCAACAAAATGAAAACCGTATTATCTCTCTTTCATATTGCAAAACTCGCATAGCAAGGGTAGATCTTCACGATGAGGAATGATTTTGAGGTTCCGTATTTCACCTCGCAATCTAAAAATCATTTCCAAAAGAGCCTACTACAGTCTGTCAAAGCTCTTCAAATCCAGAAATCTCACCATAACTTCAAAACTGCTGCTGTAGGTACAGGACCATGGTCCTGCCAGTACTCACATATGGATCCGAGCTTAGCAAAAGGCACTCCGACATCTTAGCCGCGTTCGAGAGAAAAGTGAAGAAGGACTATTCCGGAGACGGTACAATCATGAATTGTACGCAATCTACCTTGAAGCAGATATCGTGACAAAAATTAGGCTCGGTAGACTCCGGTGGGCAATGCACCTGGCTCGCATGAGCGAAGAGGAACCTGCTCGAAAAGTTCTTTGTGGTACATTATATGGCAGATGACCGCGTGGTGGACCATGCTTGCGCTGGAGAGATGGCGTAGACCAGGACGCCCGGAGCCTTGGGATACGCAACTGGATGGCGTCGGCTCGAGACCGGGATAGGTGGAGAGACTTGTTGAATGAGGCTAGGACCGGACCCCGGTTGTCGAGCCGATGATGATGATGATGATTCTGAAAATCATTGATATTTGGTCAATATTGAGGTCATCACGAAAGTAATTTCGCTGGTTGAGGTTGTAGTTCAACTTACTGTAAATTTTACTCTGTATATAGATTCTTCTGCTTCAGCGACAAACCCCAATCTAAAGCTATTATCTTAATCAGCTGATATAAAGAAGGCTTCCACTTGCCAGGCTCATCAGGTACTAATACTATATTAACTCCTTCCGCTAGCTCTATCCACTTCTTAAATCAACCTACTCCACTACTCATAGCTTTCATTGCTGCTTTTTTTGGAAGACGCTCATCTGACATACCAAGAACATTACATATGTAGTCGACTTGTAATTTCATGGTCTTTATGAACAAGGAAGAGATACCCAGTTTCCAGCATCTACATGGTGATTTGGGGCATTTGATGGAAATCTTAAAATCCTTTTGATATAAAATCGGAGAAGTTTCTCTGCGGTTTCGTATTTTTTACTACCCCAAACTTGCGCTGCACATAAAAATGTTGACTTAGCTACCGATTCAAATATTTTGTACTTGCTGCTGTTGAAGATTTTACTAGAGGCAACACTGATTGTGGTTTTCGCTTCTTGTAATTTTTCCGTCAAATGTTAACCACTTCAATGTTCTTATTGTTAAATGTCCAACGCTCTCGTCCACTTGCTCTTCGATTCTTGTGCGAATCTATCCACAATCTCAGTCGGTTATAAAGTGTCGCTGTAAGTAATTAATAGGCTGCATTCAGGAAAGAAATTCCCCTATAATTTGCAGGGTCCATTGTGCTACTCTTTTTATGGATTGAAAAAATTAGCGCTTCTTTGAATTCTTGTGGTATATTTCCTTGCTCCATGCATTTTTTGAGCTAGCTCGAGAGCTAGCTTCCAAAAATCCCGCGATCTTTTACAATTAGCTAAGCTTTTGGCTTAATTTTCAAAACACTTTCTTTTTTTTTCCTTACAGAGAGTCTTGAATGCACGGTTATGTTGTAAATCGACTAAAATCGGTTAAGCCAAGCGTATGATTGTTTTCTTGCCAACATATGTACATGCTGAATCGAACCAGGGATCTTTATACACACAGCTTCCACTCCTCTTAACCGGTGCCACTTTCTTGATACAATCTTCGATGCTTGTTAGATCATTCCTCTCTTGTGTCATAAGATATATGTAAATCCAAATGTACCCTGTACGTTTCAGCCACAGAATCTTTCCATTGCCGTATAGGCATGAGCTTAAGGTTGAAGTATTCTTCCCTTTCAATCACTTCGAATTTGCAAGAAATTACGATCGGTCTGAGAAAGGCATTTGCTCAACCTCAAAACCAGTGATCAACGAATTCCAATTTCCTCTCCTAAGCCCGTAATCAATAACGGAGCTTCTTTGTTTTCCAACAAACTTTTGTTTTATTTTATATAGGTATTTATAACATAAAATAAAAATTACTTATTTCTTTAGGTGTCTCAAAAGGAAAGAATCTCCTATCACATATACTTTTGGAAAAAAAGAAGTTTAAAAAAATATCCAAATTGACTGTCATTGTCCATCATAGCAGAGGCAATGACTGCCAAGACCAATGTCAAGTGATTTACTTGACAAAAAATAGTTTACAAATAATCCCAATTTACTCCAAAACGGCTGGACCGACTTTGATGAAATTTTCAGACAATTTTCGGGGTATTTCAGCAGCTGATCCTGCGAAGTTTGGTAGGGATCGGCTCGTCATAATGATAATAGCATCGAAAATTTTGTAGATAGGATAGGGTACTGAAAATTCAAAAATCAAAGTAAAAAAAAAATCCGCAGAAAATGTAAATAAAGGGTCGCACAAACTTGCTCTTCTGGCAAGAAACCTTTGTGTAAACGACTTTGAAATTCGTCAACTTTTGACCGTCATCAACAAGACACTCACATAAAATTTTCTTTTTGAAAAACAATTTTTTTTAAATTTTTAAATCCAGTATTAATCAAACTTAGTTGACCTGTAAAAATATAAAATTTCGTCAAAATCGGGTAAGCCGTTTAAGAGATAATCGGTATAAAAAAAAGAAAATCTGTACCAAAAGAGTACCGTTTTAAAGCAGGTACCGTTAATAAGCTTTATGTGAAAAAAAAAATTAGATGAAAGACATCACCGTTGGCTAAAAATCATTCATATAAAATTTTGTCAAAATCGATCGTATTTTTTTCGAGAAAAATGGAATTATCGGTAGAGCTCATATGAGATGGTAGGTACCGTTATTTTAAGACATAGAGGAAAAAAATTTAAAAAAAACTTTCGGGCATATTACTCAAAGAATACTTTTTACCAAGTTTGAAGAAAATCGGTTCAACCGTTTAGGCTGCAGGTGTCGATACAGACAGACAGGCAGACAGACAGACAGACAGAACTGTCGGACCTACTTTTTACGTATTCTCTATCATCGTAATGTCATGCCTGATTGTTATCTCAATTTTTTTTTTTTTTTATAAGAATGTATATAACTTGCCTTATAATTTTATAGTACCTATAATCGCAAGTAAAAATAAATGGCACAAACTTGCTTTTGTGGCAAGTTACCATAAAAATAAAAATAATTCGTTTTTCTTAATTGTTCTTACTTATAGTTTTTTTCTTCAAAGTTTAATTAAGCCTAGTTTGAAATGTTTAATATAATAAAGCGTTGCCAGAGCAACTAAAAAAATTCAATAAATTTATTTTTAAGTGTTTCTACATAATATTGTTTTCTTAATTTTTATGTTGGCAATACCCTGTTCCGGCTTGATAATGTTGTGGCAGTTATATATTATTATCTTAAACGTTTTAAATTACACAGGAGGCACTGGAAAACGCACGGTTTTTAGATCTCGGCTTACATATATACTTTGGTGATTGTTTTGTTTTCACGTCTGACTTATTTAACGAATTCGGATCAAATTTGGTAAGTAGATAGATGAGACAGTGTATCATTTTATTACACTATTTTATTCCAGAAAAATTGCTCAAAAATTGCAGAAAATCGATTTGGTATAGGTATAAGATTAAAACCAAAGTTTTTTTTTAAGTTCTAATTAAAGTTTACATAGATGTACAAAAAATAATTTTTATTATTTTGATTTAATAAATTTTATGTCAATTTATTATTAAACATTAATTAAAAAAAAAATCTGTTCAAATTTATCATTTTTGCAAAATATTGGGAATTGCTTTTTCATAAGTTTTAAAGCAGGTACCATCAGAGGCGTACCGAGAGGGGGTGTGGGGGGTGTCTAACCCCTCCAAGAATTTACAAAGTCGGTCAAGTCGGCAATTTTGAAAATTTATAAAACTGCAGTCGGCATTTTCAAGAGTTTCAAACTAAGTTCAGCAAGTTGGCATTTCCAATTTTTTTAATTTTTAGTATGAAATTTTGAATTTTCATAGGTTTTTATACTTATTCTAACAAGAAAGTCGGCATTTTCAATAATTCCAATTTTAAGTGTGAAAGTCGGCATATTCACAGGTTTTTATACATATTCTAAGAAAAAAGTCGGCATTTTCATTTTTTTCGAATTTTAAGTGTGAAAGTCGGTATTTTTGTAGGTTTTTATACATATACTAACAAGAAAGTCGGCATTTTCAATTCTCCGAATATAAAAACCTGCAAAAATGCCGAATAAACATAAATAAATCACGAAGCTGTCAAACCTAGCAAATGCACTTTGTAGGATCGTTCAAAAAAAGGTGAAATCTGGTTAATCTGGTTAAAAACAATAACTTGATTAACCAGATTTCACCTTTTTTTTAAAAAAAAAGCTTTTAGTATTTTCTTAATTTCTCAAAAACTTAGATACATTTTGGCATACGGTTTTCTGTTTTTGACTAAAAGTTAATAAGAGCATTGAATTTTGAAAATAAAAATAATAGTTAAATACATAAAATTTTGAAAAAAATTAGTTTAAAATTTTTTTTTAATGTTTTTTTTCAAAATTTTGAGTTTAAAAATTAATTTTTTTGAAAACTGTTCACTTAAACAACTTAATTTGAAAATAAAATAAAAGAGTAGTTTTCTGGCTTTCCAAAAAGATATAACAAAGGCTTTGTATCATTCACCGTTGTTTTTAAATAATTTTTTTTCTGATTTAAGTCAATTTTTTAGAAAATTGCCCCTCCCTCCTAAACGGGGGAAAATAGACCCCCCTCCTATACGATTTTTTTTTGTCTTAGCTCCACCTACACGCTCAAGCTTTTTGGTGCACCTTAAACCAATCACCCTATATAGTTTCATGGAAATTTATTGATTATTCAAAACATCCAGTCATTTTTTTACTTTTTAGTATAGCGATGACTGCAGTCGGCAAATGTCCAAAATAAGTCGGCAAATTCCTAATAAAAGTCGGCATTTCAGTAAAACTCACCCCCCCCCACGGCTCGACCTCTCGGTACGCCCGTGGGTACCATTCAATTTCTCCTATTAGAAATGGTCTGCAAACCCTATATACGTGTGTGCCAAATCGTTTCAGCCGTTAAGATTTAATTAAAGCATAACTTGATTTCTTCTACCTGCAATCGCAAGTAAAAATATTAAGCTTTCAGGTGTTACCAATGTTATAAAGGTAGAATAGGATTTTTCAACAATTTTGCACTTAATTGTAGGTATGTTATAAAGAAATAATACAAAGAAGGTCAATCGTTTAGATAAAGTTCATTTATTGACTAGTCCAGTCAAGTAAGAAGTTAAATAAAAAAAAGTGGTTTTCGTTTTTTTTTATTTTCTCAAAAAGTAAGACAAGCACCCGGTTATTTACTTTTGACTAAAATCTAATATCAACAAGCTAGTACCGGGCGAAACGCAATGTTTTCTTGGACTGTAGGCCGATAAACGCTTTAATTTTGAATAATAATTCAGAAAAGTCCACTTAAAATAAACTGATTCAAAGTCTTCTACTTGGTCGAATATTCTTAGGATCGGTCTTTTCAACTCTTGCTAAATCTTTGGTTTGGTCACCAGAGAATTATCCAAACCAATTGTTTTTAAACTCGGTTAACTACAATTGGTCTTTTCAGAATTTGGTCTACTTTGGTTACCAAACCAGAGATTCTTCCAAATTTCCAGTTTTGTCCAGATGTCTAACGAAACTCTGGTTAAGTTTTTTGATATTTTTGTGTTTCCTAGTTCTGTCTTCATCAACAATGAAAAAATCTTTATAACGTCAAACAAATTAAAAAACAATTATTTTCCAAAAAAGTTACAAATAAAGGAAACCAATTTAACGGATTACAATATTAATGAACTGTTAAAGAAGCGAGCTGGGTGCTGCACAACATACCGATTTCTACCCTTGACCATCACATCGGATGTTGCAAAATTATTAGGTTGGTACCTACATATGTATATCCGTAGGTGACAAATGATAGTTAATAATCTATTTTGTACATGCATATATTAATTACGATTTCACACAAATGTCAAATATATATAAATATCCATGGTTAACCAAGCAAAATTGACTGGCTTATGAAATCTTTGTTAACCATAGATTCTCTGATTAAAATTTCTCTGAAAAGAACAAATCGCTGTTAACCTACTGGAATAATGACACTAACCATCGAAATTCATCTGTTTGACGTAATAAATTGTAACCATAGGTAATCTTGTTAAAATTTTGTTGAAAAGACAAAATCTAAGGTTACCATTAGAAATAACCCATGATTATAGTTAACCATACTTGAAAAGACCGACCCTTAATATAAAAAATAAACTTTTTTAATTAATTTTCATATAAGTATATAGAATTAGCATCATCATTTATTTTATTTCATTTCTTAAAATCTAATATCAGCATCTCGATCAGCATTGAATTTTGAAAATAAAAATAGTAAATACCTTAACCTACTTAAATTTACGTACCTACTTAACATTAAAAAAAAAATAGTTTGAAGTTAATTTTATAACACTTTTTTGTCAAAATTTTTAGTTTAAAAATTAATTTTTCAAAAACTGTTAGTGCAAAACAATTAGGATGAAAATTAAAGAAGAGATTTCTAGCTTCTCAATAAAGTATAGCCTGGCATTGTAAGTCTTTCCGTTGTTTTTAAAATATTTTTTATGTTTTAAGTAAATTGTTTAAAAAATGTCTCCTCGTGGCTAAACAGGAGGGAATAGAAATCAAATAAGTTAATGTTAGCAAATAACTCATTAAACAAATAAAAAATGATCATGAACTGTTGAAAATTTATTGGCGTAAGAAGAACATTTATAGAAATTCTCAACGAAAGCTAAAGCACCCTTAAGTGTGCAAAACATTCTTCTAACGTATACAAAAAATAAAACAAAAGACCTAGGTACGAACATTATATAACTTGAAATAAACTTTCGACAATTGAAGAATAAATTTTATGCAATGTTTTATTCATTTTAATGACCCAAAAGCTATTGCATCTCACAATTTTACTGCAAATATGAGAATGCCTTCGCACCGACATCGATGCTCCCTTGTGTAATATTTGCTGAATCGTATGTAAACTAAAGTGAAAATCTTATAAATGGGGGAAACAGAAAAAAAAAAAAAAATAATGTGTGTAGAAGTACAGATACAATATCCATTTCCATTGTTTCTTCTCTCTAAATTGTTTTTCTTTATTTTTTTCTGTTGGAATTAGGAAATAATTTTCTAAGAATTGAAATGCCACCACGAAGAGCAAGGCAGGTTATAGGATAGGAAGGTGGAAGGTCGAAGGTATGTACTGTAGATAAATAGGTGCAGGCAGCAACACGATGAAAGAAATTTATCTTTTTTCATTATAATTAGCTACTTAGTATACATTTCGTTAAATTTGTTGTGCTGTACTGCGTGAAACCACGCCAAACAAAAAATTAACCCAAACTTTTCCTATTACACCAACTCTCAACATTTACAAATTACGATAGATAGAGTGATTTGTTTGTTCGTTCGTTCGTTCTGCTAAGTTATGTCCTAACTAATTATCACGTTACTTAACTGACAAATGACAGTTGTCTATGCTATGCTATGTGTTTTTGATATAGTGCTGAGAAGAGTGCACATCAGGTCGATTTTTCTTAAAAGAGAGGTTTACTGGAATATTGCAAACGTTTCCGACACACCTAATTAGGACTTTTTAGGGCAACTATTTGTGTACCTATATGAAATAAACATTAATTTGAAGTTCACTATGAGAAAGTATAATAATAGTTAATATGTTTATATTACAGAACAAATCCTATGTAGGATGTAGGTATGTAATAAAGTTTTTCGTTTCCTGGAAAGGTTGTGTTGAAAAGTTTGGGGTGAAGTTAAACTAAATACCTATTGGTTTTCTTCTTCAAATTATTCGTATCGTTGTGACGTTTGGTAATTTTTTTTAGATTTTTTATCAACGGATTTCATGGGTACGTTCAATACAATTAAGAACTTATAGCGTTTTTTCATTTACGAAAAGATTTGCTCTTTCCTTCAAAAGATTTGATCTTTTTTCAATTTTAGTGTTTCACTTAAATGAAAAGAGGGAAAAAAGAGCAAATCTCAACAAGAAAGAAGCGATCTCCCGAATTCAGGAGATTTGATCTAAACACTGACACATTAAAACACTTTAATGGCGGATTTTTGCTTGCGCGTTCTTTTTTTATTCTAAGACTATTGAATAGCTCTGTATTGTTTAACCTTATTATTGCTTCAAGCATAATAAAAACAAAGCTGTCCTAGTGATTGTATGATGATTGTTTGGAACGCAGCCATATTATTCACACAACCTATACGTCGTGTTTAATCTCCGTCTTCACACTACGAAAAAAGCTTGATGCTTCTGCGAAAATTATCTCAATTCTACTCAAAATTGACCATTATTCTCCTTTTCTTAATTGTAACCTACCTCAATTCGATTTTTTTTGTTAATTAAAGCATTTGCAATTTTTTGTATTTCTTTTAACAGAATGAAAGTACTATCTACTTTAAATAACGAATCAGCTGTTGTTGACGTTTCATATCAGACCAACTAAATTTTTTAGTGCAAAATTTCTCGACTAAATCCTTGACTAAATTTCAGCTAAATGTCAACTAACTTTTGAGGGGATCTAGCCAATAGTCGGCACATTAAACGTACCCCGCGCTAGAACATTTCTGAATACGAATATCCCTACAGTGAATCTTACTTGTCACATAAAAGGCAACTAAAGGATCACATCTCGGTAAATAACACCAAGGTAACCCTAACGAAACATTAATACCTTAACAACTTCACTGTCTAATGACCAATGCATCAAATTTGATACACGTAATTCAATCTGTACCTGGATTTTACCATTTAATGTATTATATTTGATATACTTCACTACAATCCACTTCACTGTCCCTATGTATACAAAATGATTAAAACACGTCCCCACGGCTATGTAGGGTAGAGGCGGCACCATCGGACAGTGGGGCACCTCCGACAGTCACTTCACTGTAGACTTTCAAATATTCTATGAAACATAGGACGCAAAGTAGGACGCAAAAGCGATTTTGGCTATAAGTGTTAAGATTTTCGTAATTTTGTTTTCAATAGTAGGTATTTTGCAAACAAAATATTTTAAGAATACAATATTTAATTATAGATTTAGTAAATATTTTATTGTAAATTTTAAATATATTTCTTCGTTTCGACGGGGTACATCCGACAAAGTAAAAACGGGCTCCTTCGATGGCCGGTCGGAGGTGCCCCTTTTCATAGTTTATTCAAAAAATTGCTTGAATCTAAACAACTTCACTATACGATGTTTCATTTTTGATTCACCAAACTCAATTGTATCTGGTTTTCAGCGTCCCTGTATCATATATGATCAAATCAAACGTGACATTCCACTTTCCTTAAACAAAATTGTTCTTTTTTTGTTTTTTTACAACACTACGCCCCGAATTTTTTTTAAGCAGGTTTCAATTTGTAAAAGGGCACGAGTACGATAACTTTGGCGCCAAGAATTGATAACGGTTTTTTGTAGAACAGTTCAATACAAGCATTTTTTACTATGGGTGGGGGGGGGTTCTATCTCCCTCCGTTTGGGTGGGAGGGGCAATTTTATAAAAACAGTGCTAAAAATTTAAAACAAATATTGAAAAATAACGGTAATACTTATAACTAAGTTTTATATCTTTTTTTAAAGCCAATACTTTTTTCTATTAGATGTTTTTTTAAATCAAGTGAAACCTCTATGCATAGTCTTTGAAAAAACGGACTTTAAACTCAAAAATTGTGAAAAAAAGGTAAAATAAAATTTTGAAGTGTGATTTTTCAAAAATGTGAAACAAAATACTACTTTTTTTTATAAAATTCGTTGCTCATATTTATTTTAAATCATAAACTGAAAACAAAATGATTTTATGTTTTCTGGTTTTTGAGAAAATGGAAAATTACTAAAACTACATTTTTATAGTAGTTAGATAACTTTGGCGCCAAGAATTGATAACTGTTTTTTGTAGAACAGATCAATACAAGCATTTTTTACTATAGGTGGGGGGTCTATCTCCCTCCGTTTGGGCGGGAGGGGCAATTTTATAAAAACAGTGCTAAAAATTTAAAACAAATATTAAAAAATAAAGGTAATACTTACAACTAAGTTTTATATCTTTTTTTAAAGCCAATACTTTTTTCTATTAGATGTTTTTTTAAATCAAGTGAAACCTATGCATAGTCTAAAACGGAATTTAAACTCAAAAACTGCGAAAAAAAAGGTAAAAAAAACTTTGAAGTGTGATTTTTCAAAACTGTAAAATAAAATACTACTTTTTCTTTATAAAATTCGTTGCTCATATTAATTTTAAATCATAAACTGAAAACAAAATGATTTTATGTTTTCTGGTTTTTGAGAAAATGGAAAATTACTATAGTGTATAAACAGTGAGGTATGTAAGGGTGGGGGCATGCTGCCCCCCCATGCTTGGACACACTATAGGATTTGGGGTGGGTGCGAGGCAGAGTGGGTGCTAGGTTGTGTGTATGCAAAGTTTCTGTTGCATTTAAAGATGCCCAAGCATCATTACAAAAACGAACCTTCGTACAACATTCACCGTATAGCAAAAAAAAAAGAAAACTCTTATAAGAAAGTAGTTTTAGTAATTTTCCATTCTCAAAAACCAGAAAACATAAATTAATTTTGTTTTCAGTTTATGATTTAAAATTAATATGAGCAACGAATTTTATAAAAAAAAGTAGTATTTTATTTTACAGTTTTGAAAAATCACACTTCAAAGTTTTTTTTACCTTTTTTTCGCAATTTTCGAGTTTAAAGTCCGTTTTTTTCAAAGACTATGTATAGGTTTCACTTTATTTAAAAAAACATCTAATAGAAAAAAGTATTGGCTTTAAAAAAAGACATAAAACTTAGTTATAAGTATTACCATTATTTTTCAATATTTGTTTTAAATTTTTAGCACTGTTTTTATAAAATTGCCCCTCCCGCCCAAACGGAGGGAGATAGACCCCCCACCTATAGTAAAAAATGCTTGTATTAAACTGTTCTACAAAAAACCGTTATCAATTCTTGGCGCCAAATTTATCGTACTCTCCCCTGTAAAAGTTTTTAAGTGTCGATGTATCATATATGATTAAAGGATACAAAACATAATTAACTGTACCTACTCATAAAATACTTATTTCTTATACTAATAATTCACAGCATTCAATTTGTACCTCGTTTTTTTAGCTTCCATGAGTCACATTTGATTCAAAATCGCAAGTTATTTTGCATTTAAAACTTTTTTTTATCATATAAATGATTTTTCTACGAAAAAAGGATTGGACGTGGGGACGTGTTTTGAGCACTTTGTAGGGGGACTTTGGTTTGTTTACTTTGTTAAATAAAAATGTTTTGTTTTCGTATAGGATGTTTTAAATATTATATACTATTGCATTTAAATAAAAAAATAACACATAAATAATTAGTTTGCATTAATTAAAGGTACTGTCGAAGGTGCCCCACCCACTGTCGCATCGCAGGTGCCCCGCGTTGAGACACTTTTGACATTTTTTTACTTTTTTTTACAAAACTTTACAAAAACTACAAATAAAAAATAATAAAAAATAATAAAAAATAATAAAAAATATATCTCAAACTCCGTCAAAATGTTGGGAAAATATTTAATTTTAAAATTACATTAAAAATAATTGAAAAAAAAAAACAAAAATTTGGAACTATTTTTTTCTCTTAATGTGTTGGAGGGTGCCAGTGCCACCTCTACCCTAAAACATTTTTTGCAGGGAAATCCTTTATGTTCAATAAGATTTCAAATGCAAAAGGTCATTTTAAGCTAACGCGGGGCACCTGCAACTGTGGGTGGGCGCACATTCGACATCACCTTAAATTAATTCTACATTACCTTAAATTAAACCGCCCAATATTTTTTTTTTGCAGAAAAATCATTAATGTTTTAAATAGAAAAAGTAATTTCCGCTCAAAATTTGTTTGAATCATTTGTGATTTTTTTTATTAAATTTAACTCATGGACGCTGAAAACCGGATAATGTTATAAATTGGACATTAAAGCGCAAGTTTTTTTTCCAAATAAAAATTGTGAACTTAGGGGACAAAAATAAAAAATGTTAATCAAGCCGCTTTCAAAATATTGATTTTACAAAAAAGTAAACTAAAAAATTAATTCAAATTTAAACTTAAATCTTTTACAAAATTTTGTTTTAGAAGTTTTATCAAGCATTAAGATTTTTCTAAAAAAAAAATGTTTAATTAAAATCGGTTAACCGGTTCACAAGACAGCTCAAGAAAAAATGACGGTTCTATGGAAGGTATCGAACCTTAAAAAATGTGTTTTCTCCAACTTAATAAGACAATCAGATAAAAACCATCTTTAATTTTTTTTAAGAAAATCGTTCTCCTCTTAGTAATGGTCTACAAGTCCAAAATACCAAATTTGAAGGAAATCGGTACAGTTGTTTAGGCTGTAGCCTGAAGGTGCTGATTCACATACCGACTGACGTAGCTAAATTACATACATATAGACAGACAGACAGAATTTCCAGACCCACTTTTTACGACTTCGCTATAATCGTAATTTCATGTTTGATTGTTATCTCAATAAAAAAATATCTGTACGAATGTATAACTTGCCTTATTAGTCCAGTCAAAATAATATAAATAAACCAAAAATTTCGTGTAGTTTCAATTTGTTTCGGGAATATGTAGGGGGATTCGCATGATCTCCCAATAAAAAATCCCCGGTGATCGGGGTGCCGCGGGGGCTGGGGGCGTAGTTAAAAGGTATCTTCCACCGGTTTCATCCGCATATCTCGAAGACGGTGCGTCGGACAAAAAAAAAATCAGGATGAAAAAGGTAGCTGATAAAATTTTCTACAATTTGCTTCCATACATGACACGTCTTTGATATATCCTCTCTAGAAAAAGATGCAAAATTCCAAAAATATGTTTTTTTCGCCAAACTTCTTGTTGGGATTTTTTTTCCACATTTTTTTTAGCACAAAGTTGAGAATGTAAAAGATGTAGAAAATCAAAGAATATATGCTCAAATGTCAATTTACCTGATACATTGACGTATTAGGTATTTCAACCGACTGGCGGTCCACATACCACATCTAGTAGGTCAATGACCTGATACTTGTGAAAAGATACAGCAATTTCTAGTGGTATGTTTTGTGTGTACCTATCTAAAACAAAAAAAAATATCTACGTAGTAGGTTGTGGCGATTCCCATAACATGCAAAACATTGACGTACTATATCAAATACGTCAACGATGCAAACATAGGCTAGAGCAAGTAAATTATGTCAAGAGAAGAAAACATTCGTATGAAAAAATAAGTATGAGGCGGCAGGGGCAAAATTTACTTAAAATGCCAAACAATTTACCAAAAATCATCGAAAGCACATACGGTGATGTGACATGAAAGCTTAAAAACCATTCCTTAATTTAACGTTTTGAGTTGTTTTAATAAATAGTTTTTTAGAAATATATTTTCAAATTCGAAACTTTGGAAAAAAAAATTTAATTGAATTTTTAAAAAAATTTGCATTACAATGCAAACTACGAAATTTTTTTCCCTGTATTTAACATTCTTAATTCTTTTTAATTGTCCAAGTAATTAAAAAAAAAAACAGTGCCAGAATGTATCTTAGTTTTTGAGAAATAAGAAAAACAATAGATACTTTGTACTATAAAACAAACAAACAATTTTTTGTGTCTTAAATACACGTAGAAAACATTAAAAAATTAAAAAACCTTTAACTAGTTTTTGAAATGTTGAATTAACAAAAACAGTTTTTGGAAAAAACATTTTAAGCCATGTTATTTAAAATAGCTACGACAATTACAGTATTGAATTTCGTTCGAATCGCTTCAGCCGTTAAGGAGATAGTCGAAATTTAAAAACACCGTTATATGGCAGGTACCGTTAAAAGAATATTCTAGAAAGTTTGGTTTTCACTATCTGATAGACCTTTTACACTTCATTATATATGTGAAGTTTGTTTAAAATCGTTAGAGATGTTTCCGAGAAAAGTAAGTTTTTCAATAACCGTTATATGGCAGGTACCGCTTTTTTAAGACTACCTACACAAAAAAGTTCTGGACGTATTAATCTAAAAAGCCTAACTACCAAACTTTAAGTAATTTGGCCAACCCGTTTAGGCTGTAGGTACCGACAGACAGACAGACAGAATTGCTAGACCCACTTTTATCGTCTTCTCTATCATCGTTAAGTCATTTTTGATTTTTATTTAAAAACTTTTTTTATGCACGAATCCAAGACTTGCTATAAAGTAAAAATGAGTGTGGTGAATCAAATACTATACATTGGACAGTGAATTTGTCAGATTCAAGCAATTTTTTGAATAAACTAACAAAAGGGGCACCACCGACAGGCTGTGGAAAGCACTCCTTCTTACTTTTTCGGAGGTACCCCGTCGAATGTTTTCTCACTTTTTAATAATTAAACAAAGAATTAATACTTCAAATTTACAATAAAAGTAAAAATCAATATCAACTATTGAAAAAAAAAATACCTACAAAAATCTTATAAGAACTTACACAGAATATTCTAAGACAAGAGCACGTTCACAATTTTTTCACAGAATTTTAAAAGTTCAAAATGGTTTTTAAAATATTGCCTTAATTAAAAAAGTTTTAGAAAAATTATTTGCAACTAAGAATTATGAAAATAACCCCCAATGAAATAATAAGAGGGTTATTAAACGCAAAATGAAGTATCCTTCAAAGTTTGTATGAAGATGGGGATTTTTTCATATGAAATTGTGCACTTATTTCATTGGTTTTTTGGGAGTTTATTTTTTATAACGATTTCTTTCGTAGTTGATTTTGGGGACTTATTTCATCTTCGAAATCCGGGTGATATTTAACAAAGAAATATCACGGGTTATTTCGTTTTGCGTTTGGCTTGTAACTCCTTGAGGTTTTTTTAATTGGTTATTTCCAGCTTAGGCTGTTTAATTGCAAAAGAAACAAACCGACAGAACTGCCTTACTTTTTTTTTGTCATCTTGTAATCGTGATTCCATGTTTCATATGCTCTACCATCACGAATACGTTTTATAAATATTTTACACTTGAGTTTTATAATTTATTTTTGTGGTTTTACAGCTTACTACAAATTTCCAACTCACCTTATTTATCGTGATTAACTTGACAACTAGAGCCGCTCATATTTCAACTAATTGAAACCGTGTTTATTCCTTGAAACATTAAAATATAATTATTAAAAAGTCCATCCTAACTTAAATGTTTAAAGGGTTTACTTTTGTTTTGTACATAAATGTATTTATTCCAATCTCCAATTTCATTTTATAATATTTTTTTTGTTGTTCATTAATCTAGAATCTAAAATTACTAAAACTATTATTATGTTAAATGTTATATTTTTATGTTTGCTATAAAAACCTGAGCTATTTTTTTTTTTTCTTTTATTTATTTATTTGCTCCTTGTTAATGTCGCATTTTTGTGTTTTTGGTATACAAATAATATTATTTTATAATGTAGTTAAACAGTGTTGAAAATAGGTACTGTCTTGTTCTTCGTCGAATGCAAAATTAAATTGAAGTTTTGTTTTTATTTTATTAAAAATTAAATTGATTTTTTATGAAAATAATGCGTATACCATGGAATCACTGCCTGGCTGAACGTTCGGTCTCCATCAAACATTCTCTAACCAATATCCTGGCGTGAACAATGCCACGTTTTAGTCGCTCGGTTGAACTGCGAGAGCCAGTGTAAGTCGGTCTTATATCTCGGCCCATTTCTTCAATGACTGCAAGTAGCTGTGCATACTTTGTCAAGCCATGCAAGTTTGTCAAATTCGATGGAATATTTGCTGTAGAAGTCATAGGGGTCGTAATATTTGCCGAAGTTTGGGTAGTTATTATTGCTGGTGATACCGGCTTTGGCGGTGGAATATGAGGAACGTGATGAATAGCTGAAATTTGGATTTGTGGAGTTTGATCGCGTTGTTCTCGCTGCTGTTGGTAATTATAGAAGTTTTGTACTTGAGAACGAGGAATTGGTGTCACGGTTACATCGCTGAGTTTGGACTCGACAGCTTGTATATCCATTATATCCATACCTACTATATTTATGTAATAGTTTAAAAGACATTGAAATAAGACAGATACTATAACTTACTGTTGCTAAATAATTTTAGCGGATAGACGATTAAAATGGGTTTATTTACGAAAACAATAAACAAAACTCAACTTATCAAAAGAGAAAGTGTACGCAAGAAATATGAAATGACAGCTTTGACAGATTTCCGAAAAATGTTTAAGGGAGTTAGATGAGATGAAAAACAGAATCCCCTAAATGATTTCGTTCAGGGTCGGCGAATGTGAAAAAAATATTCTACGCTTAAGTGCCTGTCCACATTGATTTTTGATTTTCTCATGCCCAGTTTCACCAAAATACACCTAAAAGCATTTTAGTAAACGGAGTAATAAAATTTATTTTTATTTTAACTTAAAAAAGTGTGCATTAACATTAGGAGGTACATTTTTAAAAATGAGGAAACTTGATGCCAACCTCGGATTTTTATTCACCACACACTCTTTCAAAAACAGTCGAAAAATGTCAACGTTCTCTTGGTCTTTCAATTTAAAGACGCCTTTAAAATTTATTTGGAACAAAATGGGACTTTAGTTTATTGGCTCTTACCTAGTTTATATGCAGAGTCGAAAGATCGAGTTTTAGTTGAAACAAAATTCCAACACAGGTATTTCAGCAAACTAGTTGAAAGCTTGAGGAGTTGAGTTGAGTGCGAAAAAGTTGAAATGACAATAGAATACTTGCGTTGCTTTGTATCCATTAAGGCAAAAAGATTGAGTTTTCGAGAAAAAAATATTTTCATTGCTCTTACAAGTTATGCGCATACTTTTCAACAACAAATATTCATTCGTTAATATGCATTTGATCACATGCAGAAATAATTGTGTATTCAACATTTCAACCCAGGTATTTCATTTAATTTTCGACTCAACACCACTGCTCGAGTGCGATCGAGTCGAATTCCATTTTGTTCCAACGCATCCCCGTTTACAAATGGGTGAAAACCTAAGTTCAAGCTCGCTTCAACCATGCATATAAACTAGATGATAAACTAGGTATTCTATTAAAACTGAAAGTGCTTTTGAAATTGAAAAATGCCATTTTAAGATTCAACAAACCAATAAATATTTAAAAGTGTTTGGAAAACTAATAAAAGCATTACCTACACTTTAGAAACCAAAAACCAGTCTTTTCAGCTTTGGTTAAATTTAACCATTTGTTATTAACCAAAATAAACAATTCTGAAAAGACTTGCTCTTATGTCGAATTCCTTAGATTTTTTCAGATTTGATCGGAAAAGTTGACTTTTTTTCCTTCCTATGGATGTTGAAACAATAAAGTTGCTTTTTTTCTGTAATTGTGTGGTGTATATTTTATAGACGCGATATAAACAATTCACTTAAGTTCACTTTATTAACATATTGCACTATTAACAACAAGGTTCACGTCCAATAGATTATTTTAAAATTATTTTATTTGAGAAATCTATATTAAAATAAACCAAACTACACAATTAAACGGCTCGTCTGACAGAAGAAATCAAATCTGTTAAGTATGTGTGCAAATATGTGTAAATCTTGCTATCAAATCGAGATTCAAGAAAAGTTGATCTGAGGGGAAAAAAAGCAACTTTTTCTTGTCTATGGATCATGATTTTCGGAAAAAAAGCAACTTTAGTCCGAAAAAAAGCGACTTTAGTCCGAAAAAAGTCAACTTTTTATTTCAAAGGAATTCGACATTAAAAACATAACATTTTCAAAAAAAATAGTTTAATATTTTTTTAAAGCGACCTTTACACGGTCAGTTTGAGGACGTCAGTCATCTACACAAATAATCAGTCATCACTCATCAGGCAAAATCAAAAGGGGTTTTGATTTTTCGTAAAGCAAATGCAATATTACAGGTTGATGTCAAATGACTGACCTGAATTTTTTCAAAACTATTCACTAATGTCGAATTCCTTTCATTTTGCCAGATTCGATTTCAAAAGTTGACTTTTTTCCTTCCTATGTATCTTGAACAAGAAAGTTATTGTGTATATTTTGTAGAAACGATTTTAATCTTTATTTTTTTTAAACTGCCCCTCCCGCATAAACGGGTAGAGATATACCCCCTCTACAATACGATTTTTTTCTTTTCCCGACCCAACCTACTCGTTCTATCTTTTTGGCACACCTTATGTGAATCACCATTTATATAGAAATCAATGTGTATAAATTTTCCGCTATGGATTCCAAAACGGCTGGACCGATTTTGATGGAATTCGTAGACAGATTTCAGGTAGACCTGGCGAGTAATCCTGTGAGGTTTATTAGCGATAGCATAGACGAGGAAGAGCAATGACAGTTAAGGTCGTATCTAACGATCAATTTATTTTGAGAACGGTTAGTTTGAAAGAAAAATATTAAGAAATTTTTTGTAGGGAATTGTCGGCTACAACTTTTTTTCCTAGCAAGTGATAGTTAGGGAGACATTGAGGAAAACAGTTTTGGAGGCCTTTGAGCCCCCGTAAAATCGTAAAATTGCGATGACCATCTGTGGAAGGTAGGTTAGATTCCCGGGTGCCAGCAAAAATTTAATACCGTGTTTTTCGAATAAACATGAGGTTGTAAATAGACAAGCGATAGTGTCGCTTACACTAATTAACAAAAAAGGAGTCTGATGATTGGCAGTGGCGGCCATAAAAATAGTGTTGGATTCCACAGGTTGTTGTTGTCTAATTCACCTACTTCTCAATATTTTTTATATTAATAATTCAAACAAAGTTTTTGCAGATTACCAACAATTTTGTTGGTAAAACAAATTTTCCAGTCCAAAAAGAGCGTGTCGCATGCCCAGTCGCCGCTTAACAAGAAAAAAGAAAAGATTACGCATTTTATTTTTTTTTTGTTGCTCTTCATATTCCTAGTAATTAATAACATTTTCACTTCATCCATTCTCCTAAGTCTACTTCTGGGACTCGCCATCTTACTACAGATTTAATATGTTATTAAAATAAATGTTATTTAAAATTCATCCTGTGCTTACCTAGTTAAGTTACTCAATAGCAACTTTAATTTCGTCTTTATTTCCTTACATCTTATTAGTCCACCATAGTATATTGTTTTCTTTTTTTTTTTTTTGAGATCAGACACATTGAAATATTAAACTTGTTTTATTTCATTCGGAGCATGGTCGGAACATGATGGAAATGCTTGGTAGGAAGCTCATAGCTACAAAATGTATACAATTTGAATGCTATTTCATACGATGTTTTTTGAACATAATGATAATGACGTGCCCAAGTGGGTTTCGTAGACAATCAGAAAACTGAGGTAAATATTTTAAAACTTATTTCTATTTAAAAAAAAAAGAATACATATTTCATAGCAGTTTGTTCTTTGTCCAAAAGGTGAACAAAATTTTAAAATCAATGTTGGAATGTTGTCACGACACGTATTTAAGTTCATATAATCGATTTATCTTAAATATATTTAAGAAAATATCGCAAATAAGTAAGTAATGACTAATGACCATTTTATTTATAATATTTAATAAATAATCAAATCTTAACCAATTAAATTATTTTCTCTGTTAAACTAAATCTTGCAATCTATTATCATACAAATTAACCCAATCAGGAACATGACCGCATTTTGCATAAGTCTCTTTAGTTAATGACCGAGTGCTAATAAACTCTGTTGCTCCACAAATAGACCCTCCTAGCCAAGCAGCAAAATTTGGCCTTCCAATAGCTTTGTGAAATTTAACACTTTTAAAAAAAAGTTTTTCATGATATCTATTATTGCTGTTCAGCAACATATTCAATTCACTTTTCAAACGTGATAATAGTCCCATGATTATTGAGGTTCCACCAATTAGGAATATATTTTCACCTAGAACTGTCCTCACATCCATAGGACACTTGAGTATCGAATCCAATATCAAATAAGGTAAACTTGATTGTTCATTATCTTCGGCGAACATTATTTCATAGGCCGTTTCACGAACAGTACCGGGAATTATAATAGTCTCCTTTTCTTTAATCGAATATTCTAGGTCTGGTGGAGGTGTTACGATCTGACCCTCTCTATATTGCTTAGCTCTTTCAGAAGTTGTGACAAAACATGTACGTACTTTGATGTCTTCTAAAATTGACTCAGTCAGAAGAAAAGGATTAACGCCGGCATCAGTTAATTGCCGTTTGATTTCTTGATGTATAAATTTTGCTCCAAATGCTTGATCTTCGAAAGCTTTGAGAATTTGTACACCACTGAAAACCGGAACAATTGTAGCTTCTTTGTAGCCCATATCAACTACAACACCCGATGATACTGCAAGTGTTGACAAGGCTACCAAGTGTGTGGGCACAAAAAGAATAGATGAAACTTCAAAGTGTTTAAACAAAACTTTAGCCATGGTCTCACGAATGATGGTCTCACCAAAAATGTTTTCTACTATGACAATTTTTCTATCCTTAGGACTTACTAGAACGTGTCTGGAATAAAATTAATTAAATGTCGTTTAACCATTTAAAAGTACACACTTAAAAAACACAGTTTGAAGAAAGTCAACTACATGATCATATAGCTCTGTATGAGATGAGTAATTAAAAAGTTCGCAAATTTTCCCCGTCGAAGAAAGAAAACTTTCGGATGGTAGAATAAATCTAGGGTGGGCTTCTCCGGCAAATCCAATTCTGAAATTTGTAAGTGAGAAAAGTAATGACATCATTAATTTTGTAATGAAAAAGTTCTTACTTTGTGTAAGCAGTTCCTATATCAAGAACTACTGGAGGTTTTTCTTGCATTACTGTGTCGTATATACCCATTGTTATTTTTTTTTATTTAATTAAATAACACTATGATTGTTTAAAGATTTTTTAAATTAATAAATTTGTTTCTTTTCAAAGAAGATGCAATACACATAAGTTACAGGCCGACTCCACAAGATATCTGAATTGCTACCTAAATATTAGATATTCTTATAGCAGCATTTCCATATATCTTTGCTGGGCAATTCATGTCTTGACATTTTATTTTTGCAAGTGAAGTTGAAGTGTGTGTATCTCTCTCAGACAAACGAGAAATTAGTCCGTGTTTTGTGGTGCAGTCATCGAATTTTAATTTTTATAATTTTTGTTATTATTATTGTTATTATTTTGTTAGCTTTTATTATTTTTGTTTGTAGGTAAGTTATTATATTAAACTAATATATGTATATTACATTTTATTCAATGTTTTGTTAGTATGTAATGTGTATGTTATTTTAAAACTGGAAATAAGGAAAAAATTATTAGAAGATTTGTTTACGTTTGTTTTAGAAGAGGCTGCTTTTGTAGTTCCACAGGCACTCCTTTTCCCGATATAAATTTATAAGCATTTTTGTTTCAGTTTGGGACAATCTCCACTCACTCATTTTTTGTTTGAATTAAATAATTATACCAAATAAAATGCAAAACACGAATAAAAAATAAAATTAAAACAACTGAACAACGGCAAACAAAGAACAACGACCGGTATTAAAATACAACAACAAAAATCAAACAACTGATCAACGGAAAATAAAGAACGAAGACCACCACGCACCACGAGAGACAAAAAATAATGAGAAAAAATGACATTTACCCACAAAAAGCAAAAAAAAAAACTCAAACGTCAAATTCATCTTAGACATCTATATCAAGACGAAATCTTGGAGAGAGATATCTGATATCCCAACATAACGAGAAATAACGCGACTCCATTGAATATTGCATAGCAGGATACACATTCTGAGAGAAATTATAGCTCGTGGAGTCGGCCTGTTACAAATTTGGTGACATTTAATATTTTGAACTGTCATTTGAAAATTTTGACAGATGCTCAGAAACATAATAGTCAGAGAAACCACTTTTTGTCTGTTGCTTGATTATTAGTTGTCCTTGCCATCAGGTATCGCATCTTGTCTTTCGTCGTGGTAGAATAAGTTTTTTTTAATTCGACTCCATGGTGAGTATTGAGGATTGGTAAAGTTGAAATGCGCAATTGGTAATCAAAACTAGAATAGGATATCTTTGGTCTTCAGTATAAACTTGAATACTGCAGCGCCACACGTATAGCCTCCAAGCTCATATCAAGGATTGGTAAAGTTGAAATGCGCAATGAGTAGTCAAAATTAGAAATAAGATATCTTTGCTCTTTAGTAAAAACTTGACTTCTGCAGCGCCACACGTATATGGAATCACAGTACACATATTAATATTAATATGTGTACTGTGTATGGAATAGTTTTAATGCTAGTTGTCAAAATTAGCACTTTAGTTAAAACTTGACTACTGTAGCGCTACACGTATAGCCTCCTTCCCATTTGCGCACATAGCGAATACATGCATTTTGTTTATCAGCTGTGTATTAACATGAGATTACAACAACACTAGCATATGCGAAAACTAGACACCGGAGTGCGTACTAGTTGTGATTCGGCAAACGATCTATTGTGAATTTACCATTAAAATTTATCGCGCCATGTTTTTGACATTTCGAATTTTTCACAGGACAATCGCGCTTGAAAACTTAAATTTACGTTGTTTTTTGTTACTTGCATTATTTTAGTTATTATTTCTCTTAAATTTATCCTGTTTTTCAATGTATTACATTTTAATAACGTTGACAAACATTTAAACGAACACCTGCAGACAAATTCACTCATAAATAACTCACTAGAACTATGAATTCCTTCGCGGGTCGGGGTTCTATCTTCAATTATTGTTAACCTCATGCAATCGACAGTTTTTTTTTAATTAACAACAATTATATTAATTAAAGTTTAAAAATGTTTGTGCAAGACTTAAAAATAGAATTTTATAATGTTCTAATAGGAAAAAGAATTTTAATCATTGTTAATTATGACATTGATGCTATTTGTGCCAGCAAAATCTTACAATCTTTGTTTAAGTATGATCATATGCTGTATTCGGTTGTTCCGATCATGGGTATGGCCGGAATGCAAAGAGCCTACACTGAAAATCGAGAAGATGTTAAATACGTGATATTAATCAACTGTGGCGGTTGTGTTGATATTGTGGATCTTCTGCAGCCCGAAGAAGATGTTGTATTCTTTGTTTGTGATTCCCACAGACCACTAGATGTTTGCAATATTTATAGTGATAAACAGGTAAGTGCCGAGTTCAAAGCGATTTATTTTTTGGTGATTAGCTATTATCTGCCCTTTGACAATTGGATTGAAAAATTGGGTCTGGATTATTCGGATAACTCCGTTACCAAAACAACTCTGCCAGCATATCAGAAGAAATTTAGAGCTTCCGAAATTCTTTCCCGACTGATCTGTTGCCTTGGGGTACGTACTATAGACGATGCTCTTCCAAACTTTTGACACCATGCCGAAATCAGCTTTTTCCTTGCCAATTCAAGAGTTACCGTCTTTGTCTGTAACACCACTGTCTTTTGAGATAATGTTTCCTAGATACAGAACGTTTTGTTCACCTTATCTACCTACTATCTCCCAAGGTCAACTTGAGCAGAGTTACCATGTTGAGGATCTTCGTTTTTCGGGTGTTAATCCTCAGCCCGACTTTATGGCCTTTAATTTTCAGTTTGCTCAATCCATAATGTTAGGTAAAAGCCGAAAATGAAAAATTTTGCAGAAAGGAAAATACGTTCCTTGAGATTCCTTGTTTAAAATAGGTTAAGTGTAGTCTTTCAAAAAAAAAAAAATTACTCAAAAATGCTTGCACGCGGTCCTTCAATTGTGGCACTTTCAATCCCTGCGGCGATAATATGTCGGTCAGAATAATATGTATGATCAAAAAAAAAAAATGGTTTGCTAAATATTCAATGTATTTAATTCCTCAGGTTTGCATACTCGCCGATCCAGCTGCTGAAGAAACCATACCATCATTCGAAGCAATATTCCGTGAGTCCGACGGCGAAGACAGCGATGAAGATGGCGATGAGGAAGACAATGAAGTTGGTGCTACACGTATGCAAAAACATGAAAATCGAGTTTTGAAACAACGTGAACGTCGAACATGGGAAAACGAAAGAGATCGCATAATGTTTGATTACTCTCAGTACAGTTATTATGGAAGAAGCTCTGCAGTAATAATCTTTGAATTAGCATGGAAACTAACTAAAGACACTCCAGACTTATTATGGTGGGCCATTGTTGGAACCACAGAGCAGCTAATTCTGGGCAAGACAGAAAGCTCAACGTATACACTAGAAATTGAAAATATTCAAAGTCATGTTTCAAGACTCACAAATAAAGCAAGCGATCAAACACAAACACATACTGCATCAAAAATAACATTTGAAAATGATTTGCATTTAGCTTTGTATCGACATTGGTCGGTAACGGAATCAATGAGGTAATTTTGAGGTTTAAAAAAATTAAATTCCATTCTTTGATAATTATTATTTTATTTTTAGAAAT
Source organism: Baccha elongata (assembly GCA_951217065.1). Classification (NCBI taxonomy): domain Eukaryota; kingdom Metazoa; phylum Arthropoda; class Insecta; order Diptera; family Syrphidae; genus Baccha; species Baccha elongata. The sequence goes on along the minus strand of OX578272.1, from coordinate 21,285,691 downwards.
TCAATGTACTGCGCCTGTAAACTTAAACTATGGACTTTGAAGGGTGAAAAGAAACTTCACGAGCTTCTTGTCGAAATGGGATTGCCATTAACGCATGCCAAACAAATGTTCAATTCAATGGATCTCACTTTACGCCAAGAATTTCATCAAATGGTCGAAAAACTCGCAGAGAAGTACGGAATACCTGACATAGTGTATGGATCTTTCACTCTCAGTTATGGCTATCGTAATCGGTATTCGGCAGCGGATTATGTCTATGGAATGGTAGCTATTTTAGAATCAGTCAAACATGACAAAACCCCGGAAGATTGTTTTTTGGAAGCACTTGACGGTCTATCAAAAAATCACAAAACTATTCTCAATACTGGAATTGAAAATGCTAAGTTGTTACTTTCTGCTGTGTTCCGTCAAGTGCAAAGCAGCTTAGAAGCACATCAAGTTCATTCGGCTGGTCCTTTTTTTTATTATGTGTTAAATGACGAGAACAGTTTTTTTTCATATCCCTATGGACTCACAATGCTTGCGAAATTTGTATTAAACGGTTATGTGTCGATGTCTAGAAGTCGTCGAGCTCCAGATTTACCACTCATTGTTAGTTGTCCAATTGACGCAGAACGTGGTCTTTGTCTTTTAGTTGGCATACCGCCAGTCCGTGAAAATTCGCCAAAAAGTTTTTTCGGTAAAGCTTTTGAACAGGCAGCTCAAAAAAGTAACTCAGTAATTCGACAAGATTTCTTTGAGCAATCATTAATACAAATACGACAGAGTGATTTAACTCGATTTTTGGATACGTTGACTGTTCTTTTGAGCTAAAATATCATTGTTAACAATTTATTTTTTAGTTATTAAGTAGTATTTATTTAACTTTTATAGACTTAAGTTCTTAAGAAAATAGCGATTGTAACTATAAGTTTTTTTTATAAACAAAAACATTTCCCCTGCATTAAGTACAAAAATATACAAAACGAACAGGGTGAAATTATGTATGTATGTATCTTTCAAAAATTTGTTAACAAAAAAAATTGACTAGGATTCGTTAACATTTTGTAATAATAGACAATAACAAAATAATAAATTAAGAAGCGTGTACCTTTTTTGAGTAGTTTGTATTAAATTTTGTTTATTAGTTTCACTTCATAATTTTATTTTGGAAAACTGTTCAAAATTACTTTGCATCTTTTCTGACGTCACTATTCTGGCACAACCTAAACATTTATTTTTTAAATAGAACACAGCATATTGACCTGGTGTCAACGCACGCAGTGGTTTGTCTAATTGCACCAGCAGGCCTGTCTTATCATCTGTGTTTTCTATTGTACAATCGACTAAAGGTTTAGTATGTTGAAACCGAAATTGACATCTTAGTTGGTTGCAGTCTTTTAGTGGATTAGCTGATATCCATGATTCTTCTTTTGTGTAGATTAAATCCGAATACAGGGCAGGGTTATCGGTACCAGATGCAACAAGTATTGAATTTGTTATTTCATCCTTTCCAGCCACAAAATATGGTTTGAGCAACGAATGCAATCGACACCGTTGTCCAATAGTCCATTGATGAATGCCCTCATGGTCTCCTACCACTTTTCCTGTGTCAATATCAACAAAGTTTCCAGGTTTAGAACGAATGTACTGTAAAATACAAATAATTATAAAAATTATTTTTTTTCTTTTTTAAAACAAAAAATTAACTGATAAATTTATTTAATCACTTAAAAAAAAAAGACGCAAATTTTTCTGCCGAGAGATTCCAAAAAATGCAAATGGAAAATACTTAAAGAAATCTATGCCTAAATTGCTTCCACGAGCAGTAAATTGTTGCTGGTGCGTATTTTAGTGTTGAATCTGAGGAAGTGAAAATGGGATGACACATTATGCTTCCGTTGAGAAAACTTTGTGTAAAATGAGCAGAACTATTACATCGCAAAATGACATCAGAGCAAAGGTAAAATACTTTCCGTCTTATAAAGCGAATAAAAATAAACCTTGTAAAGCACTTTTGAAAATTCTCATGGTTGGCTTGGGAGGAGGATTATTTACATCCCTTCTTTTTTGTCTCCTTTAACAGATATATAGCGATTTTGGCCTGGTCAAAACGCTGAAAATACTGTGGCTTGGACACGTCGAAAGTATGGACAGCAGCGAACCTACTTAACAAGTTTTCGAATCTACTCTTGATGGTGTATGCAGCACAACTAAATTGATAACCATACGAGCAGAATACGCATCAATGAATGAATAATTGTTGGGGTTTAATGTACTGTGGCTAGACATCTATTGTGCCTCATTTTATAGGGTTGCATAATTATGCTTACTCTACACCTCTTCCTACAATATAATATCTTGAATAAATGATTTTCTTTTGAGAATTTGTAAATGGTTCTTTTCTATCTGATAACATTCGGGATGTTTTTGTCTTTAGTGCACCTCTGTTCGTGGCAGAACCTGCATGTGGTACTGCTGGATACACCAAGAATGTTTAGTTTCGATAGATCAATCAGGACCTGTATTGGGAGTGCCAGAACAATTATGCATAAAAAAAACTCGGCATACTTTCTATGTGAATGTTCAAACCTTGGCCAATATTTTTTCGATGAAATTTACAATATTATAAAAAAGACACTTCTCTGTACTCCGAGTGATGCGAGGAACATACTCATTGCCTTAAGATGCTGTAAAATTTATAAAATGAGACTTAGGAGGTATTTATAGTAATGCTACCTCTTGTATGAATCCCTGGAAGTTTCTCTTTCCAATAAAACATATTCCTGTGCTTTCTTTTTTTGAAGCAACTCTCTGAAGTCCAATTTTTCTCGCCATTTCTTTGACTTCAGTTTTGTTGAATTCTCCAATAGGAAACATTGTTTTTCGGAGAGCTTCCTGTTTTATGCCAGATAAAAAAAATGTTTGATCTTTAAAAGAATCTTTTGCCTGAAGAAGATGAACGTCTACAGATATTAATAAAATTAGTTGCTTCCTTAATTGAAATAATATAAGAACTAACCTTCATTTTGTTGGTAGTTTTGCAAATAAGGTCCAAAAGATGTTCTTGCATAATGACCCATTGCAATTGCATCAAAATCTAGTTTTTCCAAGGCATATTTATAGAAATGATCAAACTTTATATGTCTGTTACATAGTATATCAGGATTAGGAGTCACTCCATTTTGATAATCTTCAAGAAAGCTCCTAAAAAATGAAATGAATTTTATTTCAAAAATGTATTTATTAAAAGATATAGTGAAATCTTACGTAAATACATTATTCCAGTACTCTTTAACGAAATTCACTTCAATCAAGTCGATTCCAATTTTATTGCAAACATATTGTGCATCGGCAAGTTCTTTTTCTCCAGAACACCTACCAGTCTCGTCTATTTCATCCCAATTTCGCATAAATACTCCCGCTACTGAGAATCCTGAAAATAAATTCTAGGGTACTTATAGTTAAAAATAATCTTCCGTTATATGTAAACAAGTCGAATATGTAAAAGTTTGTTGCATATGTTCTTATTTTATTACATTTCAACCGATTTTTTGGCCTCGACGTCCGGTCAGATTCCAATGCATTGTGGTATAAACACGCAACACATCGACAATATCAGTAACTGTTTAGTTTTTTTTTAATTTAATTTTTAGTGCATATCGCGATAGCTCATGGTCATGATTCATGAAGAACAAAGGCAACGAATACCAAACATTTTGTGTTCTTACTCTAGAGCAGAAGCCCTTCTTAACTTATTTCATAAGATTATTTAAATTTGACTTTAAGATGTAGAGTTCAATAATATTATACAATGAATAGGTCTTAGAGAAAAAACTTTGGTCGAGTTCGGATGGGATCAGACTTAATTTTTACTCGGAGCTTCAATGAAAAATATAGTTCCCTTTTCCAACAGCTAGGTACCTTACTTATCGTAGATTTAATGGTGGTATTGCACCAGGACCAACTTTTACATTTCTATTCTAAAATTTCTTTGGTCGAACCCACCCACGGAAGCAACAAGCAACAGATTAAAATGTAAAAATTATACCTTTTTCTTTTAGTAAGAAAGCACTGACAGCACTATCAACTCCTCCAGATACTCCAATTATTACTTTACGAAACATTTTTTTTCCACTATTAATTCAAATATAATAAATTAATAATAAAGTTTATTCAGAAAACACTTGCTTTGCGTTTCAACGAAAAAAATGTATTTTGGTAAAAAACTTCAAATAATCAAAACAAAAGTTTAGGTGACGGGTGACATCGTTTGAGGCATGGACGTATATATTACGTCCATGGATAGAGGAATAGAGTCTATTATTGTAGCGCTGCAGTAGTCAAGATCTTACTAAAAAAGATAATTTAGTGCTTATTTTAATTACCAGTTGCGGATTTCAATTTTACCATATACTTGTGGCGGTGCAGTAGTCAAGTTTCAACTTTACAAATCCTCACCACTATCCTCACTATACGTTTGGCGCTGCAGTATCAAGTTTGTACTAAAGAACAAAGATAACTTAGTGCTAATTTTGACTACCCGTCGCGCATTTCAACTTTACTATATACGTTTGGTGCCTCAGTAGTCAAGTTTGTACCAAAAGGCAATTTCAAATTGAATTATATATGGTGAATTTATATTTATGGTATATTCACTCAAGCCTAGCAGAAATTTACGTCAGACAACGTCTAATGGAATATGTTTTCTGGAATTCTCAATGGAATTTTCAATATCTCTTGTTGTTAAAAAAAACATCAACACAAATAATTTCTGACAAAACCAAAAGTGTATCATGATCAAAAGTATTTAATTTCAATAAAAAGGTGATATAAATGTACATTTTATATTTTAAAAATACATACATATAACGGAGCTTATACCTTTGTTTATTTATTGTATGCTTGTTTATTTATTGAATCTTTCATAGTTAAGGTGAACCAAGTTTTGAGACAATAATCTAGAGACAAACAAAAAGAAAAACATTCTTTGACGAACTCAAAAAATTTACTGAAAAAAACTTGTGCTCCGAAATTTCTAACAGTCAATTTCATAAGTAAACTTAATGGATTGGAAACTACGATCTTCATACATTTTCGAGAAGCTTGACAACCATTTCCCTTTTTCTTACTTATTAAGAAAGCTTTTAGAATTACTGTCTGGTAACACCTGATTAATGAGCAGATTATTGTTTTCTTTCCTTGAGCCTCAGCATAAGTTGCTGGTCTTGTTTTCCAGCTTGCTGGCTCTAAGGATAGAGGTGCTGAACGCTGCAGCGCGCTGGTACAAAATAATTGATTTTACGCTAACTTCAGATTTCTTCCGTAACTGAAGCTTACGGTAGAAATCTTAAGTTCCATGCCAATAAATATCTGGCATTTTTTTACCAATACCTACAATACTTAATTACTTACTTTAGAACCCCATTCAAAAGTAAGACAAATTTCAATCAAGGATGAATTTTCACTCTTATAAAGCCGCTCTTATAAGTTAAGGACGAATGATCTCCAAAAAAAAGGCCTCAGAATGCTTCATTTGATTTTCGAATTTTTGTTTGGTAATATGCATCCTCGTTTTTGTCATTCATATCAATTTTATGGCGGTGATTCAAAAGACCTTCTGCCAAAGCGTCGGCGAAAATATTCTGAATATTGTACCTAACCTAACAACTACAAACTAACAATGGTTTCAATTTTCAAACTCAATACATACAACTCAATCTTAATCGAAATGAAGTTTAAGGGAAAATTTACCAATTATAACTACAAAGAAGCTGCAAATACTCCACCATTCGAATTAATATTTTAATTACTTTCCTTATAGATACTATGGCACAACCTCCAGAAACGCCGTCTCAAAAACTAACAAATGACGATTTTCGTAAACTTTTGGCAACACCGCGCCCCGGTGCTCCAGCAAATCTTCCTGTGGGTTCAGTTAGAGAAGCTGGATTGAAGCCTATTAAAAAAACTTCTGCGCCGTTAAGTTCCGATCGCATTGAAGCCAGAAGAAAGAAGAAGCACTTCTATGCAGCTTTAAAAAAACAAGAAGACAATAAACTTGCCGAGCTTTCCGAGAAATATCGTGACCGAGCTCGAGAGCGTCGCGATGGTGCAAATCCCGATTATCAAAACGCTGAAACACCTGGCCATGGTAATAATGCATATAGAGCTGTGGCTCCTGACGTCAAATCCGGAATTGATGCAGCTGAAAGGAGACGTCGAGTTATTCAAGAATCAAAGTTCTTGGGTGGTGATATGGAACACACGCATTTAGTCAAAGGTCTTGATTATGCTCTCTTACAAAAAGTACGCTCAGAATTGCAGCACAAAGAGGAGGAGCAGGAAAAAGAGTTGGAAAAGGTTTTCGAAGAAAAAGAATTAACTCTTAGTTTAGAAGAAAAAGAATTTTCAAATGAACCAACATTTAATACAGTACTTGGTAAAAATATTTATAATACCATAATTGCGGCTAAATCTAAGGAAGTCATTAGACACGAACATTTTATGCCTGGTCGAATGGCATACATAATTGACTTGGACGATGATAACGCTGAAAGCGATATACCTACAACTTTGGTTCGATCCAAGTATGATGTTCCCGTAAACCTTGATGATACACAGACACTCACAACAAATGATATTGTGATAAATAAACTGTCACAAATTTTGTCTTATCTGAGGTCTGGTGGACGTAATAAGAAAAATCGAAAACGTGATAAAGACAAGCCTTTGTTCAATGAATTAAATGATAATTTGAAAAGCTTCACAAACGATAATATATACGACGACATCGGAGATTATAATCCTCAAGTTAAGGATGGAAATAGAATATTGCCAGAGTCAAGATCGCCGAAGTTCGATGAAGAACTTAATGTTGATAAGGCTTTCCTCACTGTCAACATGAGCCGAGAAGCCAAAAAATACTTTCAAGAAGAAATTCTTGGAAATGAATCATCTCCACCTAAAAATATATTTATACCGCAAAGAATTTCAAAAGCCATGGTTTCGAAATTCTCTAACGAACCTCAAGGCTATGCAGAGTGTTATCCTGGTTTAGAAGAAATGAACGATGCAATTGATGATTCTGATGATGAGGTTGATTACACCAAAATGGACTTGGGTAACAAAAAGGGACCAATCGGCAGATGGGATTTTGACACCCAAGAAGAATATTCTGATTACATGAGTACGAAAGAAGCACTTCCAAAAGCTGCATTTCAGTACGGCGTTAAAATGCAGGATGGCAGAAAAACTAGAAAAAATAAAACTGATAAAAACGAACGTGCTGAGTTGGATAGAGAGTGGCAAAAAATTCAAGTAAGTTTGTTTCTTTAAAAAAGTAAAGTTAACTATTTTTTTGTGTCCCAAAATTCTTAGATACATTTTTTTATGAAAGATTTCGAAAAAAGACAAATACGAAAGAGGAGTAACGGTTATTTACAAATTTAAGAAGTTGACCATTGTAAAAGTTCATTAAATTCGATTATACAAAAGTAATACTCACAATCTGATTTAACCGATGGTGATCAGGAAAACCTGATTTTTAGTACAAATTTAAAGATATGATATTTACAAACTCGAAGATGCAAAAAAGTGCTTGATTTCTATTGTACTTGAGCATGAACGGTTTTATTGGATAGCTGGCATTGTAGATGTTCCGAAAATGTGTACATTCACGCTTCCAAAATCTGTACGTAGGCTTTTTCATCTATTCTATTTTAATTGTTTCTGCGATAGACTTGAAACAGCATTTGTCCAGGCCGTCCATGAAAACGCTATTAAACAATGAGTTTATAAAAATATCTTTAAAAAACGAAAGCCTCTTAATCACCGTTATAACAAGTTGTTATTGGCTCGTTTACCTTGCTTTTGTGGGTGCAAAATATAAAAAAACAAAACAAACGTTCAATTCAATTTATTGAACGAGTTGAGTTTCAGAAGAATCCGTCTTCAGTTCGTTTCAATATATTTTTGCTTTTTAGATAAAAATCGTGAACCCCATAGACCTATCTTTTTGCAGAACTAAGTGTCTTAATTTTTTTTCTAAGATTTCATCCCATTTTTTAGCAATTAACTTTTTCGTCTGTAATACCGGCCACTTCTTCGCAGCTATGAAGGACTATTCAAAAATTGAGACTTGTAAACTGTTATTTAAGTTAAGGTTAAGCAAGATCACCCACGAGATCTTTTTTATAAATATTTTTTGTTGATTTTTGTAACTTCAGATATTTCTTAATGTACATATGTCTGATAATTTTAAATGTGTTCTTTAGGCATGTCGCAGGTACACCTGAATTTTATTTTTAATGTAACAAATATACCTAAACACGCAAAAATTAATCACATTTTAATATAATTTGTTTAATTACAGACTATCATACAAAAACGAAAAACTAAAAAATCCGCCGATGAACCTGAATACAAAGTTAGTAAATTTCAATAATTTAAACTATGCTTAAACATAATTCAATAAAAATATTGTTCAAAAATAAAAAAAAAGAAATAAAGAAGTCACATTTATATATGGTGTTTGATTTTACTTACAAAATGGTTAGTAAAACTAGGGTGAATTCCAATATCCTACGTGCCCCAGAAATGTTGCTTTTTCGATCTATATGATTCAACCATTGTAGCCATTTAATCTTTCTGGTTATATTCAATATAACGAGACAAACGGCAAAGCTCATCGGTTAAAATTCTTTGCCACACACACGACCGAAAACCAATCAAAAGATTATCCGCTGAAAGCAACCAAGCACTTTTTCATACGATCTTGGCAACGTTTATATCTCTGCATTAAAAAAGACTGCTAAAATCAGGACTTTATACAGGATTTCGTTGAGGGTTTTGTTACTCAATTGCTTTCTTATACTACGTGCCCACCAAAAATAAATTGCAGTTTTGAGAGATTAAGATTCCAAAAAGAGTACACTTTGCAAGAATTATCTTATGTTTGGTTTCAAAACGGGGTCGTTATTGCCAGTTTTCGTTTAGAGGCAGAGTTCGCTGGAGTGTAGAATCCTCTGATGACATAAAATACTTTGGACCTTCATTTACCGATAGAAGACCCACTAAAGCCTGCTTTCATGCGAAACGCGTGAACGCATCATTAACATTTTGCTTTGATATTGTTATCAACGTTATCTTCAGGTAAATAAAGTTTAAGGCACACCGTTTTGCTGGCTTTTTCGCATACTTCCCATTATTCACATTTGATTTTGACGGCACGGAGTTACATGCTAGAATAAGGCAAATATGATGGCGTCCAAAATTTTGTTCCCATCGATTGCAATTCGTTTATGGGTAATTGATCTAACGACGTTGAAGCTAAAAAAAACAATTTTTCGACAATCAGTAAAAATCTAAATTTTTAACAGAAAATTTATTAAATTATTCAGGCCATATATGTTCGAAGATATTCTTATTCAAAAAAGTTTTTAACCAGTACGCAAGTTTTTAACGTTTGATATATATGATTCCACTTTTTCCCGTAATATTAATAGGGGTTATTGGACAGACCGAGACAAGAAATAACCTTTCAACGAGAACATCATTTTCGAACAAATACCCCGAATGAGACTGATAGAATTTTAAGTTTCAGCCTTTATTTTTTCTTAATATAAACATTTTACAACACAATACAAAATACACATTAATTAATAGATATATATACACATATGATAAAAATAAAATATTATGTGTCTTAAGTTTGCACAAGCGGATCATCATCGGAGAACCTATTATGATCATAATTGTTGGAGGTATTCACGTCGTTAATGCCACCATCATCAATTCGTGTAGCACCTGTCTTTGGATCGTAGTGTGAATTTGCAAATCCAGAAAATGATGTTCGCACTCGTTTATTTCGCCTGGTAACGTAAAACACTGAAGCGAAGAATATCATTGATATGATTAAGCATACTGGTAATAGCCAAACGTAAGAGGATGTTGAAACTTGTTTATACCACTTTGAATCTGGTACAAATTCAACGTGTTCGGTTTCAAATATTTCTGAAGTATAACCTTCATTGGAGACAGTTCGTACACCAAATGTGTATACTTTGCCAAACAAATCATCTGTCCTTAAATCTGATTGGTTTACAATAATAGGAGGCGATGAAGCTACAATTGTTTTCAATATAGTTGATGGCGATGAACTTGAGTAATTAGACAGTAAACCATCAAATATAACAAGCTCGTAATTGAAACTGTAATACAAAAAGCGTGTTATATTTTTAGCGAAAATAATTTTTAAATTTTAATTCACTTACCCAAAATCATACGAAGCATGTATTTCTTTCCAATAAACCGAAACTGATCCATCCTTTTGCAGTAACACTCTTAATCGCTTTGGACATTCTAATTGTGTTGATTTGAGTGCAACAGAAGCATGAGCCGATTCTTCGGTACTTCTCTTTACCGATATGTTATAGCTAGCTCCATAAGGAATGTCTACGATATAATGCGACATAATTCTTGGTGAAATTTTCTTTAATTCAATATTGAATGTTTTGTTATGAGTTTCTTCGTGAATTGTTATCAAATATGGAGGATACATTTTTGTAAATGGACAGCTGTGCTCCCATTCGATAAATAATACTCGTTTTTGTTCATTTATTTTAGCGGTCAAATTTTTCGGAGGAGTTTTGAAATCATCATCAGTTGTGAGACTTATTGGTTTTTTGGGTAGTGGTCCAGGTCCGTAAGGACCGTGAATATTAACTCCAATTAAATATGATAAGCATGGTTTTAAATAACTGAGTGTAGCATTTGTGTTTGTGGTTATAAGACGAGGTTCTGAAAAAAATTGTATAATTAATTAGATTCAAATTTAAAACTGTTATCAATAAAAAAAAAAACAAATTACTTTCTAAATATTCACGTAGTGTTGTACCATAGTAAATACCATAGGTAACATTTTTAGTAGATAATAATGATTTTTCCCATTTTATATTGATAGAATTATCATGGTTATTAACGGTTCGAGTATTTTTTATTTCTGGCAACTGGTCCCCATGAAGCTTGACTTGTATAAATTGAGGAATGCCGCTTTCTTTTCCATTTAAAGTTGACACTTTAAATGTGTACAAGAGTCCACGAGCCAATTTGTTAAACGTCACTTTAGTCGTATTGGTGTTTTTACCCAACAAATGAGGATATGGTTCAGGTAAAAATGCTTTTACATGGTATTCTTGACTAGATGATTCAGACTTCCAGTTTAATATAATTGTAGTGTTATCATCGAATACTTCGTATGTAAGATCCTTAATGTCCGCAGTTGTGTGCAATGGCTGTAGATCTATTTTTACAATATTTGAAGCTGAAGATTCTCTCTTTTTATTTGATGCAGTTACCTGTGTGTAAACAATATTAAAAACGTGTTACTGGCAAATAAATTTTTAATTATAAAGGGTGATTTACATATTATGCGAAAAAAGGTAAATAAAGCTAGAGGACAAACAAAAATCGTATAAGAGAAGCTCTTTTTTAGGTGGAAAGGGTAATTTTCTACATTTAAATGAATTAATTCAAAGAAAAAATTTCATAGGGACATTCAGTCAACATCCTTCAGAAGTAATACGACTTATTTGAATTTCTAGGTCTTTAAAGGATGGTAAAACTGGCGCAGATCTTTGGGTTTCATATTACTATTGGGGGTATTGGTTTATCTCCGCCACCAAAAAGAAATCTCTGGTTCGATAGCGAATGCCGATTTCCTAAAAATGCATCTCAATGCTCAATAGAGCAGCAAACACGGAGCCTATGAAGCGATATAGAAGCAAAGGAAAACTAGATCAGTATTGAATTCTACAAGCAGAAGAGCAGGACTGAAGTCAGTAAATTTTCCCAGGAGGTAAAGAGAACATCTACAACCGTATCGACGCATGAAAGAACGTAATAGTAGAATCAAAGTCGACCCTGAACCATTCGAAATAAAAGATGACAAATGATTGATCGACCCAAAATACATAACTTGAGGATCAATAAGCTGAAAAAAAAAACAGCTGGAGCTGATAGATTTCCAGCCAAAGATGCCCCAAGTATTCATGAAAATATAGTCGGGTTGTGCCCGATGAGTGGAACCTTAGTATTGGAAGCCCTCTTGTTTCAAATAATTAGAAATCAGTCTCCAGAATATTGCATATAAGTTCTTATTTTCCGTTTTGTGTGACTGTCCTAAAATATTCGTTGACATCGTTAAAGACTAGGAATTCCCATTAAGAGCTTTAAGAATAAGAGGCCCAGAGAGAGTTTGTAGCAGAGGCTGGCCTGACCAAGTAGAAGAAGAGCTAACAAATTTGGTGTTCGAAACTTAATGTAGCTACCCCAAGTTAGGAATGGCTGGAGAGACATGCTTGTTAAGGAACTGGTGGTCAGTAGGCCAAAAATAGAAGAGAAATCAATAAAAATATTTTTAAAAAACTCTCAAGAAGTCAATTTAAAAAAAAAATGTTTCTAGCTTACCCAAAATTCATATGTTCCATTTTTCCAACTTCGAGTATCAATCAATGTACTAGAATTTTTTATTTTCGCATACACTTCTACATTTGAAAAGTTTTCAGGCTTATAGTATATATTATATCCATCAAGATCACCATTGACGTTGTTTGGTTTTTTCCAAGACATTTCCAAATGTGAAGAATTGAATGGCACCACTTTAAAATTTGTTGGCTCACTCGGTTTTCCTTCAGAGGTTTTTGCATTTGCAAACAAATACGGTGCCTGTTCCGCACTGTCATTTATTTTTGTGTATACAGTTATATTATATTCAGTGTTTGGTGTTAAATTAGCAAATACATAATGCGATTTGTCAATCCATGAAGATACATTTGTCCATTTATTGAGTTTTGTTTCAGTAAAAGATGGTAAATATTTGATATTAGGTACACTTCCAACCGCCGAAGACAATGACCATATAAGCATAATAGATGTTTCAGTTACTTTGGTTAATGGAATTTTATATTCATTTACTTGGTATACACGAGTGAAATTTTTGCAATCATTTTCATCGCTATTATCATAGCAATCTCGTTTGTTGTCACACTTTTTGTATAAAGGTTCACACGTATCATCACAATTGAAAAATGCTACGCCACACAAAGTTTTTTGTGCAGGCGGACTAGTATATTGGTTATCGCAGCCTTTTTCATCACTTCCGTCTGAACATTGTACTACTTTATCACAGTAGTTGGTAATTGGGAGGCAAGTTCTATCTGCGTTACACCGGAATTGGTCCTTTCGACAATTTTCCTTAGGATTTTCGACACAGTGATCTTCATCTTCACCATTGCTACAATCTTTTGTTCCATCGCATACAAAACTTTTCGGTATACAAGTCCCAGAATCACACTCAAATTCGTTGGATGAACATTTTTTATTTTCTTGTGTATCCTTCGAGTTTATAGATTCATTATTGGAAGTAACACTTTTCACATTATTACAACCTAGTTCATCACTATTATCTCCGCAATCATTTACATTATCACATTTCCACCACATAGGAATACATTTCGTATTTGAGCATTGGAACATCCAATCATGGCATATAATTGATGGAAAATTATTTGACGGCAAGATTGTTTCCTCAACTTTTGTGCAATTTAATTCATCCTCTCCGTTGGAGCAATCCTTATCTTCATCACATATCCATTTTTTTGGAATGCATTTGCTATTGTTGCATTTAAATTGCCATTCTTCACATTCTTTGTTTTGACAGCCATGTTCATCTGAGCTATCAGGACAGTCGACATCCCTGTCGCAAATAAAATGATTTGGTATACACTCGCCATTTGATTTACATTGAAAATCGTCTTCTCCACATGGAGTATGTAGGTTTGTTGAGAAGTTACAATTTAATTCGTCTGATCCATCCAAACAATCTTTGTCACCATCACACTTAAGGCGATTATCTATACACTGCCCATTCTTACATTGAAAACTACTTGATGCACATTCTTGAATTGGACAATTTTTCTCGTCATATCCGTCATCGCAGTCACTTTCGTAATCACAAACTTTGAATTCTGGAATACATTTTCCATCAGACTCACAAGTAAACATATTGGGTGGACAAGTTTTTCTGTGCATAGAATTTTTTTTAACGCAATCATCTTCATCAGAATGATCTTTACAATCATCCTCACCATCGCAGGTGTAAAAAGCTGGTATGCATACTCGTGTAGTTTTGCATTGAAAGTATCCATTTGCACAGCTGTTGTTTGACTTTTGCTGGCATGCTGATGTGTCTTCCCCACTTGGACAAACACACTCATTAGTTTTATTCGAATGAATTAAACCATTTGGACAAAGACATGCATGTCGATTATTTGGCAATCCAACGCAAATGTGAGAGCAATTGTGTTTGGCACAATTATTACTTCCATATTGAAGAGAATGGGCAAACACTTTAAGGTCCATAGGATGTTGCAGATCTGTTGATATAGTTTTTATCATGATTCCATGGTCTTTATCTGCCGAGAATATGGACTTCATTTTCCAATCATCCCAAAACATTTTATCTTTAAACACAGCTATAGCAAATGGATGCGCAACTCTTAGGTCATGATGTAAGACTTTTAAAAAATGTTTTCCGTCCAAGTCAGAGCTGCCAATGTAGTCTTTACTTGCATCAACCCAATATATGCGCTGAGCAAAGTAATCAATCGTTACTCCATTTGGCCAGACGACAGTCGGTTTTGTAAACAGCTGTTTAACTTCAGTTCCGTCAAGGTTACTTCGTGTTAAAGAAGGTTCAATACTTCCCCAATCAGTCCAAAAAATATAACCCTCTAATGGATGAACAACTATTCCTCGCGGCTTGATTAGAGTTGGTGCCTGAAGTATTGTAGTACGTGCTCCTAACAACGAATCATTCGAGGTTTTCACAGCTTCTATTTTTGCTCGTGTTCCATCAACGAAAAATAATATCTCTGAAATCCAATCATATGACATTCCTTCAACTGAAGCTAAATTTTCTTCTAAAATAATTTCTTCATTGGTGAGGCCGTTTAAACATTGCCGAACAATTTTATCAGAAAATATGTCAGCATAAAATACACAGTTGTTTTTCATGTCAAAGTCAATTGTGATAACATTCTTTAGATCATTAATGGGAAGTTTTTCGACACTTAATCTGTTCAAGTCAATACGAGATATTTGATCACGTTGTGCCACTAGCAAGAAATAGTTAGGCTCTTCAAACGGACATGACAACTGTTGCGGCAAATAGCGGTCCTCAATTCCACCACTGCATTTATCGTCTTCAATCTTTCTGTACCCTCTTGTTCGATTGTAAAAGTTTCCAGAAACACATGTTGAAGGAATTTCATACGGATCTAAAGCTGTTGTTATTTTCTTATCTAAAATACAAGCGTTATTTGACGAGTGCCTAATAAAACCGCTTTCGCACTCAAAATCACGTTTCGAACACGGACAAACTTCGGTTTTAATAATTCTTTGATATGTTTTTCCATTTAAACAATTCGCATCACGAATTCTTTTTTGTAATGAAAGTTGTTCGCCTAAAGTGCACCATTGATCGCCATCAGTTGACGTGAATTTTGGTGTCCAGAATGTATAATCAGTATCAGTGCAATTACGAGCAAAAGATTTTTGAAAATCGACTTTTACTATTAGCCAACGATGCTCTTGTTTTTCTGAACCGAACAGTGTAAAAATAGTCGAATTGGAATTTGGTTCCGTCATTAGGCCATATACTTTCAGGTCCTTGCTATGAAAAGTATACGATTGCCAGTTCTCACCCTCATCTGTGGAATAGAGTATTTTTCTGGTTTCTCCTTTCGATTTAAAATATTTAACAGCCACTAAGATTCCACCATGATCCCCAAAGTTAAAGAAGTGATAACCTTTTAGTACTTGTTTCCAGTTCAGACCACCATCACGAGATAAAAATACACCAGGGTGACCTTTGAGTGATTTTCCGATGACACCCGATGCCATTATTATTCCAGGAGCTAGTTTCGAACTCATAATCGTAATTGACCTATTAAAAAAAACAAAAAACAAATACATACATATATTAAATAGAATGTAAAATCTTTGAATGCAAAAAAATATTAAAGAAAGTTCATATTTGCAACTTGGGTAATCATAGTATTGCTGAAGGAAGCTTAACTTATATCATCACTTTACTTTTAATCGGTTCCCAAAAACGGAGGAATCTGACGAAATTTAGCTTTGAACCAACAACAACCTTTTGTTTCATTCTTTTTTTGTTCACGGCTTATCGCAAAACAGAAAGTTCTTGTTCTTGTTTTTCTTAAATACCGATAAGTGCTTTAACTATCGCAAATCTAGAACAATAGTTTTCGTCTACTTTACCAATTCAAAAATAAATATGTTTGCAACTCCTTCATGTTTCCTTGCAACTTAAAGTTTTGCTTGTGAAAATATTTACAAAATAACCCAACTGTATCTGCGGTTTCAGATCAGAAATTTCTCTTTCTCTGTCTTCTTAGTTCGTTCAATTTTTCTACCATGTTACTTTTCAACAGCCAACGAATTTCGGTAGGAAAAGGAAACGTCTATTGGTTGGATTGCCTTAATCGGTGCAAAAAACTTAAGGGGAACTTATTTTGTATATGTGCTGTATTTCCTTTTGAAATACCATAATGAATACTACATTTATCGTTACTGCTGTATAGAATGAAAGGTTGCTTTTCTTCATTGGATTCGATTATTTCTTGTGATTCCGGTAATGTAGGTGTTGTTTGAATTTAGGGACCGAAAAGAATATGCCTTCTGAATGCAAACCCTCGCATGGAGCACTGTTGCCTCTTCATAGGTTCTTCTTCCAATTGAGAGTTCAATCGACTTTGTTGATTGTCATTTTTGGTTATCAACTGTTGATGGGTATGTAAACAATCGCTTAAAAAAATTTTTGCTTA
The DNA here is from genome assembly GCA_951217065.1 of Baccha elongata. Classification (NCBI taxonomy): domain Eukaryota; kingdom Metazoa; phylum Arthropoda; class Insecta; order Diptera; family Syrphidae; genus Baccha; species Baccha elongata. Next base: position 21,268,802 of record OX578272.1, on the reverse strand, counting down.
CTTCAGCTGGAAAAATACTGTGGGAATGTCTCATAGGTACAGAACAATCGGTTATGGGGCCAAAAAAATCCTGAACCAATCTTACAGTTCTTGATCCATCAGGGTACAACATTTGGTGGTGTTATTGTTAAAAGTGGAGTTCAACATTTCTTTAGCTATTCTTGTTTATTGTACAACTCCATGCTGAAGTTTCTCTCGATGTTGTATTTCTTAACCGTGTTGTTGTTATGTATGTCAAGTGAAACGAAATTACATACGACTCAAATATTACGTTATCATAAAAACTTGCATTAAATTTAAACAAAAGACATCAACATTTATAAATTTACTAACCTGGTAACAGGATAAAGTTGGCTGAATTTTTGAGATAAATGTAGACTACAATCTTGTGTGCAATTTATTGGTTGGCCTTCATCATCGATAGATGGAGCAGAAATCGGCTGCCAATTGTGTCCATGATCAAAAGATATAACCGAAACAAGATGTTCTGGTCCAACAGACGACTCGGAACTTGTCATAGAAGACAAACGCTGAATTTTGGAAGCTATATAAATACCTTTCATTCCTTCAACTTTGTACAAATCTGTAAAAGCTTCGTCAGTTGTTTGCCTGGAAGAAACAAAAATATAAAAATGTTTTGTACAAAATATAACACTTTTCTTTACATAATCCATCCAGTTTTCCATATTATGTTTGGAATAAATGTAAGGATGTTTTCCAAGCTTTTCGTAAATGTTATAGTATTAAGCTCTTCGTTGTATTCAGCTACATAAAGGTGAGCCATTGTATGAGTATGAGCAGCAGAAATCATTATGTGTTTATCCTCTACATCACAAATATGCAATCCGTTAATGTCCAACTCAGTTTGAAAATTCGCTTTAACAAAGTTATTTCTTTTATAGGAAATCCACATTTCCAAAGTATTTCGATCCTTTAATATTTAATTTTTTTTTATTTAATGAACTCAAAAATAAATAATATAAAATGGTACCTTTCGTGTAGCAAACATAAAATCTTTTTTTATAATAAACTCATTAACATTTTCAATCAAAACATTAAAATTAAATCGATCGTCGGATTTTGTAAAATTCAAAGGATCAATGTAAATAATTGAAGAAGATCCTAGAAAGCAAAAATTTTAAGTAATTTCATGTTATGAACATTATAAATTTTTATTATACCTGAAGGTTCTGCTCTTTCTACATATAATAGTAAGGGAACATTTGGTCCACTTGACCATGCAAATGATTTTACATATTCTTGCAATAGATTAAAACTTTTACCGCTATCTGATGTAAAATAAAGATTTCTTTCCACATTCTTTTTGTCTAATATGAGAAAGATACTTGGATCGTTTTCATAAAATGAAATATCTGATGGTGTAAAATCTAAATTGGTGCGTTTAACGTTTCCATATTTAGGAGAAAATTTGAAAATAGCTTTATTTCGGGTATCCGTGAAAATAATTGTGTCAAATTTGGGATGAGTAAGAAACTGATCAAGACTAGCTGACTTTTCATCTGTCTCATTAAAAGCAACTTTAAACAAATCCGTTTTGTCTGCAAATGTATCTCCATAATCATACGAAATGAATACTTTTGGTGGATTTGTTTCAACTTGTTTTGATTTGTCACCTTCTTCGGCAGGTGGATCACGAGCAAGACAAATCATTACATCAGATCCATCTCCTAACCAATGCACCATAAGTTGGGCATGCATATCATTTAGCCCATTTACCTTAAAATAAAGCGAAGAATAATTATTTTTTTTATTTTTGTGAAAAATAAGTTACGTAATGTTTTTAAAATTAAATAAAAAATAATTCATGAGTACAAGTTTATAAAAAAAGCAATGAAACACCACCCCAACCAAACATTATTAAATAATACTTAAAACGATTACTATTTAATTACAAACATTCTAAATTTAATTTAAAAAGCAAAGTTGTTTACATGTGAAATCCAACAAACATGATTATTTTCTTAACATTTCAGATATTATGTACATTGATGTATCTGAAATGTCGTGGCGAAATCCTGGCACGGTTTTAAAGGGCATCGCAGGTTATAAATAATTGTTGGTATCACACACGTAAATATTTAAATATTTGCTTGCAAGACAGAAGTAGAGTGCACGGCTGGGTCGCACGAGCTTGGTCTTGTGGCCTGCAGTTCTAACAAAAAAATGTATTAAAACAAAATTAAAATATAAACGAGAAATACGAAAAATATACGTTATCTTTAAAAGTGCTGAAACTATTTTCACTTGCTTTATAGTTTATGTATAAGGCAAGTCTTGGATTCGTGAAAAAAAGTTTTGAGATAACAATCAATAATGACATTACGATGATAGAGAAGAGGAAAAAAGTGGTTTCGGATATTCTTTCTGTCGTCTGGTTGTATCAGTAACTACAGCCTAAACGGCTGTGAGAATTTGAGATCCGCAGTGATGAAAAAAATCCAAACAAATGGTATGGAACAATAATTTATTTATTGATATATAAAATAATATAAAAATGATGTTATAAGAACGACTGCTAAATTTGAACTGAACAAACTAGAAACATTTAATTATAAGTTTTTGAAAACATAAATATCAATGCCGATCAGTAAATTTAAACAAAGTGTTTTACATTCATATTAAATTACTGTAACCGACACCGCCTCTTAATTTAATAAGAATTATATAAAATTTACGTTATTTGCTATTAAGTAAAAATAAAAATTCATAAAAATCGAAAAAACTAGTTATGTTAAATTTAAATACGCTCGTAGTTTTTCAAATTGTATTCGACCAAGTCCTTTAGTCATAATGTCTGCAGTTTGTTCACCTGTGGGGACATATTTCAATGCAACAAGTCCTTTTTCTATTGTATCACGAACAACATGATACTTGACTGCTACATGTTTCAATCGTTTGTGATTCTTTGGTTTCTCCGCTGCATTAATGCATGATTGATTATCTTCATTTATAATCGTTGGTTCGTTTGGTTCGATATTTAATTCACGAAGTAATTGTTTGATCCATTCAGCTTCATTTATTGCTTCAACGACTGCTGCATATTCAGCTTCAGTTGATGATTGACTGATTGTACTTTGTTTGTGTGTCGACCATGTCACTGTGTTACCAAATAATTTAAAAACAAATCCTGATGTTGATTTGCAATCGTTTTTGTCGCCAGCCCAATCGGAATCAGCATATCCCATTAACGTATCAGCTTTTTCATTTTTGTGATATTCCAATTTCATATCCAATGTTCCTTGAATGTAACGTAAAATTCGTTTTGCATGTGTGAAATGCTCCTGTGTGTAACAACTTTGAAATCTGCTAAAGTAATTAGTTGCTGCACATAAATCCGGTCTTGTTGTCAATGTTGCATATGTAAGACAACCTATTAGTTCACGGTATGGTACATTTGAGTCTTCGATTGTGTTACCTGCTTCCAATTGTAAACCTTTTTCTATTGGTGTTGACACTGCTTTGCAATCTTTCATACCAAATTTCCGCACAACATTTTTCAAATATTGACCTTGGCTCAATTTTAGTATTCCATTTTCTCGATCATGTTCAACATTCATTCCAAGAAATGATTCAGCCTTCCCAATGTCAGTCATTTCAAATTCTTTTGCAAGTAATTTCTTTACAATGCCAATCATATCGATTCTATCACAAATTATTAACAAATCATCGACATACAGTAATATGTAACAGCGAATATCTTTGTCGAATTTTGTGTATAAACAAAAGTCCGATGCGCAACGCTTGAATCCCATACGTATGATAAACTTGTTAAATTTTTCATTCCACATACGCGATGCCTGTTTAAGACCATATATTGATTTGTTCAATTTACAAACTTTCGAGTCTTTTCTTAAACCATCCGGCTGTTGCATATAAATTTCTTCATTTAAATCGCCATTCAAAAATGCTCCTTTTACATCCATTTGGTGAAAATGCATACCAAACTGTACAGCCATTGCAAACAAAATGCGTAATGTTGGTAATTTAGCCACTGGTGCATATGTTTCGTTATAATCAAACCCTTCTTTCTGTGAGCACCCTTTGGCTACCAATCTGGCTTTGTATTTTTCAATTTCACCATTGGCTTTACGTTTCAGTTTGAAAACCCATTTATTCGCTATGGCTTTGCGATTTTTCGGTAATTCACACAAAGTCCATGTTTTATTCTTCAGTAAAGATTCATACTCACATTCTATTGCAGATATGCCAGTCATCACGTTTCTTTGCTTCTTCGATCGATTTAGGATCATTATCAACGTATCCCTGCGCAGAGAGTGCCAAATTGTCATCGCTGTCTTTTGATTCTGCAAGTAAATTCAATCGTCTTGGTTTTCTACGCTCCCGTTGACTTCGTCGAACTGGTGTTTCAGTAATACCAATGTCATCCGTAGTAACACCTTGATTTATCTTGTCAACAACACTGTCCTCCATCGATGAATCATCTTGATTGGAATCGTTGTCAAATTCAATCACCGCCTCTGAATTCGAAAATCGTTTGAAATTTGTTCGGTTTAAAACTGATTTTTCGTCAAATGTGACGTTTCGTCCAATAATTAGTTTATTTTTGTCAATATCCCAAAGACGATATGAATTGTTCGATGCATAGCCCATCATAATACACTTCTTAGCTTTCGGTTCCAATTTCTTTCGTCTTTCAGATGGAATATGATTATAGCAAATTGAACCAAATATACGTAAGTTTGAAATGTTCGGTCGTTTACTATACCAAAGTTCGGCAGGTGTCTTTTCAATGAATTGCTTACCAAATGCGCTCGTTGGACATCGATTTTTTATGTAATTCGCCGCTAGAATCGCTTCATTCCAAAACTTGCGATCCAAACCACTTGCCGTCAACATTGCGAGTGCTTTCTCTTGAAGATTTCGATTTAAACGCTCAGCAATACAATTCATTTCAGGATTGTACGCCACTGTATATAAAATCCGAATTCCTTTTGATTTGCAATATTCTTTAAAATCGTTTACTACATATTCGCCACCGTTATCCGCACGAACTTTTGAAATTTTGCAATTGTGCATTGTTTCCGCCATTTCAACATATTCCATAAATTTGTTAAATGTTTCACTCTTATTCTAAATGAAATAAACCATCGATGCTCGTGTGTAATCGTCTGTAAATGTCACAAAATAAAGTGAACCGTCGTATGCTGCTTTTGAAATAGGCCCACACACATCCGTGTGTATTAATTCCAATACACGTGAAGATCGTATGTTACCCAGTTTGTCGAATGGTAATCTTGTTTGTTTGCTCAAAACGCACGATTCACAGAATTTGTCATCGATATTTACATTGATTTTATCAATGCCATCAACCATGGAATGTTTAATTAATTTCTTGATGTCAAACACATTTAAGTGATTCAGTCGAAAATGCCATAGATCCTGAGAAACACTTATCAAATTGTCCTCACCTGCAATCCCAGCAAATATATCACGTTCCACGTGAAATGTCACTTCATAAAGCTGTCCACTTGCATGCGCCACAAATTGCGTTATACCATTTTTCGATGCGTACGCAAATTCACCTTCAAATACAATCTTGTAGCCTCTTTTCGTTAATTTTCGGATCGACAAAAGGTTGCATTTTAAATCAGGAACATATAATACATTCGGTATTTTCTTAACGGAAGTATCACCATTACAAAACGTTTTGATCGAAATATTACCTTGATGCTTCGCTGTGATTTTGTCATTCTTCTTTGCGACCGAAATGTTCATTTCTTCGATGTCAAACAGTTGATCAAAATATCGTTTGTCGTTACACAAATCGTCCGTTGCTCCAGAGTCTAAGGTGAATGTGATTTCCAACGCCTCATTTCGTTTCGCCGACAACACTTGGTTTTGAACTATTGTGGATGTCTCATGTTTATTTTCCATACAGCATCCTTCATCGCTTGCATCTGTTGTTAATGCTAGTGCCTCACTTTGAACATCTTGTATCGCACATAAAATTGTTTGCTCAGTCGAATTGTCTTGCGTTGCACAGTTAGCACTGTAATGGATCTTCGATGGAACTTCCTTCACGTACTTACTTTTGGTCCTGCATCTGGATTTAATGTGCCCCTTTTTACCACATTTAAAACAAACGATGTTTGAATTTTTCGCTTGCATTGCACATGCATCATTTGTTTTAGTTTGCCTTGTACAATTATTTTGCTTAGCAAATACATCCAATAATCGACTTTTTGCATAATCCAATGTGAGTTTTGATTCATCCATTCCGTTGAGCGATTCAATTAAAGCATCATATTTCTCATTGAATGTGAGAAATAAACTAACAATAAGATCCTGTTCCTCTGGTTTGGCTCCTACCAAAATTAAATCACGAACAATATTGTCAAATCTTGCGAAATGTTTCTGCATGTCGTTTCCGTCGAACTTCATAGACATTAATTGTTTGCGTAAGACCAATTGACTCGTTATACTTTTTCTTACAAACATAACCAATAATCCGTCGTACATTTCCTTAGCATTCGGTTTATCCATAATGTACGTGAGCTGTTCATCATTGATCGTTTGTGCAATCAAACCAATTGCTCTTTTTCGTTAATATTTGTTGCTTTTTCCTTTAACGAGTTCAACCCTGTATCAACAAATTGTTTCAATGATTTTTCCTCCAATAACAAATCTAGTCGAAATTTCCATTGACTAAAATTTGTTCCATTGAACTTCGGAATATTTATTTTCTCACAGTCTGCCATTTTTATTTATTCTGGAATCAATAATTATTTTTACTTACAACCCGATTTGCTGAATTTTTATTCTCGATTATTCTGGGCCCATAACCTGAGAATTTGAGATCCGCAGTGATGAAAAAAATCCAAACAAATGGTATGGAACAATAATTTATTTATTGATATATAAAATAATATAAAAATGATGTTATTAGAACGACTGCTAAATTTGAACTGAACAAACTAGAAACATTTAATTATAAGTTTTTGAAAACATAAATATCAATGCCGATCAGTAAATTTAAACAAAGTGTTTTACATTCATATTAAATTACTGTAACTGACAGGCTGAACCGATTTTCTTCAAATTCGGTAGGTAGGTAAGGTTTCATTCCTTCGAGGGGAAATTGATTGTTTTTTTATTAGCTTAAAATATAACCATATAACCGTAATGAAGAACCTTAATTTTCTCGGAACGATTTTCTTCAAAAAAAAAATTGGAGATAATTTTTTTCTGATTTTCTTTTGAAAATCTTATTAGCCTATTAAGGGTACCTCCCATAGAACCGTTATTTTTTGCTTGAGCTATCTCATGAACAGTTTAATTGATTTTAACTGAAAAAATATTTTCAGAAAGGTCTTTATGATTACTTCGAATTTTAGTACTAAAACTTTGCAAAAGTGTTCAGTTTAAATTTAAATACATTTTTGATTTTTTTTTTGTAAATTCAATATTTGGAAAACGGCTTTACCAAAAATGTTATTTTTTGTACAGAGTAAATGTAAACTATTTAGCGCTTTAAAATGCCATACTTAAAATTTGCAAAAAAATAAAATTTATAAAAATGATTAGGTAAACATCGATTTATTTAAAAACCGCTCTAACGACTTTGGAATTATTTTAAAAATGTCTGCATACTTTGATTTTGGCTTAAGTCTTTTTAAAAAGAAGTTTTAGCACTTTTGTGAAAAATTCATGATTTTTTTCATTTATGTAACCTTTGATCGAGTTAAACAAGAATGTTATTACATAAATAGATATAAACAAATGTAAAAGTAACAATCAACATCGCAAGATGTGTTGTTTTGCCAAGAACACCGATTTTTCTTAAAAAAATTTTAACAGATAGATTTTGAGTAGTCCTTTACGGTTAAACCAACCTCGGTTTTTTCTTTTATTGACTGAGAAAAATTTAAAGGGTGTTAATCGTAGTGCATCAATTTTTCTTGCAAGGTGTTCCCATGGTCAGATTTTGTCCGATTTTGGATACATTGTTCAGAAAAGGATTCTGATTAAAAATCAATTAAAAAAGCTTCTGTAACAATTTTGCCCATGTTCAATCACAGATTGCATGGACTAGTTTTATAAACGAAATGTTCAAATTCTCAGTATTTATCGTACTGTTTTATGCATACCTATACCATACAAAACAGACCATAATAATATGGAACCAAGTATTTCACTTTTTCAGACATAAATGTAATAGCTGTTCGGTAGGTGCAATTCATGGCAGTTACTGACTCTCATTTTTTGTGGCATATTTTTTCTTCAACAGTTAAATGGCTGTTTTATAATGAATTTTGTCAGTAACTGCCAGTTCTTTTCACTTGAGCGATGCAACAAAGCCATCCCAGTGTCAATCACTGAAATGACACCCTTCCGGTGGGGATTGCTCTCAGACTACAATGTTCGTACAGTTGTACTGGGATTCAAGTATAAAAATATTTGGAAATTATACAATGGACAATGGATTTTTTTCAACGATTTTTATTGAATGCTGTTGTCGATTTGCAGTTAGTTTAGAAAAACTTAACTTTAATCAGCCTTTAAACGACAATACACCTTATAACATACTCCCTATACATTAACACATACAGAGATTAAACTTATCAAATAAAGTACCTAGTTTCTGGATTATCATGATTCTGCACTTTGTTCTATATTATTGTATTATGTATGTTCTTACCTTCGCATAAACATTTTCGGAAGAATCGTTTGTTAAAGAACGCTTAACTTTATGTCCAATATATTGATTACTTTGATACAATGCATTTTCGGGTTCATTTAATATGTTAACAACAACAGTATCAATCTTTGTTTCAACATTTATAAAGAAATATGAAACAGCAATTACTTTACAAAATAATTTGACTAGATCCATTCTTTGTTATCAATAAACAAACTTTATTTATTCATTTGGGAACAATATCAAGTTTTTAATTGTGTAATTGTAATTTTATTGCGCGTTTAATACTTGAAACAAGGAAAAGTAAAAAATCGATATTAATTGCACTTTTTGTTTTTTTCAAGTGAATTCTCCAATTTACAACCAGAGAACACTTTATCAGAATAAAGTGTTATTTTATATTACGTAAAGGGTGGTACACAATTTTATAAAGTGGGCTATTATTGAGTGCACTCACGTATGTACTAAAAGGTGGAAATGCAAGCCTCCCGAGAGAACGTTTGACTACTGCAGCGACACACTTAACATGGTTAAGTTGAAATGCGCAAAGGGTAGTCAAAATTAGCAATAAATAATCCTTGCTCTTTATAACAAACTTGACTACTTATACGTGTGGCGCTGCAGTAGTAAAGTTTAATTTTGACTACCAATCGCGCATTTTAACTTTACCAATCAATAATTGAGAAAAGTCAAAATTAGAACTAAGCTATCTTCTCTCTTTAGTACAAACTTGACTGCAGCAGCGCCACTAGTATATGGAAAAGTTTAAATGCATTACGGGTTGTCAAACTTAGCACTAAGTTATCTTTGCTCTTTAGTACAAACTTGACTACTGCAACGTATAGCCTCCAATCCCCAATAGCCTCTAATCCCCTATAGGAGTTGGATTGCGTGACGAGTAGTCAAGTTTGGTACTAAATTGAGAACACATAAATTAAGACCGCTCCGTTGGTTTATAAAATCTAAATACACATGACATATTCGCCACACTAACAATGCTGAAGCTAAGAAAACAAACTAAATTATTTGTATTTCAACAAAGTTAACTCTTCTTTTTAGTAAAATAATTGTTTGTATGCAACATAATCGACTCATCCAGCAAGGTACTTTCGTTTTCCGCCAGTATATAGCCCTATTCCTCATTGATTCAAATCTTGAACACGCAAATTCGTTGTCATTTTGGTTGACGTACGTCACCACATTATGAATTTAATTACGTCATTTTCTTATTTTTACCAGACTGGACAGTAGATAAATTGATTACCCACTTTCGATTTACAATTTCAATTTAATTGTTAAATACATATTAGAGTTTCAGACTCTGTTTAAATCCTAAACTAAACTAAAAGAAAAAAACTTTAAAATGTCTGGTTCTAGTCCACAAATCAGTACACAAAATTTGCAATTGCCACCTCTACGTTCTCTTGATGATTTTCTTATGGGATCTGCTCGTTTCCAACTTCCAAATCTTCAAGACATGGACAAGTGGGGCAATCGAGTTTACAAAAATCTTCTCTATTACCAGAGCAACTATTTCCTTTTGTTTATTGCCATCTACACTCTAATGGCAATATTAAATCCAGTTAAAATAATTTGTGGACTTGTCGTTCAAGCAATGTTAATTGCTATTGCTGTTCATTTCTTTGGAGAAGCTCCTAACAAAAAGAGCCGTCAAGCTGTGAATGGTCCTGAGAAATGGTATTACTTGGCAGCTACCCTTGTTGGAGGATACATTCTCCTTTATTGTTTGAATGCTGTTCTTTGGTCTTTGTTTACATTACTTTTACCATTTTCAAGTAAGTATTGATTAATTTATCATATTTTGAAAATTATAATGTTGATGAACAACAATAATCTTTTAGTTTCATTTGTACATGCTTCATTGCGATTGAGGAACATTCGCAACAAAATGGTAAACACCATGGAAAGTTTTGGTCCAACCACCCCAATGGGAGTATTTCTCAACACAATGAATATCACAGGAGAAACTATTTTAAGTTAAATAAAACTCTATCCAAAGTTAAGCTACATACGCATATAATATATTTTATTACTTCGTCTGAAATCAAAATATGTATTTTCTATTGGCTTGTATTTCCCATATCGCTGGAGTGACTCCTCATTTGTTTTGGCAATTCTGCCTTGTGGTGTGAGTCACGAACGTTATCTTTTTTTAACATTTTATCACGATAGCGTTTTATCTCTTTTTGTCGAATCATTTTGTCAAGATCACGATTTCGATGTTTTTTAGGTCCCAATATATGGTGTAAGTTTCTTTCATTTTTGGAACGATTCGCAGATGGAACAGTAGATGAAAACGACTGCGAAGATGAATGCAATGGCATAACATTTGTTTCTTCTTGATCAGCTGACCTGGATCCACTTTCGTTTTCAATTTTATCTTCAGTAACATCGTCGCCTTCGAGTGGCAGCATTTCTTCTAGTTGCCTTCTGAAAATAGCTGCACTTTTTGTTATGCACGACTTCGGGTGTAATGGTGGCAACCAGGAAACATTATTATTTGATGTATTCCAATAATAGAAACAACCACATCCAGAGTCGTAGATTTCTTTCCATCCTTTGGGAAGAGGGTATTTTTTTGTAAGTCTAACTTTACGCTTAAGATACTCTTTTTCGGGTTCTTGAATTCCATTTCCCCAACGTGTTACGCAGTATAAGTTACACTTATGATAAATATTATACTTATTTGGACATGCTTTGTAACCACATAGATTTGCTTCACCTATGCGAAGTTTCATTCGTTCAATCCAGAAGTTTTCTTCTATTCTTCTTTCTGGTTCATAGGAATCAAATTGCGAGGGGTATTGAATGTCTATTTCATCGTAGTCTTCAGCAATAATTTCTTCATTCTCGAGAACTTCATCTGGTTTGTTTTCTACTTGACCTATGTACATATAAATATAGATAAATATTAATATTTTAATTAATTTTCATTGAAAGAAAGAAGCATACCAGAATCGACGGAAGTTTTAACTAGACCACGAGAAGCCAAACGTTTTAGTAATGCTGGGGGAAGTGCCATTCTAGGGATAAACTATAAATAAACGCACTATCGAAAACGAAGAAACTCAGAGTTTGATGATAAAATTATGTATTTATTTGTTTTTGGGTTCGGATACTACATCAAAGAATATACAAAAAATAAATATGTTTATAACATTAGTGCAGGCGTTTGTAAAGAAACCATTGATGTAGTTGAAAAGACATGGTACTGTTTGTATATGTCATTTTTTATTCAGCTACACTAGAGTTTTTAATCCACCGGCAAGAAGTATTTACTTCTTTCGTATTTAGTACATTGAATTGGGGATTGGTGAAGTTGAAATGCACGACTGGTAGTCAAAGTATGTATTGCAATTGCAAGCACAAAAAACAGGACTAGCGCTGAGGTGTGTTTAGAAGTATGGATACATAAAAAACGACAGACAGATAATCAGTTTGGTAATTGAGGATTGGTGGGATTGGTAAAGTTGAAATGCGCAATGGGTAGTTAAATTTAGAACTAATTAATCTTTGCTCTTTAGTACAAACTTGACTACTGCAGCATCACAGGGGATTGGAGGCCAGTAAGAAATACTAGGGATAAAAGGAGAACTATGAGTTACTATCTATAAAGTAATTGTTGTTTTCGTAATGCAGGGACATTTTACTCTAATTTATATAAAGTAAAATAATTTTGTTCAATAAAACACGCCCAATATTTTCGTATCCCATAGACACTAGGCGTGTTTTATTGAATAGCGAGTAATAGCGAGTAACTCTTACATCTATTTTTATCCCTAGTAATTCTTATTGGGGATAAAATCTTCATAATAGTTCTAAGTTTTATCTGTGAAAGTTGATACTTAAGTAGCACGGGAAAACAAATAGTGCCAATTTTAAAAACGAAAACCTTAAAGGCGATGTTATACTGAATGTTTTATTTAAAATTTCTTACTCTACTTAGATTTCCCTAATAGGATTCTCAATAAAACACACCTATTGCGTGCAAAATATTTAAGAAATAATTGTTATCAAAAAATTTAACAGTTTTAGAAACTACGTAACACAATAACAAAAATAAATCAATTTGAAATCGCCATTTGCCACGAAATAAAGCGTGGCGCAAACCGAAACGGTGGCGGTGGCGATAGCGATACCACACTATACGAACATTTCAGAGCAATTTTTTTCTAAAGTTTTATTTAAGATGTCAATAAATTTGATTATTAGTAAGGCCCAATAACTAAAAGAAATCAATTTGAAATCGCGTTCCATTTGCCACGAAATAAATAATTTTATTTATTGGAATCTGTATTTACCAATGTAATTCCATGTTGATTTGACCAGATTTATCCATAATCTTCTTTAAAATCACTAGACCCATAAATTGCAGTCGCATATTATTCACAATAGCCCAACAAATGACTCCGTCCCAATTGTGTACAAGGCCTTGTGAAATTAATTTTCAATCTCAAATATAGGGGCACTTAAATCGTTTGAGATCCAATTATAAAAACCACGTGCACGTGCTTTGCTTGACTTTTTGCTGTCGTTCAATTTTCATTCTTTTTCCTTAGAATTTCAGTAAGGTCGGATGTGATTTTATTTTTTACTTAAAAGAATTTTTCCAAAAATTTATTAAATTGCTGGCATTTTATCGTGCCTAAGAATGTTCGTTTTGTACGAAACCCCGGCTGGTTATGCCATTTTCAAGGTATAGTTTTCTGCATTTCATAATAAAAATTCTATTGAAATTTAAATTTTCTATGTGCAGCTTCTAGATGAAAAGAAAATTGCCGAAGTTGATAACTTATATTTAGAATTTCAAACACCAGAAAAAGCAAATAAATTGTAAGTATAGTTAAAAAACATTTTTACATTTATTTTAAGTTATTAAAATTAAGTTGCTTTCTTTTTTGTAAACGGCCACGTGGTGAGGTTAGGAGTAATTTTAAATGTTTAACTTTAACGTAAATGTTTTATCGTAATCCTTTTTTTTTTGTAACCCTCAATGAATTAAAAAACCTTTAAAGTAGTCTACAGTTTCTAACAAACCATTTCCCGACCGGATTAAGCTACTATTTCGATGACAATAATTCTTAACTTGGGGGTCTAAATAAGACGTATGTAGTTCTTTTTTTAATATCGTTGCGATAAAATACATACTTTATATTACTTCAGTAGGTTCTTTTTTAATATACATAGTAGCGAAAAATCTATACTTCACATTATTTGAAATCTCATTTAAAATGCACATTTAAATTTTTATTTTGCTTGCCTTAATTTGAATACATAATTGTTGTTCTGTTAATGGGCTTAAATATTCTGTTGTGTATTAAAAAATGTTGGTATCGCGATCGCGAACCATCCGATCGAACCATAGTAGAAGTTTTGGACTGAGAACTGCCTCGATGCTGAAACTATCCAGTACATGTAGTACACATGACCAAATTCCTTATAAAATGCGCTATTTCTGTTCTGTAAATAAACGCCGCTTATATCGGGTAGGATTTTAAAATTCCGTTTCCCGAAAAGTAGCTAATATTGATTGAGCTGTTCTAAACTAGTCTGAATAGTTGTCCAAGAAACCTAGGTTGGAGATTTGGAAAGTAACAAGGTTCCTGATGGTCTCTATTTCTTTTGGTTCACTATGTCTAGCTTTACTAAATGAATGATAATTGGAACTTGCAATGAAAAAAATAATTAAGGAGTGTAAGCCTTGCATCCTAACTTGTAAGTAATAATTGGGTAAATTGTGTAGCCCTAGCCATAACGTTTCACAAATGCAAACAATTGGCATCACCTCAATCGTTATATGTTATTGCAAAGTTTCATATACCAATGCGCAAAAATTAGCAGCCAAGCATTGCAGCAAACCATGCCGGTAATCGACTCACTGATCGACTGATATAATCTCAATTAATCTCTGTTTTCGGTGTTTTTTAACGCAAACAAATAATCGATCAGCATCGCATCACATCGTTAACAAATGTGTAAAGCATCGTCACAAAAAAAAAAAAAAAAACATTGATTCCGAATAACTGCACATATACCTAGTTGACGTTTCTGAATTAACCCCTAAATTTTTTTACGGGTATATTTTTTTTTTTACAAAATTGTAATCCCGAACACAAATACATATTACAAACTGTGAGTTAGTATTTTCACATTAGGCTGGGTACCTAGGTTAATCAATTTTGTTAAAAACAATACAGTTGAACATGCTAGGTTGAACATGCTACATAAAATGTAAAGCAATCCTTATATTCCAAAATAAATTCTAAAAACGTTCTTTTGATTTTTAAACAAATTCACCATACGGACAATTTACTGGTTTTGTTTTGTACGATGTTCGTAATCTCATACATTTATTCCTGTATCCTGTCTTTTAAAATCGAATGGATTAACTTAACTTTTCAGTGCAATAAATCCTTGTTTGTAGCACCACCTAAGCTTGGATTATTTCATTCTGTATACCTACTTAAATTTCAATTCAAATAAGTGACAAAATACATTATCAAACAAATAACCATAGCGATTCGGTTCTTGTCCATTCACAGACCCCTGATTCTAAATAGTTATCAGTCGGTGCCATTATAAGCACAAATTTAATGCATGTAATATGTATGAAGTTAGCAAAGTTAAATTATTTTTTAATTTTTGTACACATGTGAAAACTTGATATTAATTAGTAATCTAGATTAGATTTGTTGTGTTGCATATTTATGTATGCTATAGTAGTTGTAGTAGCATGTATGTATGTTATTTATTTTTACTTTTTATCATTTTAGTTTTTATTTCTATTATCATCGAAATTGTTCTATGTAAAGATCGTTAGATAGGTTCTTACATTTTTAAATTTCGTATAACAAAAATAAAGTAATACTTCACTCGTTTACATATTAAGTTTTATATAAACGATTTTAATGTTCGTACATTTAAAAAAAAAAAACATTGTCTTAAATAATTATATCCTTATTTTAACAACAATTAGAAGCATGATTATGTAAAAAATAGTTGTTAAATAGATTACCTATCCTTTCGACTAATATGTAGTTGACTTTATAATGAGAGAAGAAAACAAAGCTTAACTTTTAAGAAAAAGCTGGGGACCACCTAGCATATAACTTGATACAATCGAATTCAGTCTATACAATTGGGTATAGGCAATCCCTTATTTTCCTTCAGACAAAGCACTATGGAATCTGTGTAGGCTTTATGTTTATACAAAAGAGTGGTTTTGGTTTTGAATAGTACTCTCCCTCTTAACTCGGCCATTATTGTCTATTTGATCTAGTAGTAACCATGTATTTGCACGTCACCCAAATCGGTTGCCTCCTCCTCGCACAGATGACCAAATATGCATAGAAGATTTTTTTTAAAGATCTCAGTATCAGTAGTAGCACTTTTTGCTATCTTATTTTTCAATGTCATCGGGATATGCCAGCACAACATGTATAGACTTTTGGTAGATGTTGCCTGACCAGACTTTTGAACGATATGTTTGGCCATTAGCCTCGCATTACCATTGTTTCAATATTTGGAGGTAGGCATTCATATTTTTCTTTTTTAGGTTTATTTTCGATTAAATTACGATGCATTTATGCTTATTCTTAACAAAATAAGTGATTTTTTCCAATCAAAATACAGCCTCACAGTTCCGCCTATCATAAAATTAGTTTGTACTCTGCGATTTTTGGGAAGTGGTAGCTACGAAAATTGTGCAACCTCGAAAAAACAAAACAACTCATTGAACACCAAAATCAAAAAAAAAAAACAAGTTTGAGAATGGCAAGAGGTCAAGAGGGGTAACGAAGATTTCAAAAAGGAAAAAAAGTGTAAAAGAAGTTAAACGAAAAAAGGTAAAATAAAAATAACCTGTTTCAGAAAAGCAAGAGTTTTAAGGAAAAAAAAAAAAAAGGAAAGAAAAGAAAGCAGAAAATATTTCATAACCGGCAATCAATAGGAAAGCAACATTTTTGAATCTTTCGTATCTTCTGGGGAAAAGTACACAATTCATTTGCATGTAGGTATTTTCTTCATCGTATGGCAAGTCCATACTAAATTGTGGTTTAGGTATTCAAAATAATTATTTTTTTTGTTTTCTTTCCTCAGTACACAGCTTTTGTCTCACTAATTTGTTTCATATCACTAATTATTCAAATAAACATTAAAAAGTGTTTAAAAAATGTTTTAAACGTGAGTTAATTTTTCGTTCGCTTAGTTATCACTGAAAGTTTTCATTCGCCTAAGTTTCTTGCAAATCGGACTCGCAATATTTTTGATATTTGAAGCGAACTTAAACTAAGCGAATCGCTAATCATAATACCAAATAGTCAAATTCGCAAACTTTATAGTTCGATTCGCTAATCATAAGGTGGGCCTTAGATGGTTTGAATGTGGCATACCTTAAATTGGCTTCGATATTCTGGACAAGTCACCACTTGACACAGGTTGTTGACGTGCTAATTTGATTTCCTGACGCTGCAGGTTGTTCCACTAGCAATCTAGGTTTCTTAACTCTAGTCCTGACAAGTAGAAGATATCTTTTCGCCTTTCACCCATCTGATGTTTCAAGACAACCCAGTTAGAGCATAGGCGAACCGTTGAGAATACGAGAAAACAATACCTGTGACGTTCCCACAAAAATTTATAACTAAATACTGTTTTACAGACGGTTCTATTCTCTCAAGTATGATATAAAATTGTATGGGCTTAATTAAAAAATAAAAATTGTGTCCATATAAAATGTCTTCTAAAGAATTCAAAAGGATTTATAATCGGGAACAATTTTTTTTGGTTTGCTTAAAATCTAAATTTTATGTAATTATTTAATACGTATTGACATGTTTCAGTAATTATAATTACCATGATGATAACACAAAGGTTTCGCATAAATATGAACTTTTCATTAAGTTTTGATTCAAAACCTTGGCTGTCTGATTGAAATATTTGTTTAAATATATACATTTATTACAATTGACTTTTTAAATAAAACGAATTTTCCATTTTTTTTTATTCCTTAAAGGTTAAAACTTAAACACTTTGAGAAATTTACTGATACAACTGAAGCTTTGGCGGCAGCAACTGCTGCTGTTGAAGGAAAAATAGCCAAGCCCTTAAAAAAGACACTTAAAAAACTATTCGGCGAAGAGGTTCAACAATCTCTTATGGTTGCTGATGCCAAACTAGGAAGTGCTATAAGAGACAAGTTTTCTGTTCAATGTGTTTACAATACAGGTGTCCAAGAACTCATGCGATGCATCAGAACTCAATCAGATAGTCTTCTCAGTGGCTTGCCCAAAAAGGAAATGACCGCTATGGCTCTGGGTCTAGCTCATTCTCTATCTAGATACAAGCTTAAATTTTCGCCCGATAAAATCGATACCATGATTGTTCAGGCACAATGTCTGCTGGATGATTTGGACAAAGAGCTAAATAATTATATTATGAGAGCAAGAGAATGGTAAGTTAATTAAGTTAGTTAAGCATTCACTGTAAAACTTTATATTAAAAAAATTAATCTTTCAAATGATGATACTTAAAGGTTTCGCAAAAAAATGAACTTCTATGAGTTTTGATTAAAACCTTGGCTGTCTGATGAATGATTACTATTTTAGCATTAGTATTGGGGTTACCTAATTTTTGAAATAGTTTTAAATTGTTTATATAGGTACGGTTGGCATTTTCCTGAACTAGGAAAGATTATTACCGATAATGTGTCTTTTATAAAAACAATTAAACTTGTGGGAACAAGGGAGAACATGTCCAAGACAGATTTGTCTGACATTCTGCCTGAGGATGTTGAAGAACGTGTGAAAGAAGCCGCAGAAATCTCAATGGGTAAGAAGATTTTAATTTATTATTAATTTTATTTGAAACTAATTTTGTCTTGTCTAATTTGCAGGTACCGAAATTTCAGAAGAGGATATAATGAATATTCAAGCTCTTTGCGATGAAATTATTTCAATCAATGACTACAGAACACATTTGTATGATTACTTGAAAACACGTATGATGGCAATGGCACCAAATCTAACGGTTCTTGTTGGTGAAACTGTTGGTGCACGTCTCATAGCACATGCTGGTTCATTAATTAACTTAGCAAAGCATCCTTCATCAACTGTACAAATACTGGGAGCTGAAAAGGCACTTTTCAGAGCTCTTAAAACGAAAAAAGACACTCCCAAATATGGTTTGATTTTCCATGCTCAATTGGTGGGACAAGCCAGTTTGAAAAACAAAGGTAAAATGTCAAGATCTTTGGCTGCAAAAGCATCGCTGGCAACTAGAGTTGATGCATTTGGTGAAGAAGCTACATTTGAAACTGGTGTTGCACACAAAGTCAAATTAGAGGCGAGGTTAAGGCTGTTGGAAGAAGGCAATTTACGCAAATTATCAGGAACCGGTAAAGCTAAGGCTAAATTTGAAAAATACCAAGTTAAAAGGTAAGAATAATTTGAAAGAAAAGTTAGTTTAAGAAAATTAATATTTTATATAATTTATAGTGAGGTGCTAACTTATCAGTCAGAGGCCGATAACACTATGGGAGTTAAGAAGAGGAAACATTCAGAAAGTCAAGCTGATGTTGCGATTAAAAAAGAAGAACCGGTTGAAGAAGCAGAAGAAGATGCATCTTTATCTAAACCCAAGAAGAAGAAAAAGAAGAAGCAAAAAAGTGAAAGCCAAGATAACTGAATTTAAGTTAATATTTGCAACTTTTGTTTGCGTATTTGTACCTACTTTATTTTTTTAAGTTATAGCAGTAACAAAATGATATATTGTTTAATAAAACTGTTATTTTTTATATTTAAAAGAATGATTTAGGTAAAAACAAATTACCGAGCCTTTTAAATTTGAAATGAGATGTAATTTAAAGTTTGTGGTGTTAACTTGTTAAGACAGCGGTGATTCGTGTTACGGTTCCTCATCAAATGTATGATTGTAAAAAAAAAGTTTCTGACATGAAGGCGAAATTTTTTTCATTCGAATTTCGTTTATTAAAGCATTTTAATAGAATGAAGAACTAACAACGCACACAAAAGGATTGTTTGAGAGTAAACAATAAGGCTGAACATTCTTTTAGTGGAGCATTGTTATTACCAGGGTAATTTCTGTTTAACATTTGTAGTAATCCCTGTTCAACACCTGATAATGAATTGAAAGCATATTATATTTTAAAGCTTCCTTTTTATGGCCACGATGCAGAAATTAAATTAAACTGTAAACATGCGAGGGCAATTGCTGCAACCACAAGACGCTTAACTTACAACAGACATTTTGAAAATTGAGACTTCAAAGGTTGACACATTCAATACACAAGGGGAGAAAATTAAATCATTTTGAGGGCTTTTAGCTGAAAATTTTGAAAATGCGATAACTACAAACAAATTTTATATTTTTCTTCTTTTTCGAGGATTTGATTTGCCTTTTTAAGGTTTTAAATGCCTCAAAATCCGAACCCTGGCTAGTGACAAAGCTTGTTATAATTAGAAACTCTATATAATAGTAAAATTTTATACATCGTGAATAATAGGGCAGGTAGTTTAAGTTAAAATAAACGACATATTTTATTTTATTTATATACTTTAAAAGATATCAAGAAATAAAACTAATAAATGTGTAAGTAGACACAATTTTTTTTAATTGGATGCCATTCTCAAAACTTATTCTCCTGGCGCATATCTAGAACATGCCATTATTAATTGAAAATAATTTGTCCCATCGGGACACTCCTGTAATACATATCTGTTGTCTACACATTCATAATAGTTTGTACTACTTTCAGGGACTTCTATTCTTTCGCCGTATAAATCGCATGAATCTGGCGGATATGTAGAACATTCCATTATTAATTCAAAATATATTGTCCCATCGGGACACTCCTTTGAAACATATCTGGTGCCATCACATACATAATATTTTTTTATACTTTCAGGGTCTTTTATTCTTAGGCCGGGTAAAACGCATGAATCTGCATGCAAAAATTGTGAACTGATTGCACATACGACGAAAACGATATATATTGCTGAAATCAATTTATAAGTTTTTTTTATTACTTGTTTTACTAATATATTTTCTGTATTATTACCTTTTTTCATGTTCTTTTATTTATAGCCTTTGCTTAGTTACACTGTTAAAAGTAAAATTTGTTTGATGATAAAATAAAAGCAATGGTACCTTATATAGCTGGAGACATCACAAACCTTGAACCCTTTTCACAAATACAATTCAATTGTTATCATCAAAATGAGAGGATCGACCTTACCTATACAAAAATTGGGCAATTCCTGTACCCGATTAACAAAAATATTTTTTGAAGGTTTCTGTATGATTATACAAATTGCAGTTAGGTTACGTCCCTTCATAATCTTCGAAAAGATTAAAATATAGGTAACAACGATATTTGTTTTTGTTTTCTTTGTTTGTTTTTTATTTTAAAGGTCCGGTCAATCAACCGATGAATACAGGAGTAATCACATGTTAGGACCTGGTACTGGTAGACTAGCAGATGCCCGTGCGTTGCTACGAAAGAGCAAACACCCAATTATATTTTGCACACTTAAGCCACGATCTGATAAACTTCGCTTATAACTATCTGGTTACGTTAGACCAAATCTGCGATGGTCTTATCCTCGTTTAAAACTAACCCCATTTAACTCGCTTTTCCATGAGTAACTGATCTTTTGATTCCCTCTATCACATCGAAGGGAACCTGACGTGTCATGTCATGCTAATAATGTTTGCATTGGTGAACGTTTGCGAATATGGTTTAGACATCATTCCGAAATTAATGGAGATGTGGAAGGCTTGAGAAAATCTCTCGATTTTTCATTCAGCCCACTTAGTATTTCCAGTTACAGTAAATACAGAAAAATTACGTATTACGATTAGAAAAATTAGAATTGTATCCTATAATATTTCTGGATTAAATAATAAGTTATTACATATATGCAAACTTTTTTAAATTTTTAAATTGTTATAAAATTATGTGTCTTTTTGAAACCCATATTATAAGTAATAGATTTTCAGAATTTGAAAAGTATTTTCCAAATCATAAATGTGAATGGATCTCTGCGTGCAGAAATCAAGCTAGAGGTAGAGCCAGTGGAGGGTTCTTGATAGCTCTAAAGAAAACCATGTCAAAAGAATCGTGTAAAATTATTTGAAATGAAAACACCAGTTATTGCTTTCACGATTGAAAACAAATCATTTTATATTGTCCCCCAATATATTAACTGCAACCATTGGAACAGGGATTACACAGCTCTTTACGATTTTTTACAGAACTGTAACTTTGTGAAAATAATTGGTTGGGAGATTTGAACACCCGAATCGGAATCAGAGATACAGCGATTAAGTACGGATATGAAATCAGGAAATCAAAAGATGTGGTGTGCAATCAGGAGGGTAAGAAATTATTGGAACTGTGTAATGCTTTTGGATTAGCAGTTTTGAAAGAAAAACGTCAAGTGACAATTGCAAAATCTTTACTTTTTCTGGAGGAGACTGGATTTCAGCTGTGGAAAACTTTTCTGTCCTAAACGAAATCTATTCAGATCATTTCCAAATTGAGATCAAAATAGAAATAAAAAACTCTCATAACCAAAGCAAAAAAACCAAAAGTAATAAAATCGAAAAATTCAGATGGAAGGAGAATTTAGCCAATAATTTCAGAGACTGTATCATCAGGACACTAAATTCAAAACCTGCTGCACACTTTATACCATTCTTCGAACTGGAAAATATTTTAATAAATGCCGCAAGAATTATGCAAACTAATCAGAGATCTAAAATTATTTTCAAAAACGATTGGTACGATTATGATTGTGAGAAATAAAGAAGCAAGTCCTTAGCTTGGCTTAAACTAAATAGAGGCAGCAACACTAACAGCTTTCTAAAAGAACAATATTGAAAATCAACAAAAGAGTTCAAGAAAATATGCAAGGAGAAAAAAAATTTACTTTGAGTAGTAAGGCAATTCTTACTATTCAGCAACGCAAGAGATACTACAGAATTTTGAAAGTTAACAAAGATAATTAGGGTACAACTACGTCCAAAACATTAGAAATAGAAATGGATGAGTTAAGAAGTTTTTTCATAGCAAACGCAACACATGAAGAAGTTTCTTAATGTTCAGTATGAGAAATAGACTTTTGGAAGTGAAATACTTGATGTTGTCAAACAATATCAGTACTTCGGCATAAATCTATCGTTCAACTTAAATATGAAACTGGAAAAGGCCAAAGCAGCTATTTGCATTAATTGGAAAAACATCTTTAACTGTTCTTATATTTCAAAAAAAAACGCAAAATTCAAAGTTTTTGAATTCACAGCTCGAGCTATAATGTTCTATGGTGCACAATACTGGGGTTTCAAAATTTATGAAACTGTAGAGCAACTACTTCGTTTCTTCATTAAAAAAATGTTTAAACTCCCATTTTCCTGTCCAAACTACTCTATTTACATAAAAAACTGGATTATCTACGTTGTTCTTATCCAATCTCAAACTTCATTTCGACTGCCTTTTAAAAGTTTTGAAAATGAGCGATGCTCGACTTCCCAAAAAAATCGCTTTATATGCGCTAAGAAATAAAATACTTTGGTTTACTGAATGGGAAAGAATTGCAAATGAGTGTGAGAGCCCCTTACAATTGAATTTAAATATTTTAGATGATATAAAAATACAGCTATACAGGTTGCTTCAAAAACTCGATGAAAAACAACGAACCATATTTTTGGAAGAAGCAAGGTCTTCGAGTCAACGATTAGTGTATCGAAACCTAAACCACAACTTGGAGCTAAGAGATTATTTCAACTTCTCTTACAATATATCGATGATATCTACTATTTTTAAAGCAAGAGTGGAAATGCTTCGTTTAAACTGTATGCCTCACAGAAGTGACCTTGCACAGTTGTTGTGTTCTATGTGCAATCTAAATTAACTCGAAAATGTAGCACACTTTATTGGACGATGTCCGATTCTGAGAGAACTTCGAAGAGTTTACTATAATAAAAACTAGTTAAGTGACTTCAAAATCTACAATATTCTGATCGGCGAAAACTGGAGAATACTTTTTGAATTCTGTAAAGAAGCATTAATTTATAGAAATAGAATAATTTCTGATTTTTTTTAACAAAAATAAAAGCAAAATGTTATTTAAAATAAAAAAAAAATAAATAATCAAACAAGTTTGTTTCTTTATAATATGTGCACTGCCTACTGGCAACAATGCCCGTATTACGTATTACGATTATAAAAATTATAGTTATGTAATGGGGGCCCGAAACAGTCCAGACAATTGATTTATGTCTATTGTATCAAATAAAGTCGACTGTATCGAATTACGGGTTAGCACATCATTATATTCACAATTAAAATATTAATTTATCAAAACTGAACAAAACTTTATTTATTTTTTTCATAAAACTTAAATTTCTTTACTTTTTATCGTATTCACCATGTGTATCTTTTATTATCCATAGTGAATCAATTATTTCACCATTCTTATCATCGGACACCTGTTCAAAGTAAATGTGTGTTCCATTGTAAGCTTTCATTCGAGTATAACCATAGTCCTAGGAAAAAAGATTAGAACTTGTAGAACAAATTATTTAAATTCGCTTTGAATACTTACATTGCTGTGAAAAGCATTCCATTCTGGTATATCCTTCGAGAATGGTTCACGCTTCTCCTTGCAACCAGCTGAACCAGTAATAATTTGCACTGGTGCACCAGGATTTGTATATGGAGCATTCTGTGTGCCATTGTATACTTTAAAATCATAAATTGGCCAAAGTCGTGTATAAAAATGTTCATGAGCCATAATTTCAACATCTACTCCATATTTGTAAAAAAGATCCTCCAAACCAAACCACTGAACTATGGGAAGTCCCTTTCGAATGTAAGTTTCTAAATTTCCATTGCAATCATATTCTTTGTTATCACTGCAGTACATTGGACGATGTCCATATGTTATGATCCATGGCCTTACATCACGGTTCTCTGATTTAGTTGCTTCTTTTAAATCACTTTCCAACCATTCGAATTGTTTTACCAAACTTTTAATGCCATAATTTAGAAAGTAATATACTTCTGTTGAATATGAAATAAAGTGAACTGGGCCAAGATTGAAACTGTACCACATGCTATCTGCATCACCTGGCATACTAAAACGTGATTTGTAGTTTGAAAAATTGCTGAAAAGACCAAACAAAAATTAACAAAAGAATTAGGATTCATTTCAAGTTAACAAACTATTTTTCTTCGTGATTCCCTGGACAGACCATGTATGGCAAATATGCAGCAACCGATTCTATTTGACGCATAAATTCATCACCCACATTTGCATTTTCCGAATCCATATCGTAAGCGAAATCTCCAACATGTATTACTGCATCATACATTTCTTGTTGTGTGTCGGCTTGCAAACGACTTAGTGACTGAGCATTTTCATTCCCCAAGTCACCGAAAATCGCTAAACTAGGAGACCAATCTGTTTTGTTTGAGGGTACAGTAAACCAAAAAACTGCACTCCAACCAAGCATAGATCCACAAATGTATTCGTACTTTGTTTGTGTTTCTAATCCTGAAAGCTTAACCTATGGACAAATCGTTTGTTAACATACAGATGCACACATAAATTAAATATTTCTGACAAGTTTATTTTCAGTAATTTTTTTTGATAATTTTGTTTGCAGGCAGATGTTAAAAAAGGAGCCGGACACTTTAAACTAACCGGATATCATCCTTTATAGTTTAACAAAACACATTATATTACCTTATGAATGTATTGAAATTTTTGTTTATGTCCTCCATCTATGAATAATTTCGAATCTCCTGCAATTTCAAGAAAATCATCTGTTTCTGATTGCCATCTTTTCAACTTCACTGTAGAGCTTTGCGTGTCATCGCGTGTTGACCAAGTGACAACTATTTCCCCAACATTATCTGCAATAAAAGTTATAAAAATGTTATTATTAAGTTTTTGGATGCTATATAACGCAATAGCATTAATTTGTTTTTGCATCTCGACTCTAGCTTAACTTACTACTCATGTGCTGATTTAAAAAAAAATACATCATACATTTCTTACCATTGCTGGCAGTGTTATATTTGATGCATCTTCAAGATAAAAATATGATTTTTAAACTGTATTTGCTCCTGTTACCCGGATGTTCGACGTTTTCTATTTTTAACATGTTTGTGGGTTACGTCCAGAAACACAGTGTTATTTTATGAGTTATAACAGGTTTTTTAACCAGCCAATTCCCTTCACTTCCTTATTGGAAACCCTTTTAAAACTAAATAAGAACTTAAAACCAAAAGTTCGAATGAAAAAAAAAATTAACTGAGTACACAACCCAATTATTGTTGAAGCAGGGACCTAATATTAATATTCCAAGATCAAAGAATTTCACGGAAAATTTTGTAAATTGTTTATAACCGTTAAGAATAAACTTTTGATATGACATTTTTTTTTTTAGAAATACGACAGATAAAACAAATATTAAGTTTTATTAATATTGCTATCGAGAAAATACAAATTCTTTATATATATATCCACGATCGATATGTATTTTTTTTTAGCAATTTAGTATCATATGTTAATTTACTATACAATACAATACACAATAATATGGAAAGATGTTGTATTATTTTAAGTAGGATCCATGCTTATGTTTTATAACCCAAAAGGAATCAATAACAGAACCATTCTTGTCATCAGAAATTTGATCAAAATGTAAATGAGTAGCATTGTGAGCTAGCATTTTAGTATATCCGTAGTCCTACAAACAAAACAGTTAATCAGAAATATCCAAAAGCAAAAACAAAGTATGTTTATCTTCCTACCCGACTATGAAAAGCACTCCATTCTGGTATAATTTTATCAAATGGTTCTCTACCCTCCTTACAGCCGGCTGATCCAGTGACTAAATGCACAGGAGCTCCAGGATTTGTGTATGGCTCCTCTTTTGAACCATTGAACATTTTATAATCATAGATTGGCCATAAACGCTCGTACGAATGCTCGTGAGCCCACAGCATAACATCCACACCAAATTTATAAAAAAGTTCTTCTAGACCAAAGAATCCTAATAAAGGCAATCCTTTTCTAACAACAGTATTGTGCTTAGAACAGTCATCTCCATTATCATTGCTACAGTACATTGGGCGATGACCAAAAGTCACTATCCATGGTCGAATGGCACGGTTTTCAGGCTGGTTTGCGATTTGTAAATCTCTTTCCAGCCATTCATATTGGTTTACTAAAGGCTTAATACCATAATTTAAAAAATAATACAATTCAGTAGAAAATCCAATAAAATGCACTGGACCCATATTAAA
The DNA here is from genome assembly GCA_951217065.1 of Baccha elongata. Classification (NCBI taxonomy): domain Eukaryota; kingdom Metazoa; phylum Arthropoda; class Insecta; order Diptera; family Syrphidae; genus Baccha; species Baccha elongata. The sequence continues at coordinate 21,241,770 of OX578272.1, read as the reverse complement.
ACTATACATTAAATTGTCTGTTTTACCAGGCATGCTAAAACGAGCACGATAGTTGGAAAAATTGCTAAAGAAGAAAACAAAACAAACATTATTGAACTCCCAATTATCTCAGCAACTTACTAGTTTTCTTCATGATTGCCAGCACAAGTCATGTATGGCAAATATGCAGCCACTGATTCTATTTGCTTCATAAATTCATCGCCAACTTGAGCATTTTCAGAATCCATGTCATAAGCAAAGTCTCCGACATGAATAATAGCATCATATAAACCACGCTGAGTATCTTGTTGAAGTCTGGCTAGTGATTGTGCATTTTCATTTCCCATGTCACCGAAAATGGCTAAGCGGGGTGACCATTCTGTACCATTCGGTTGAGTTACAAACCAAAATTCGGACGACCAGCCAAAAGAACTACCGCAGTGATATACATAGCGTGTAGAAGGTTTTAAACCAATCAAAGTCACCTGATAGAGATTAGTATTTTATTTATATCAATACGAAATTTTTCATATTGTTGGTGCTTACTTTGTGAATATATTGGGTGCTCCTTTGTTTCCCACCATCTACAAATATTGTTGGCTTTGATTTAGATGATTTTTCAAACGTTTTTTCGCCATATTCAACAACAGATTCATGGGAATCATCTCGAGTTGACCATGTCACAACAATTTCATTGGCTTGCTCTGTAAACGTATTTAAATTTGAACCAAAAATATCAACGTTAATACCAGTGTTTATTTGTCTGTCTGTATTTCAAAAATCGGTTTAATGTTACTTTTAAAGATTCACCAAGGTAATTAGATTAAAATAAACTTGTAGCCTTAACGAGAATAACCAACTCGAATCTAAAATAACCCCATATTGTGATATCCTTTTGTATTTGGGTTGTTCGTTTGAAAACTAACAACGAAACTTCGAATAAAGTTACATACATAAATACCCTTTTTATTCAAATCAGATAAAGGCCCCATTGAAAGATTTGAGCGTAAAGTCTTCAATGGAATTGAAAACGAAATCCGATGAACTCAATAATAACTATATAATAATTTAAGAGTCATAACAACTTTATAATATAAAATATTACCTGGCGTGCTATCTGTAAATATTTTATTATATTTACAGATAGCACCCCTTATGTAGATTTTGAATAGAATTACAACTTTCCTACTTCATGATTAACTTAAGGAACTGTCTAAAAGCACCTAATTTCGCGTAGTTTTCTACCGCTACTGGACATACCCTAAGCGGAGCATCGCAGCTGCGTGAGCGACTGAACTGCAGAAATAGAATTAAAATCCCTTGTACCCGCGAAGCCTACCATCCAGGTACTGTTAATAAGAAAACTGAATATCCTCCACAACAAGGAAGACAGTTCCTTCGATTTCAAAAACAATGCATCATGTATGCTAGAGCCCTTGGTCTGGATAACTGATAACAGCTGGCTTTGGATCGAGTAAAGGCTTCCGTATCTCAACCAGATAAGATGCCCTACAACGTCTACAAACCTACAAAAATCATGACTCGAATGAGAGAGAAGGGTTCTTTCATCACAACATTTTGTATGATAACTTTCTCAATTCATTAATATATTAAATCTAAGGCCATGTATGCCATGGTATTATTTTTAAGTTGTTAACAGATAGGAAATAATACAAATACCTTCAATTTTAATTATTTGTTTTTATTGTGTTTATATAATTGCGCGTTTCTAATTTGTGTAAAATAAACAATTGTACTATATTTTTAAACGACGTGCTGCTTTTTATAAATGGAAAATATTTATCAACACATAACCCGGAATGTGAAGTTGAGATTTGGTTTGAATGCCTCTTAAAGTATTTGTAGGATTTACTTTGTTGACTTAATGTTTCTGTTTATAACTTTCATTGTTATCTTTTATTATCCAAAATGAATCAATAACTTCACCGTCTTTGTCATCAGACACCTGTTCAAAATATAAATGTGTTCCATTGTGTGCTTTTAAGCGAGTATAACCATAGTCCTAAAATCGATTAAGAAAAATGAAATTAAATAGTCATGACAAACAATTCATTTATTTTTCCTACCTGGCTATGAAAAGCACTCCATTCTGGAATTTTTGATACAAACGGTTCTCGACCTTCTTTACAACCTGCAGAACCAGTAACAATATGAACTGGTGCACCAGGATTTGTATAGGGTTCTGCTCTTGATCCATTATAAACTTTATAATCGTAAATTGGCCACAAGCGTTCATATGAATGCTCGTGGGCCCAAAGCTCTACATCTACATTATACTTGTAGAACAAATCTTCTAAGCCAAACAAATGGACGAAAGGCCAACCAACACGCACTAATGTTTCAGAATGTGTACAATCGTTGTCATTTTCATTGCTGCAATACATTGGTCGATGTCCAAAGGTTATAATCCATGGGCGTAAAGCTCGATTTTCAGGCTTATTTGCTTCCTGTAGATCTTTTTCCAACCATTCGTATTGAAAAACAAGAGGTTTTAGTCCGTAGTTTAGAAAATAGTAGACTTCGGTTGAAAAACCGATGAAATGAACTGGACCTAAATTGAAACTATACATTACATTTTCTGTATTTCCTGGCATACTGAATCGTGCACGATAGTTTGAGAAATTACTTGAAATAAAAATGTGAAGTAAGATAATTGATAATTGAAAATGACATCAATTTTTGCAACTTACAATTTTTCTTCGTGATTGCCAGGACATACCATGTACGGTACGTATGCAGCAACAGGTTCTATTTGCTTCATAAATTCATCACCTATCTTAGCATTTTCACTATTCATGTCATAGGCGAAATCACCAACATGCACTATAGCATCATAGATACCACGTTGTGTTTCCTTCTGAAGTCTTCCTAAAGATTGGGCATTTTCGTTGCCCATATCACCATAAATCGCAACGGTGGGCGAGTAATCGGCACCACTTGGGACGGTACGAAATGAAAATTGAGGTGACCAACCGAGTTGGCTTCCGCAATGATAAACGTATGTTGAGTTTGGTTGTAAGTTATTTAACTTAACCTAAAATCATAACATTGCGATTTATTTTAGAATTTGAAAATAAACATTTTTATTTACCCTATGTATAAACTGAGATCTATGCTTTTCGCCACCATCAATAAATTGTTGCGATTTTCCTTCTTCCATTAGGACTAACCCTCGTATACCATATTCAACAATAGATGTGCCAGCATCATCACGAGTTGACCATGTGACTACAATTTCATCAGTCTTGTCTAGAAATAAGAGAACCCCAAATGAATTTTTCAACAATCAACAATATTATAAAATAAACAGGATAGGGATTGTGGTATTTTAAAACAAATTATTTAATCCTGTAACTTTAAAGCCATATTTCGCAAACTTTTTTTGAATTCTATTGTGAAAGTTGTTGTTTGATAAAGGTACTTAAATTTCAAAGTTACCAAGAACCAACGCGGTAAGAAGAGAGTAACAAAATGGTGTTCGGGTAATAAACCCGTCGTTTATCTTACAATTTTCAGAGTAGAAGTTGGCTTGTCAGGAAAAGGCTGATACAATCAGACCAACAATAGTTCCATTCCACATAAAACAGACAAGTGCATCTCTTTGATTTAATCCGTTCGAGCTCTTACTAAGCGATATTCATCAGATCACTGATCGCACTCATCTAACAAAGCGTTGTAGACAGTAAATCTCTATATCCGTCAGATCACAGGGTCTTAAAAAAAATCCAAGTCTTGTGGATTGTCTACATGACACCAATTACGGAGCTAAGATATAATCTACGCAGATCCTTTTTTAGTCATATATTGCTTGGGTGCAATACACAAATAGTAGTTGTCCATCATGTTTGTTATCTTCATAGCGATAGGTATGACAATGATCATCTTGTCATGTAAAATTTGTGTTAATGTTCAGATGCTAGTTCTAATCTGCTTATAAGTTTGAATGTTAAACTGCTCTCTATATGAGAGATGATCGACCGTTGCGGACAGTTACTGAGTTTGTCGAGACTGCATGCACTGATTACTTTAAAGACTGGTTGGCTATCTGAAAATATGCGGATATCACGTTTTCATTTAGCCAAGACAATACTGCTCAGATTTTACGTTTGAAACGCGCTACAGTGGTAAGGGAAGCGGAATGAAAGACTACACTATAGAAGTGAAGAGTGGCAAGCAGTATAGAATAGTAGAAATATATCAGAATGATTTCAGACAAAGGCGAGAGTGAGAATGGGATGTAGTTTGAGCTGTTCTTTTTTTATTCTGGAACCCATCTATAAGAACGATGAAAATACAAAACAATACGACGAAATCGGTTCTCCATGTAATACGACCTAAAACATGGTGGTTTAAAGAAATGATGAAATTAACACAGAAGGTCTTAAAATTAATAAAACATACAGAGCTAATGAAATCAATTTGTTTTTTTGCCTGAATGATGACTCTAAAACAAGGTTGTTACTCAGAGTGCATGTTTATATAGTATATTCCATCTTTTACTTTTACAAACTTAAAACGACGAACGTTATATAAACCAAACTCCTACAATTCTTATCAATTACAACAAAGGAATCGTAATAGTAGATTACTGTATTGACAAACAACGATAGTGAATGAGTCTCAAAACAAAACCTCATTATTTAATTGTACTTCCCATAATGTCTTATTTTTTGCTTGTATGTCTTCATAATGTGTTGTTTATACTATTAGTAATATATTTTTGTAAAGAGGGCAGTGAATAGTTGAAAAGGTCGGTAAGGACAATTCCACGGACTTCGGTCACGTACAATACAAGTTTTATTATAGTGAATGGATTTTCCAGTTATCGGTCCGAGCTACCACGGACATGTCCGATGTCCTTATGATATTCTCAAGTCACTTGCCCCTTAGTCATAATAAATTCAGTTTAATTAAGTAATAGTTTTATAAAAATAACGGAGGCATTTAAGAGCACGATTAAGGAAACAATAACTTCACAAAAATCAGATAATTATTTGTAGTTACATACATACCTCCAAAAGACAAATGTACTTGCTCCGGTTGGTAATGAAATACTTTGTCAAGTTCACAGCTCACTATCATAAACAACGTAAGAAAGATGTAAATTCTTTGCATTGTGAAATAGTTTTTTTTCTATCCGAAGCGTCAATTTGTATTTTTTTTTTTTATTTGATAATTAAAATGAAACAAAGAACACTTCGAAGCGTTTTAATATTCAAAATGCAAGTGAAACTTCTATCAACTCAATTCTATTATAGGCTCATTTCACAACAAATTTGCAGTGGAAAAATAAAACAAAAGATAAATTAACAGCTGACTTTCATAGCCATAATATGTATAGATAAAGGGCTATTTATAACAAGCAACCAGTGTCCCCAGACTTTTGTTACATTTTTCTCATATTTTAAGCACCACTGCGACTTTTTTTCCCCTAAATCTCGAAATAAAATCCCTTTTTTTCTCCCTACATAGTTTTGTGTATGTTTTTTTTAGAAAATTATGTTTTATCTTTTTAATAATAAATATCTTTTTAATACTATACAGCTGAAGTAAAACGAAATTTTCCGTCGTCTCCAAAAACACAGACAAAATGTAGTTTCACCATTTGCAAAAAAAATATTTTTTAAAACACAAAAAAAAAAAAAACAAATAAAAAGAACGGAAATCCATTTTATAATAATAATAACCACAAAAAACATGAACAAAATACAAACGTCAAAATTTCGCGAGCAATTCGCGAAAAGAGTGTAGAGAGAAGTGGAGACTTAAACCACTTATGAACCGTTTCACCGCGGAGCTGCGTACCATAAAACGAAAAGAAAAATTTCGTTTATGATTTCACTGTGTCATTTTTGTATGGGATTTTTCTTTTCACTTCAGCTGCATACTAGGCTTTAAATTTGTTCACATAATCTTAAAATAAAAGCACATAATTGAAGTACTGAGGGGAAATAAGAATAAGTCCCCTTAAAATTATTCCCAGAAACTTACTAAACTGACTTATTCAGGTTGGGTTGAAAGAAATAAATAAATAAATTAAAAGAAACAATTTTGTATCTTGTTCCCTGACCTTAAAAACAGTCTTCATTGGTGCAATTTGACTTATGCTGTTTTCCCCCTTTTCAAGGCTTGCCCCTTTTTCCCCTTTTTCAATAAAAAGTCGGAAAAAATGGTGCTTTTCCCCGCAATCTGGGGACACTGCAGGCAACCCATTGACGTAATAGACCGTGTTTAGACTAGGAAATTTGAGACCCGTCTCACGAGTGTTCGTCGGCGAGAGGGGTGAGGCAGCTTCAAATAATAAACATCGGAAGCGTGAGTACTGTTTCAATTCAAAATTAAAGTTTTTTTCCCATTTTGTTCATTATTTGCATAGAATAATAAATAAATAGAACATCAACTTAGGAGGCTCCACCCACTTTTACCTACAAACTTTCAAATCGGCATTATTAAACTTCTGTGTGCGTGCGCCCTTGCATTTCAAATGGGACTGTCAAGTTTGGCCTACCACTACATTCATGAAATACTGCCAATTGGTTAAAAAGAAAAAAGGCTCCATTTTGTGTTGAATTTTTCAAATAAAATTTTCAAAATAATCCGTTGGCATCCGTTGGAGCGGGAAATAAACACGAAATAAACATTTTTCTTCTTAAAATCATTTTTCTAACTACGATTTTAATAAGAAATGATGTAAAACATCACGAAATTGTTTATGAACTTATTTCAGATGTTTATTTATCTAACTACAAATAAGTAAAAATTAGCACATAGTGTGAACGCACCATCGCTTTTGTGTTTCACCACAAGTCACCCCCTTAAGTCTTTTTTTTACTGTGGGCAGTTAACACACTGAACGTTACTGACATATATAATCTGACAGTTAAATGACAGTCTGAAATTTTGTATTGATTATTTGCTTGACTGCCGATTTGTTAACATCGCAGTATTTTCATAAAAAGTCTAAATGGAGTGATAGAATATGAATTCTTGGAAAAGGAAACAAAAAGAAGCATTAACAATAATTTATGGATAATATTTTCTTTTATAAAATGCAAACATTTCGTGCCGTACATTTGTCTCACTTCACAAAAATTCCACCCGCTTGAAGTGAGGCGTCCTCAATTGAGGACCAGTGTTATCACGAGAGTACTCACCACGCCAGACTCAAATTTCCCAGTCTAAACACAGTCTAGGCAATTAGAGGCTATACGTGTGGCGCTGCAGTAGTCAAGTTTGTACTAAAGAACATAGATAACTCAGTGCTAATTTTGACAACCCGGAGAGCATTTCAACTTTACCAATCCTCAATAAAATTTTCCATATACGTATAGCGCTACAGCAGTCAAAGTTGTACTAAAGAGCAAAGATAACTTAGTTCTAATTTTAACTACCCATTGCGCATTTCAACTTTACCAATCCTCAATAAAATTTCCCTTTCAATGTGACACCTTTTGCTTTTCACAAAACGTATTCGATATTTAACAAATCTAGGGGCTTTGTTATATCATACTTCACATCGAAATCGATTTGACGTTTGTGAAACTATTTTGAGGTGATTTTTAAAAGATGAGTGTTTGTTTTCGTTACCTAAAAACTATTATAGGTTATTAGTTTAATTGATTAAATTTAATTGGTAAGTAATAATAAAATTTTACTTAAACGAAATGATAAATAAAATAACACATAAACAGTCATATTTGATTTTAATATACTCAGTCAAAATTTAACAAAAGTGGTTGTTTTAACATGCGGTGCATGTGCATGATAAAAGTGGTATTTATCTTTTTTTTTTGGTTTTCTAGTGCAACCAATAAGATTGACCACTGCAGTGTAATTTTTTTTAAAGTTTTTTCTTTCTATTGACCCGATAATATTTTACCGTAAATATTTAGAATCATTTGAAATACTCATTAAATAAAGTACCTACAATTCGATTTCAAACCATCAAGTCGATTTTAATCAAAAGAATTAAATATTGATAATCTTTTCCATAGGGGTCATTGATTATTATTATTAATGGCAATAGGAAAAAATACTTTAAGTAAGTTTTTTTTAAAGCACAACACCAAATTGTGTTGTTGTTTCACTTTAAAATAAAAGTTAAATTTGTTGGTTGGTTACTTACTTCATATATTCATAATATACCTACTTAACTGACTAATTTACTAGTGCTTGATTTTTCATCTCGCAGGCAATAATGAATTGATTGTGTTGGGTTTTTAAATAGGTAGGCATAGTAATTTCCGAATAGAATCTATATTTAGTCAAGTATGATAATGCGTGTCATGGAAGCTTTCCAAATTAAATTAATTAAATTTAATTTTGTTTGTATAGAGCTAACATTTCAAAGGTTGTTTAATATTTTATAATTTATGTAGTTTATGACAATCCAACAAATTAAATAACGAACTGCAGTAATAAAGAAAGATTAGAAGGCAGCAAAGGTTGAAATTCGTCCCACGATAAGAACGTAGTCACACGAGTGTAACTATAATTTGTACTTACCTATCTACCTACATTATATCAATCATGAATCAAGAGCATAAAGTCAAGATGTCTTAGTATGAAATAGTAAAAAGCAGCTTTTTGATTATGGTAATAGGCATAAGATGAATGTAAATTCCGGTAAACTTTCTAGATCTTAGCCTCTGCTCAAACAGGTATCATCATAATAAATAAAAGGCACGACTGGGTCGCTCCATCTTGCTCTTGTGGGAAATTACATAAGAACTTAAAAGAACCTTCCACAAAATTATTTTATATGAAATAATTTCTTAATTTTTTTTTTAAATACATATGTAATTAATTTTATTTGTTTTATTTATTTGAAAATGCCTTGTGAGACGATTTTCGTAACAGGCTGTAACATTACAGTTAACCATACAATTAAGTTTTATATATATAATTATGCAAGCTCAAAAAGTTCTAAAATGTATTAGTACTTTAGTGGCAAATCACCCATGTCAAGTTTTATCAAAATCGTTAGAGCCGTTTTCGAGAAAACAAGTTTTTCGATAACCGTTATATGGCAGGTACGGTTAGTTTTAGGCCTAGAATAAAAATTTGAAAAACGCCCTTTATGGTCACTTTAAAAACCATATACATAGGTATAGAAAGTTTAAAGGATATCGGCCAATCCGTTTAGGCTGTATGTGCAAATGACAGAATCCAGACAGACTGACAGACAGGCACACAGACTGAATTGCCAGGCCCACTTTCTTCGACTTCGCTATAATCTTAATGTCATGTTTGGTTGTTATCTCAAAACTTTTTTTCACGAATTCATAACTTGCCTTATATTACCTATAATCGCAAGTAAAAATGATAAGAATTTTTGTTGCAAATATGTAAAAAAAAAAACGAAATAAATTTGACAATTTGACAAAGGCGTTGGATGAAATTTTTAATTTAATTGAGTTTGAGTGTTTGCGCAAGTAAAAATGATTTATTTTTGAGTATCATGATGAAGCTTGTTAGCAAATTGTAAATTGAGTAATCCGTATTGTAGAAAATTTCCAATTCAAAAATTACAAAGAAAATTTCATTGATAGAAACACGTGTACATAGGTAGGTATAACGTCGGTCAAAACATAATCACCAAATAACCTTAATTTAGAAATAATATAGAAAAAATACAAACAACTCATAATAATTGTATAGTTATGTAGGTACCTAATTATTATTTTGTTCTAATCAAAATCACAAATGTTCTGTTGCTTATGTAAAGAAGCCATTATTTTGAACTTCTGCAAGTTAAGGTTGTCAATTATATTATGCATGGTGAAGTTAAAGCTATTCCAGGGAATTTCAGCTTTATGAAGTCTAAATATTGAATTTTGGCGAAAAATTCTTCGACCTATAATTTATAATTGCTATAGACTATACTATAGTTTTAAAATGAGAAGACTTTGCTGCCCACACTTGTTACTATATTGGCGTTATACTTAGGAACGTTGTCATGTTGGAAGATCCATCGTCATGCTTTATTTTCTTCAGCATGTAGAAGCACGACATTTTAACCCTTAATCGTTTGAATTAATTAGCTCGATTTCTTAACTGAAAAAACATAACCACCGTCCTTTATGTAAAACGAGTAAGATATCAAGCCACCGTCGCCCTTTTTCGAATGGTTCTGCTTATTTCATTTTACAAATTATAAGACTTGTTTTAAATCGGAAATTTATCAAAATGAAAAACAATGCATACAAAGTTTATCTTGAGTTCCCATGGTTATTTTAATAAACATCACGACACTTTTTTCCATTATCTAGTTTTAAATTCTTAGTCAAAATAAATAAATGAAAACTTCATCACTGTAACAAAACAATATATTAATACAATACATTTTTATTATTATTTGCAGGAACACAAAATGGGATTACTTTTTTAAACATTTGTGGGATATACATGAATATGAGTTGCGTTAAAAGGTAGGATACTTTAATATTATTGATTTTGATTTAAAACATTTTATCGCTTCATTTATTTTTTATTATTAATTATTTACACATGCATAAAATTAAATATGCAAATTGAGGAAACAAAGCCTATCAACAAAAGACTTTCAGCTCAAGGTTTTGAAATAAGAATTGAGAGTTAATTTATATTAACGAAATATAAATTATAAAAAATAGGCCTCAACACACGAGACTAATTCAATCGGGGGAAAACCAGTTTTCTAGGAGAGGGAAGTGAAGTGTGCAGTATGAAACAGACTAAAATCTTCCACCAAGTTGGAAGTGGAAAACTCACACACACAACTTTCTACACTTTGAGGTCTGCTTATTTATTGTTTCACTTGGCTGGCAACAAATCATTCATAAATTTTTTTATTAAAACCGTTTGCAACGAAAAAGTGTTCTATACTTTCCTAATAAAATTTTTAACACATTTAAGGGTGCGTGTTGGCCACACCCACCACTGGAGGCTTGGCAACCTTGCGGAATAATTATCACACATTTCCCATTCTTCCAGAAATTACCAATAGGAAATAGACTCTCTTTTAAGAATAGGAAAACAATCGAATCCGCCACTAAAGCGATTTGCTTGCCGCGCTTTCTGTAAACAAAGATTCTAGAAAGCAGTCCACTACCATTTAAGTGGCGAATTTGAAATTGAATTTTCCTATGCTATTCTTAATTGGAAAATTCAAATCCGAAACTTGAATCGAATTAAAGAATTTCAAACCCAACCAGCGTCAACATCTACCTTAGGTCTGACGTACAACGTGATAAAACGAAAGAAGATATAAAAAAACTAAGTGTGGTCCATATTAGGCTGGAGAGACTGTAGGATGGCACAAAGATTTACCCTGGACTGTAGGCTAAAGGATAAAGAAGAAGAAGATACTTTATTATTTCTTTTAAAATGACATAACTTTTACCTTGTTGATTGAATCTATTTATTTTTTAAGACTTTGAGAATTTAAAGTCTTTAAGTGAATTTGATTTATAAGTTTCGTCCCTAATAAGTAAATATTTTGTTTCAATACTCCTCTACTTTAGTTGATTAAAATTGTATGTGGTAGAAATTATTTGAACTGAACAAAACAAATTGTCCAGTCAATAAATAGCTTAAAAGGGGGTGTAGAGTGCGTGAGCAGGGACCTAAGCCATTCCATCGGAATATTGTTCTGATATCTGGGAGGTGAGCCGGAGGAGGGGTATAAAAATTCCCTTTTTAGGACTTACGCTTATACCACGGATATGGTACGTTGTAGAGAAAAATTTTCTGAGACTACATTAAATTTTCTACAAGTTTAGTAATATTCATTTTTTTCAATTCCCAACCGTTCCCGAACTGTACGCATTCATCGCAAAGAAGGAAAATTACAAAAAATTGTGTTTTCCCCATATTTTAAATCAAACATTCCGTCATATCTTCCAAACTGTTCATCTGACAAAAAAAATCATTGGAGCAAGTTAAAGAGAATTAAATTTTCTTTAAAAAAATAATTCTTGAAATTATTTTGTTGAATGCATCAGACCAAAATCACCTTTTTTGTAAAATGAGAAGTCATAATTTTACAAATTAAAAGTCAATTTACATACACACATTCAAGGTATATGAGGGATTGTAGAGGGTGTGAGCTGGGACCTCAGTAATTTCTATAGAAACTTGTTCAGTGTGTTATAAGAGTAACTATAGTAACTTTTTAGTATGAACGCTTATATCTCGGAAAGGATAAATCTTAAGAAAAATTCTTTGTAGTAATATTAAAGGCCATAAAATTCTACAACTTTTGTCATCTGCACTTTTATTTCATTTCCCAACCGTTTCCGAGCTACATGCATCGCAAAAGAAAACAAAATTAAAAAAAAAGTGTTTACCTCATATTTTTCCTCAAAGTGTTTATCTTAACAAAATATGCTTTGAAGTGGGTTACAGAGCATTAAATTCTCTTTAAGAAAATCAACTTTTGAAAACGGGTTACTGAGTGCATACTGATACAAATCATCCTATATGAAAAATTTCAAAAATATACATATAAAAAATTAATTTTTTTCATATAGAATGATTTTTGTCATATGCATTCAATAACCCGATTTCGAAAGTTGATTTTCTTAAAGGGAATTTAATGCTCTGAACCCACTTCAAAGCAAGTCCCCCTTCAAAGTTAGTCCCAAAAAGGGAAGGGAATTTTTATACCCCTCTCCCTCCTCAGATGTCAGGACTTTTGGATGGCTTAGGTCCCTGCTCACGCACTCTACAATCCCTTTATTGACTGGACAACAAACTATTTATATTTTTAAACTTGAAAATTGAAAATATTTGACTATGGACATAATAACTATCTTGTTTCAGATTTGCTAAATATCCTATTGCCTTACTACGATCAGCAATTATAATAATCAATAATATTTATTGCATTCCAACTTATGTAATATGGATGATTTGTCTGTGGCCATGTAAAATCGTCTATCCAGTATTTTACAACAAAGTTGAAGGAATATTATTCTCATGGCTTCTAGCAGTTGTGGCAATGTGGTCCTATTCCGCAGGATACGACAGTAAGTAATATAAACCATACATTTTATCAAACTTATTTTGTATCAATTTAACCAGTTCTGATATCTTAAAATTCGCATTATATATTAAAGTTTTATTAATTTTAAAATTCTAAATTTATAGGAAAAATTGTAAAAACAAAACTAGTTCCATATTGTGTTGCTAGGTGTATAACAACTTATTTTTCCATATACTTACTTACTTTAGATGGAGCTCACAGTCGAGGATTAATTATTGCTTCATTTAGGCCCCCATTATGATCAGCGAATAGAACGTTCGCCTAAAAGCAAACGATGAAGAAATCCAAGATTTATTGGTATAGTGCAGTAAAATTGTCGCCTGAGAGTATGAGGAAGCATGCTTCAAATCCGGTAGTTATAATTTTTTGCAGACTTGTTTATGATGTTAGCCTTTATGAATAATCCAAGTTTGTGACCTCGAGCGCCGAACGCAACTTTATGAAAAACCGAAAAAAACCGCGAAAAAACGAGTTTTTTTTTAGTTTTTGGCGATTATAACCCTAAAGAACTAGATTTTGAAAAAAAAAAATTGCCTCTGTAGACCCAATAGTTTCCGAGATTAAGCCTTTCAAAGTTTTTTTCGAACTTCACATTTTTTTTTGCAATTCTGTCGTTCTGAATGAAAGAAAAAGATATGAAGAATGATAAGTACAACAAAAGTAAATAATTTAATATCTTAGGAAATTAAGTAATATTATTAAATTAAAAAAAATTGTAGAGCTTAATCTCGAAAGCTCTTGGGTCTACAGAAATAGTATTACTATCATATTGGAGGAAATGTTGTCTACTTTACGTATAAGTAATTTTTTTGTCAAAAACTAGTCCTTTAGGATTATTATCGCCAAAAACTTTTCGCGGTTTTTTGCGGCGCTCGAGGTAACAAACTTGGATTATTCATAAGGCCAACATCATAAACAAGTCTGATAAAAATCAGAACTACCGGATTTGACGCATACTGTGATGTATAATTTTACTGGACTAAAGCGAGTGAAAGCGAGTTTCGACGTTCCAATAGAGAAACACCTCCTTTCGTCAAACTTTTCCCTTTTGATGTGCAAAAAGCATTTTAGTCGCTTTTAGTCGAACGTTCGATTCGCTAATCATAATAGGGGCCTTACCTAATTATCCCAGCAAGCTTTTCTAACATGCAGGTCCTTCCTCTGCTGCGTGCAGCATATTTTCATTTTTTTGACCTCGTCGATATCGCTTTATAGGTCGTCGTTGAGTTAACTCTGATGGAAACACGTTTTTCTGTCAGTTTGAGATCCCCAATCAACTTATAGCGTTTTTCATTGAAAATCAAGAAGTTCTCGTTTAAATGAAATATGTTGGGCTGCCTTTTTTTGTAGTGTGAGACAGAGATTAATCACGTTTATGCTGTGTGAATAATGGATTAGACCGAGCACGATGTAGAGCACGGCCAACATGACAGTGAAGTGCTCAAGTGTGTTTTATATTAAATCGGAGCGCTCGGTTCGTTCTCTGCTCAGAGCTTACTTGACAACATCAGGCTCTACTCCGTGCTCTGCTCAGAGCTGAAAATGAAAAACGCCTAATATGCCTGCGTTCCAAACGTTCATCATAAAATCACTAGGATAGCTTTGGTTTTTGTATGTTTTAAAAAATAATTTATATTTTACACTCTTATTCAATTACAAGTATCATTATTCATTACCATTGTTTGTTTACTTGAACATTGTAAGATTTATGAAAAATATTATGAATTTGTATTTTCTTGAGTGCAATAATATACCTATACCGTTCAACAAGGTAAAACAACAAAAAGCTATCCAATTGTTTTAGGATAAAAAAGAATACGCAAACAAAAATCCGCCATTAAAATGTTTTCATGTGTCAGTGTTTAGATCAAATCTCCCAAATTTGCGAGATCGCATCTTTCTTGTTGAGATTTGCTCTTTTCCCCCTCTTTTCATTTAAATGAAACACCAAAAATGCAAAAACATCAAATCTTTTGAAGGAAAGAGCAAATCTTTTCGTAAATGAAAAACGCTATTAGTGGTAACTCACCAATTTAGCGGGGTTAAGTTAACTCGAGGTTAATCTAACCCTGGAATAATCTCACATTGAAAAACTGACCTTAGCAAGTTAGATGGAAGTCCATCCGCACCTGCAGCCTTTTATGACTTAAGTTTGGAAACCAATCGCTAATCGCATATTTTATGTTGGTCATCTTCGTACAAGTTGAACGGGGTATTTTAAATTAAAATGAAATGTTGGCATCTTCCCCGTTAAGCCATCTAGAAAAATGTTCTTTTCAGATAAGCTGCACTGACTGGATTTACTACCATATTCCATCTTTTATCTTGGCAGGCTTCATGATTTTGGGCTTATGATTTTGGATTTATATTGTTTCGCCTTTTGATAGCACTTTCTAACATCTCTTCTGCTGTTAAGTCCTCGATACACTCTACCGACCACTAGTTGTGATCTCTCTTTTTCTTCCTGAAAAGCTGGCATTCGTCTCTTCTTGTTTCCCCTTATAGTTCCCTGGCTGGCCTCTGTCTTAGCTGTATGCACCGGCCGGCACTCGTCGTTGAACCAGAGGTTTTGTTGTGGTGAACAAATGAAACGCAGTACTTCGGAAACACTTGATAGTTTGTCGGAGGTGTTCACTGATTCTCCGCAGTTGATTCTTGAGGTGGACTTTCTATAAATATTGAGAGACGTGGTCGGCCAAAGTTTTGGTGGTCTTTGCGATCTTAGTTTCGCAATGTTAAATAATATAATTTTTTTTTTTCTTTGTTTACTTATTATTAAATCATATAAAATGGTAATTAAAATGTACACATTTATTTTTGAATATTTTTATCAGTTTCACTAATTTGTTTTATTTTTAATTTTATTTCAGTTGTAGAAGTAGGAGACGATATAACTCCCTGTTTGGATAAACACACTTTAGTATTAGCTAATCATCAAAGCACGGCAGATGTTCCGTTTTTGATGGCAAATTTCAACTCTAAGCCAAAAATTTTACCAAACGTTATGTGGATAATGGATCGTCTGTTTAAATTTACAAATTTTGGAATAGTCAGTGTGATACATGAGGATTTCTTTATTTCATCGGTAAGTTAATGGAAATACGACAATGGGTAGTGAATAAAGTAAGCTGGCTTATTTTGTGACTAACTTTGTGGCATTGGGCAAAGAATTTAATGTGTCTTGCGAAGTGGGTAACTATTTGAAGTAAACATTGGTCCGAGCGATTATAAATAGAGTTAATTGGCTAACGGAAGCCTGAACGAATACCTGGTCTGATAGTAATATACATAATATTTATAAGATTCAACGGTATTAATAAATAAAATGCCAAAGTTACGAATAGGAATTATATAACAGAAAATATGTTTAATTTTGACTTTACATTGGGTAGTAAAAACAAGCTGTGAATTCATTTTGCATTCATATTATGCTATAATCTTCACTGCACTAAATTATATTTAAAATGTGTCTTCATCAGGGTAAGGAAAATCGAGAAGCATCAATACAAGACCTAAAAGATCACCTGGAACATTCCTACAAGAAAAACAACAGAAAATGGATAATATTATTTCCTGAAGGTGGTTTTCTCAGAAAACGCAAACATATCAGTCAAAAATATGCCGTAGAACATTGTCTCCCTCATTTGGAACATGTAACTTTACCCCGAATAGGAGCAATGAAAGCAGTTATAGATGTGTTGCATAAGGACCACAATCAAAAAGGTTTATATTTAAGTTTATTTCTCTTATAAACATTTCAGTAATTATTATTTTGTTATTCTTTTCAGATGAATTAAATTTCCTTGATTATATTCTAGACGTAACAATTGCATATCCGGAAGGAATTCCATTAGGCTTGCTTGACATTTTAAATGGATTCAAAGGAACTTGTCACACCTATATGCATTACAAACTGTACAAAATTACCGAGGTAATAGCAGTTTTATCATTGTTTCAATTGAAATGCCAAAGTTATTAATGATTAATGACGTTTATCTTGTCTATTATTTCTAATTCAGGTACCTAGTGATGAAGAATCGCTCACAACATGGCTTTATGAACGATATTACGAGAAGGAGAACATATTGAAACAATTTTATGAAACAGGGTTACTTGATGCTGTTAATTTAACTACACAAATAGTACGTCAGGATATTCTGAGACTTGTTCTTATTAATGTTTTTTTTATTACATCATCTTACATACATTATCAAATATTTCGCATCCTTTTAATGCAATATTTCTTTATAAGCCGAGTTTATATTCAAGTTTCCTAAACTAAAAAAAAAAATACTAATCAAGTTTTATACTACGATGCAGAGATTTCTCACATTACAAAAAAAAATAAAATAAAAACATACACGTGTGTTGGGCAACCAGAATTGTTAAATATTACATTTTTCTTAATGCATGTGCCTAAACCCGGATCTAATAAAGTGAATGCACAATATTAATAAATTCAATTGTCTATTTTGTTAAATTTATAAGTAAGTAGGGAAACATAATGCAAATAAAAAAAATTATTAATCAAACAATGTGATACTTGAAAATAAATAGTGTCATTATATTTTGGACAATTTTTGAGTTTAATATGATTGGAATAGGTACCTAATTATGTACATATGTTTCTTCTTTTACTGACGAAACTTTAAACTCTGAACAGTGCCAGAAGCAAATGCTACCGGGTCATCAGAATGTGATCTTTTTGTTTCGTGTCCCAAAGGAAGTTGCAAGAGAAATAAGAAACTAAGATTTTTTTTTAAATTCGTTCAAATTACACAATTTCTATTTTAAATATTATATTTTAAAAAGCTCTGTATGATAGATTTCGTAAATTTTTTGTCAAGTAAATAAAAAATTATATCATTAATTTTGACACACTATTTTATTTTATTTTATGTATTTCTATTTCAACAACTACTGCAATTCTTTCAATGTGAAGTCGATGTCTTGAAACTTTTCTATGTTTCATAAACTATCTCTTTGGTGCAAGAAACCAAGAAGCATCTGTTGTGCAGCGATCGTGATATTCGGAAACAAAAGAATTGTAACCACTTGGTGTGCACTGTGCCTCCTACCATAATCTTCAAAGTAAATGCTTCTTATAACGCATTTACATGTGAAACTGAAACTAAAACTTGGAAGCTAAGATGGCAGTTCAAATAGGTAGTTTTGGTTTCGAAATTTGAACTGCTCTTTTAGATTAAGTTTACATAGTTTGGTATCGAAAGTTGAACTGCTCCTGTAAGGAAAGAGTATTTCTCTCATGAAAATGAAAACACATTCAGCTTGCGTTGAAAATGGAAATGAATTCTTATAAATCAACTTGCGTTGCTGGTTAGGGGTAAGCATATTTTGATGTGAACTTATGTATTTTCCAACTCAATTACTATTTTAAAAAAATTTGTTTTTTCGTCGTAAGACCCTAAACAAAAAAGAATATTAATATTATATTATTTTTCAATTGAATAAGTTCAAAATTACATTTATTATATGATTTTTGGCCTGCTCCGCAGCTCGCTCAATAAACAATAGGGTAAGTTTTTTCGAGTGAAAAAATGTTGAGGTTTTAATCAAACCTATACAAGAAGCCTAAAAAAGTGGGTTTCGTCATGCCGTCCGTCGGTCTTTCTGTGCGGATATTCAAATTGTCGTCTGTGTGTATGTGCGGTTGTCTGTTCACCGAGCTACAGTCTAAACGGTTAGATGGATTTTCTTCAAACTTCGTCTGTTAACACTTTTTGATGGTTCCCTAGAGGATTAATTTAATCGAAAACTGCTCTAACTATTTTGATAAATCTTAGAATTGATCTGCATTTCAGGTTTTGGTAATGCAAATAACGGAGATTTGGTGTAAACGGTTTTTAAAAATGTGGTCATAACTTGATAACGGTTAAACCGATTTTATTTTTATTCAATATAGAAATTAAGAATAAGATAGACATTTAAAACAAGATGTCATTCACAGTTCATTATATATATATATATTACATATATACAATGCACAGTTTTTGGTTAAACAACTGTTGCTGCCATAAAACTTGATCTCACATTTTGTATATGTTTCGCTTTTCTTCAGAATTTAAAAATTAATTATTTTGTGTTCCCATAGTTTGCAACAAGTGCAAGTTCATGCGACCAAGTCGTTCAATTAGAGTGGATAATTGAGGATTGATAAAGTTGAAGTGCGCAACGAGTGGTGAAAATTAGCACTATATTGTTATCACTCTTTAGTACAAACTTGACAACTGCATCGCCACACGTATGGAAATGAATTTCCCGTCGAGAATTTCTATAAAAAAAATTATCTCTGGCTCTTTAGTCTGGAACTGGAACAGTGGTGGAACTGTCTGTCATCCTTGTCACATTGTATATATATTTCTATATGTTTATATATGTTTTTATATGCAAAGCTTGTCATCTGTCGTTTTTGATTTGATGTGATATTTTGTTTGCAAATAAAATAAATTAAAACAAATTAAACTATTAACACTTGCGATTAGAGTACTTAAAATATATTTTTCTATTGATGCTTATAAAAGGCTTTTAAGCAAAAGTTGAACTTTACAAAAGTAAATTTACAATGGCCTTACAAGCTGAAAATCCAAAACCTAATGTTCGATCAAAGCGACCGTCTGGTGAGTCATTTATCATTTTATTATCATCGATTTTTTCTTCAAATATATAGTTTTTTTTACAAAATATTCTTATTAGATTACAACATCATGTTTTTGTTATATCATTCTAAATAGATTCAGCGTTTAAACAACAGCGCTTACCTGCCTGGCAGCCCGTTCTTACGGCTGGCACCGTATTGCCCACATTTTTCATAATTGGAATTGCTTTCATTCCAATTGGTGTTGCACTTATGTATTTTTCCGATAGGGTTTGCGAACAAGTAATTGACTATACGTATTGTGTTAAGAATGGCGAAACCAACCTAACTTGTGCCGATTATTTGACTTCTAATTCAAGAGAATCCTGTGAATGTACAATCGATTTCACACTTGATAAAGATTTTTTGGTATTAAATATGATCTCAATATACATAAATATGTGTGAGAATAAGCATATAAAAACTTAATTTTTTCTACTTCAAAGGGTAATGTGTATATGTACTATGGACTATCAAATTATTACCAAAATCATCGAAGATATGTGAAATCCCGTGATGACGATCAGCTTCTAGGCCGACTTTCTCAAGCACCCTCGACTGATTGTGCACCATTTAGCTATAACGGAACCAAGCCTATCGCTCCATGTGGTGCCATAGCGAATTCTTTGTTTAATGGTAAGATTTTAAAATACATTTTTCATAATCAACGTTTCTAGTTGACTTTATTACAACTGTCTGTTTCAAAACATTGGACAAAATAACAACTGAGTACCTTTCCATTTGCTGAAATGAAACTTAAATATTTATGTTGTTAAAATAACAACTGAGTACCTACCCATTCGCTGGAATGAAACTTAAATATTTATGTTGTTCAAAAACTCTTAAATGGCTTAGTGAAAAACGCTATACGCGCAACAAAAATTGCATTAACGTAGAATGCTGTTTCAATCTACACTGCAGTTGACTGTCTAGCGCTTAACGGTTAAAAATATGGGGCAATCGACAAAAGGATGAAAACAAATTGATAGCAACTGAAATGTCTCAAGACAGCAAAACGAAAAATTATATAAGGAAAAAAATCGAAAATAATCTACAGCCGTTTTAAGCAGAAAAATTAAATTTCCAACCATCTGATTTTGTTTAAACTCGCCTCTGAACCTTCCCGGTATTAATTTGAATACAACCCTTATATTTGAGCTCAATTGTTTCAGTTGTATTTAAATCGACTTAGAATTATTTAACTTCAAATTTATTAATTTAAATTATCAAATATTATATGCAAATATTGACTGAAATAAATTTGTTTTTATTTTTTTATTTTGAAGACACGCTAGAATTGAAATTCGGTCCGGAACCAGTAACACTCCTGAATACTGACATTGCTTGGCCCTCTGACAAGCAGATAAAATTTCGGAATCCAGAAGGAAATCTTAAGGATGCATTGGAAGGTTTTTCAAAACCACTTGCTTGGCAAAAAAATCTTTGGCAGTTGGATGAAAGAAACTCCGATAACAATGGATTCCAAGTATGAAATAAAAATATAAAAATATTTGTATGAACAAGTTATAATTCTTTTTTAGAATGAAGATTTAATTGTTTGGATGCGAACTGCTGCTCTTCCAAGCTTCCGTAAACTATATCGACGCGTGGACCATACCAAACCATACTTCATGAACGGCCTCAAACGTGGAAATTACACTCTAAAAGTCACTTATCGTAAATATTCAATATTACAAGAAAAAAAACCATATCATACAATGCATTATGTATTTTTTCCTCTTAGAATATCCTGTAACTGCATTCAGTGGAACCAAAAAGATGATCTTATCCACAACATCCCTCATGGGCGGGAAAAACCCATTCTTAGGAGTAACTTATATTGTGGTTGGTTCCATATGTCTTATCGCTGGAATGGTTCTTCTCTTTATCCATATCAAATGTAGTAAAAGGTTGGTTTTCGTTTTCTCTGATAATACATATCTATCCAAGTTTTATACATATTTATTATTATATTATTTTTATTTCAGTTCCACAGAAATGATAAATGTCAACCCAAGAACACCATATTCTTAAGCTGATGATTTCTATCTAAAAAAAATCCAAAGAATTATGTATGGCTAGCATTTTGTTAGCGTCTACATTTGTGTATTATTTATCTTTGTATTTAGTTTAAATTTTATCTTTATTTTTTTTTCTTTATTTAAAACAAAAATAAATAAGTTTATAAAGAGAAATCTTTTTCTACACATTTTAAATACATATTAGTCTTATGTGATTAAGTGAGGGTCAACCGATAACAAGGAAATCACAATAATTATGTGCATATGTATGTTGGTGCTGTTTCGAAATGTACATAATATTCAAATGCATTGTACCTTCATTGTTTATGTATTGTATTGAAAACTGTATTGTAGATCGTTATAATTTATTTTTCAATAAAACATTTTTTGATTGCACTATCTAATAATACGTTTTTTTTATCGATGAAATTAAGTTAATCTGTATCACAAAGAAATAAAATAACTAATGATACAAATTCTATATACTAATATGAAAATTAAATTAAAAGGTTATTTTTTATATTAAAAAATATTAATCTGTATCGGTATAAAAGATACGGATGAAAAGTCATGATGTTCTCGTATTTCCGTTTTTAATTACTAGCAATAGCAAGCGTGAGGATCAAACTACCGATTTCGGTTGATCTATTTTTTTTAGTCATGATGATTTACCTACATAATAATAATATAATGTAGATAATAATACATATATTTTTATCAAAAAAATGCATGTACCCAAAATCGCACCCAACCCAAATCCTATGTCCTTCATACCTACCCAACTTCTTTTCTCAGTCGGGATTTCGTATACCCTAACTCAAATGAGATAATCATCAAAGACCAAAAATATAAAATTATAGGTGCCTACCTATTCGATATATTTAATCACCGAAATCAAAATGAAAGTAATTATTTTTTGTCGTTATAAATAAAGATTATTATTTATTATTCTGTTCTTTAATTTTTGATTCAATTTTAAACATTGGATGAAAAACAAAGCATTTTTCTAGAAGTTTGTTAAATGAAAATAAACAATTTGTATGGAAATTCAACATTTGAAATTGCTCATAACTATGTTCTTATTTATTTCAGCTAGGTACAAATAATTTTTATTTTCATATTACCTATGCAGACCAATCCCATTCTGAATCATATTTTTCCATATGTTTTTTCGCGTGGGCATAGTGTAAATAGCACCCAAAAATGAGTCCGGAAGCGGCAATTTTCTGACCAAAGGTATTCGAAAAAGCTTTTCCGACCATCAGTGTTGAAAATGTTATTTGCTTTAACGCACCCAGTCGGATATGTATCTATCGTTTCCCGTCATTTCCGGTAGCCATATATTTCGTCCACTGACGTACAAGGAATAACGCATTAGAAAATCGGTCGCTAGCTCTTGACTCATGTTAAAAATAGGAAAATTAAAACTCCATCAAAAACATTTCGTCCTATTTTTGTTAACACATTAGTCGTGGGTCTCTGTGTCCCGAAACATCTTAAGCTAATCAAACCAAACACAATATAGCCCTTCTAACGAATCTGTTTAATCAAGCAAGTCTTCAAAATCCATAAACACAAAATTTAACCCATATGAAGTGTTGTGGAGTGAAAGAGATGAATATACAACAATATGAAAATATTGCTAAAAATTCTTATATAGACATCAGTCTGTCATATGTCGTATTCGGTTGGTCGCCCAGAACATCTGATCTCTATATACATATATTGAGATCAGTGGCCCAGAAGCGTCCGGGAGCATCCAGAAACTTCTGAAACCATTCGCTTGGCACTCAGAAATACAGTTCCTCTCCTGAAAAGAAGAGTTTTGTGTAATGAATACCATTGACGTATTAAATAAGATATGGATTATGGCCCGCCAGTAATCAATTTAAAGCGTGTTCCAACATAACTAGGGGCGCCATCAACTACTAGCATTGAATCTGCGTAGCAGTGCTGTGTTTGTTTTAATTAATTAATTAATTTTAAACCACAAAAAAAAACACGAACAAAATACAAACGTCAAAATTTCGCGAGCAATTAATACCTCGGTCACTTAAATTGTGTGGGAAAAGAGTGTAGAGAGTAGTGGAGACTTGAACCGGTTATCACCGTGGAGCTGCGTACCACAAAACGAAAAGAAGGACGAACAATTTAGTTTAAAATTTCACTGTGTCATTACTGTATGGGATTTTTCGTTTCACTTCAGCTGCATACTAGGCTTTAGAAGAGAGCAGTCTACCCTCTCTGCAAATACTCCGAATATAATCATTTCTCAAAGAAATCGAGTTGGAGGAAGAGCTGTTTAATGAGTCAATCTTCCAGCCCTTAGTTAGGGGGTAAAATAGATCTATACCCCTAAATATTCATTCATTCATGGTGTACACATATTATAATCTGTCATCATGCAAAATCAAATGTGTTTTGACTTTATTCTATTGTTGTTCCGTATTACATTTGCCAGCAAAATTTTGATTAAGTTGTATCTACTTTTGAAATGCAATATTCGGCAGTTTCAACCAAGCCTTCACAATTAAAAAAAAATTACTGGATCGATTACTATCGATACATATACATACAATTTTGAAATGAAATAGAAACGTAAATAGCAAGCGATTTTTGTTCAGTGTAGGCACCTACTCCTGTACCTATGTATAATGGGTAGCGTAGCGGTCTACGGCGCGTCCTACTAACAAAAATCTCACTGAAATCTCATGTCAAAAACAGAATCCTTTTGTGGGACTGAGTAAAAGTGGGACACATTTCTCTATGCTACCATATCAAAAAGTAAAACAAAAAAAACAACATCAAACAAATATTTTTTTATTTATCATTTTGAAGTGTAGTTTTTTTAGTAGTTTTTTTTTCTAACTAGTTTTGCATATTCCAATAAAAAATGCTAAATAATTTGCTCGTTTTATCTTTATAATTTTCAAACGTCAAAAAACATCTGTTTAGAACAAGAAAAATAAACTGAGAAACCGAATCCAACACATTTTAGTCTCAGTGATCTCCGGAAAAAACCTCACTCCTCAAATGAGATTTTGTGTCCCACTTAAAAAATCTCTGAACCTTTAGAGATTTTTGTTAGTAGGACGCGCCTTTATAACTTTCTATATTATTTTGATCAAAAATAAATAACTAGATTGGTAGGATTCCATATCCTATGTATTTACCTACCTTATACCTATATGGTATATGTTTCAATATATAGAATACATAAATGAATAAATAAATTCATATACCTACGGATATAAATTATGTAGGTAAGGTACCTACACCGCGCGGCGTGCATATTATGTAGGTACCCAGGAGTAGGAACATAACTATGGTTTAGTATTTACTATTAGGGATTATGCGCACTATTTTTTACGAGTCGACGTCCTCGTGCGCTAAAATTACTATGAATATTCTCTATTGTTATTATTATTTTGGTTGGAGCAGCACAGCGGCTTTTGGGTCCAAATTAAATAGTGTTAAAATCAAAACAAAAAATCAAACAGTGAAAATATGTAAAGTAAAGTCAATTAAAACAAAAGTATTATAAGAAAGAAACTAAATCCTGGAATCCCTGAAAGTTGCATCAAAGTGTTACATAAAGTCCTTAAACTTGAATTATGTTTTATACCGTGTTATGGTGTGTAGAGTTATAGGTACCTACAAGGCAAAAGGATGTTGTATGTAAGGATGGAGAAGAAAATCAATTAAGTTTCGACCGTTTTATTGTTAAGAAAATCAAATGTATCTTCATATTTTTTTTTAATATACCTACCTACTCGTAGGTAGCTCTTTTACAAATAATTGAGTTTTCTTATTAAACACACCTTTTCTGTATATTTACTAAATTAGTATGTATACTAAACAAATTAATACGCCGTGTCGATTATGTGTGTATTTTTCTTATGTTGGTGTTGTTGTTTAATCAAGGACTTAGTACCTGACCTACATAGAAATGTTTCGTACATATTGCACTTGACCTGTAAATGAAATGTATAAACAACTAGAAAGTACATTATGTGTACATCATATAGGATGTTTGTCATCAAAGAAGATCGATGAATTTTACGTTGTCCTGTGAGTCCATATAAAAAAGAAAAAATAAATTTAAATTAATTTACTTTCAACACTTTTTTAAAGCAAAAATTAGGTACATTAATCATTCAATGTTACACTTACTTTAATATAACCAAAAGTGCATTTTTGTCATTTTTATTTTGCCAGCAAAATTGTTCATATTTTGGTCTGTCGGGTATATGATGATGAGATAACGAAATTAAATTTTGATGAACCTGATTATTGGACAAACGACAAAGTGTAAAAAATATACTTAAATTAGAGTTCCAATTTCAATGTAAGAAATAAACCTACATATATATGAATTATATATTCTCAAATCCAGTGGTGCCGCTGAGAAATTAAGTTCATAAATTATAGAGTAGGTATTCTGAGAAAAAAACAAAGTCACCAAAAGGTTTTCAAAAAACTCAGCACATAACCCCGCATCATCCTTATTGCGTCAAAATAGTCAATCAATATTATTTTATCATCAAAATAGGTAGGTACTTCTAAGAAAGCGACCAAAATACCTACTTACGTCATTTGATAACGAAAATTAATGGTCTTATTATCCATTTTGATGGGACATAACGCCGTCTGAGTGCTTAAGTGTAGACCACTTTTCTGGAAATTGAGTTAATGATACATTGATCCATTGCTCTATCTCTATTATTAACAAAGTTAAGGAAACCACTTTTGCTATATAGACCACAAATTTTTGTGTTCTCTTAGTGCTTATTTGCCTCATATCCAAAATTTGTACTAGGTGGGGCAATTTTTGCAGAGACGTTGCAAAAAGTATATAACATAGTTAAATGCATTCTTTTTCGAAACTTTGTATCGATAATATTTAACATTTTTTTTTTACTAAAATGAATAATAAACAAAACTGGTAAAAAAACAACTTTAAATGAAAAAAAAAATTACAATACTAGAAAAAACTATAGCTCCTACGAATGTTGAAATATTTTAATAATCAATTCCAAATAGAATTAAATATATTTTTTAGAAAATTTAATTGATCAAAATTAATTTTAGGTATTTTTCATAATTTAGTGTTTAAATAATTTATCATTTTGATACGTTTTTTAACGACTAAGAAATGAGCCAATGTGATATAAAGTTAGGTATACCCACAGAATGTATATTAATGTTTATTTTATATTTTTATCACTTAAAAAAAAAATTTTAATTTAATAATGCTAGTGATTTTAATTATTTTTTTTTTTTTTTAGTTTATTTTTCTATGTTTAGTGCACAAAAGTCCTATATCCCATCGAAAAATGAAGTTTTTTGTCATTGATTTTGCATTCGTATGGAACAGGGTCCTATATCCATTTCTTTTTTCAAACTTTTTTTTCTTTTTTCAACAGTAACGGTTTTTGACCCAAGTATTTCAAATAACAAGAAGGGATTGTTCAATTAATATGTTTAAACATTCAAAATTCATGCTAATTTAGTAGAAAGTAACGAAATTATTTTTGAAACCTTAAATAATTTCGATGGATATGAGGCACTTAAGCACTCAGGAGGCGATAAGTCCAAAATCGAATTTTGGAATTACGTCTAACTTATGTTCCGAGGAGTTATGTCCCTGAGATCTGCAATATATACCTTAATACAAAGTGATTTCATATTAAGGCTTTATTTGTTATTTTCCGCCTTACTGCATAACTCAGTTGATTTTAATTAACCGATCGCAAAGTTCAATTGACTCGCAGTATTTATTTATAATTTTCTTTTGTACTTTGAATCAATTCGCAAATTAATCATTATTCGCAATAGCTTTCCCGCAATTGTTGTATCGCATATATTATTTATTAAAAATTTGTTTTTTTGCAAAAACGTTTCGCTAACAACTGTCAGTTCTTGTTTTATAAACTCTCTGTTAACATACTAAACATTAAAACGTAAAACAATTTAAAAGCTAGATAATATATAAATAAAAGGCACGACTAGATCGCATAAACTTGCTCTTGTGGTAAGTTACCAAGAGCTTAAAAGCACCTGCCACGAAATTATTCTTTATGAAATTATTTCTTAAATTCTTTCAAATAATTGAATAAGAAATAATAAAAAAAAACAATAAAAACAAATTATTTTGGTATGCCAGTAATTATTGAAAATTAAAATATACTAGAGTTTTCTTTTTACCAAAATCGGTACGACCAGTTTTTGAAAAAATCGATTTTTTTTTCAAACAACTTTTTTAAAATATTTGCATGAAAAATGTTGAGTATATGTCAATTCCAGCAAATTAATAATATTCATGCGAAACAAAAAATTTTAAAAAAGTTCATCAATTGGTTTTCAAAATATTTAACCTAAAAAAAAATTGTTTTTTTAGAAAACTTAGAAAACTTATCCGCAGCGTGTTACCAAGAAAGTCAATATTTAAAAAAAAAAACGTTGAAACTGTTTTCTAAGAACAATGGTTTAAACTATCTAAAAAGTTTTTGAGGCCATATCACTCATGTCAAGTTTAATCAATATCGTTAGAGCCGTTTTCGAAAAAAACAAACCTTTTCATTACCGTTATATGGCAGATACCGTTAGTTTTGGGCCTAGAATAAAAAATTCCAAAAAACCCATCTGACGGGCTATCTTCGTAATGTCATGTTCGATTGTTGTCCCAAAACTTTTTTTTTTACGAATTCATAACTTGCCTTATAGGTGTACCTACATATGTATAATCGCAAGTAAAAATAGCGAAGTAATAGAAAGCAACATAATAAAATACCAGATACAAATAGGCGTAATGATTTTTTTTTAATGTTTGGTATTTTCTAAAGAGACACCATTTTATTAAAAAAAGTAATTAGGTAAAGTAAAGAGTAGGTTATTACTCCAGGAATATTTATAAATCCACATTCAAGAACAAAATTTAATGTGTATGTAATTTTTTACTTTGATCGTAATAGAAAGAGATACCAACTATCTCTTTTATAAATGTTGCTGCATCCATAAATGCATTCGCATGTTTCGAATAGAGCATTAGAATTTATGCAACGAAAATTCTTATTGATAAAGCAATACAATACACCAGAAAAGATTTATCACATTAAGGGATAAAAAACAGTATGTGAGTTGTTTTTTTTTTGTCAAAAAATAAAAAGCTGATAATAAATTATTCACAAAAGGAATGCAACATCAACCACAAAAAGAAGAAAGTAAATTGATAAAGTTTTGAGGAATTTATGTTTGTAATATACATATGATACATAATATACATTTTCTTAAGTTTCTTATCTTAAAAACCAAGCGGCACATATTGTTTTAAAGTGATTCGCAACTATTAAAGGACTTGTAAAAAAATAATTTTCCATCAGTCATAAATAATTTGCTGTTTAGTGTGCTTGGCTCTTTGAATATACGAAAGTTAAGTGAATTAAAAAAAAAATTAAATTGTATAGCCTACGAGTCGGTCCATCATTTGGCAATCTAACTGAATTCGAAATTGTTAGCTGCCTAGTGAAGGGCTTCCTTGTATGCGTAACCCATCAATAAATCGAACTCATTTTTAACTATTTAAAAGGTTTACCAATAGAATTATTTGTTGTCAACATTTTGGCCTTCTAACGATTTAAATAATTGATCACAAAGGTAATGTTTGTAAGTCCCGTGATTACATGGAAGTGGATGTTTAGGCGTTTTTTATCAACGCAACGATACAAATTTTGCCAACTTACATAATTTTTTGGAAGGCTTTCATCAAATAATATCATGTGATTATATTGAAATATTGGCCAGTGAAAAATAAGTAGATTCGTGTTGGACGATAAAATATATGTAATTAAGTGTAAAATTGTAAGTAGGTACTTCAACGGTGGCGACTGGCGACTGATAGGCCAAGCTATCGCTTACGACTACGTTATCTTAAAATTTTGTTTGACGTACCTACATAATTATTATAATTATTTGGGTACTTTAATTTTTAAATTATTTCCTCTAAAGATCAAAAAACGCCAATTTTGTTTTTCAATGTCGACTAATGCCTGTTAATCAAAAAATAGAAGATTTCGCCTTCCAGCATTTTCGATGATGTATCCTGTGACCCGGAAAAAATATTTGATGATATTGTTACATAAACTATTTTAAATAACTATAAAAAGTCTTCAATAACTAAACGAAAAAACAAATTGCAAAATTATAATCAATGCAAATTTTCTCTTCAGTCATCGAAATTTTACAACTATCAATTGTCGAATTTCTTGTCATCGTATACGTCACACTGAATGATGTTTTTCTTGTGAAATGACGGCAAAATCTTGTATTCTTTCATTCATGACTAATGCCCAAGATGTTTAGGTACATTCATAGTTATGACGTGTTATTTATTATAATAACCGATATTTGAAAAGAACGCTTTTATCTTATTTTTTTATGCAAAATCCATTACTAAAAGTGTATCATTAGAGATGATTAAGAATAAACGAGTCTTCCTATTACAGTCAAAATTATGAGTGTATAGGAATTTGACTAAATTCTAAATATTTTTTTTTTATTTGTAAGTTTGGTTTTTGACCAATTTATGTAAAAAATTGAAGATTTCTTTCCTTCCGCGAAAAAAATTATATAAATAAATAAAACATTTGGCTAGACCATACATTCTTAAAATTTTGCATTTTGCTGTTCACACATATTCATGTGTAGAAAAGCGCGTGTAAAATTTTATTTCTACGGGAGGATTACAAGTTGATGACCTGAGGTATGATATTAACTACTATCGTCTTAAAAACGGCTGCACTGTGTTCACGGAATCACATCTCTGCTGCGTTGCGTTACGTTAACATCTGTCGTTCCAGCGTAACGTTAACTCTTTCAATTCTCAAAAAAATAGTGTACACCAGAGAAACAAAAATTATTTTATTTGCTTTTGTGTTTTAAGATAATCAGGGTCTAATGTATTTGTAATAATATTTTTGTTTATAGTGTAAGTTCTGCAAAAATTGACAAAAGCAGAACATTTTTTGCATTCCAAATAAAATAATGAAATGAGCAGGTTTGGAATGTTCGCCAAGAGCCTTCTGGGTAAATCATTTTGCTGGGGCATAATGGTGGCTTCGTTTACGTGGATAGTTACAATATTGTTGTACTTTCATTTAACAAAAGAAACATCTAGAGGATATATGCCAAATAATAACAATAAATCACAAGCATTTGAATTTACTTCTGAAAGAAACATTCCACTGGCCAATCAACAGAACCACCATAATAGTATTTCGTTGGAGCAGATTTCCACAAAACATTCCGCCAATCCATTAGTGTCCAAATTTGCATTTATGCAAAGATTAGGTAAGATAGCTTTCACTTATTATGGTTTTGGTGCTCCAAGAGACTTCTTTTAAACCAGATCTTATTTCTTTTAATATGAATAATTAATACTAATCAATATTTGAGCAGGTAATGTCAACAGGTATGGGGTAATAAACAACATAGATGATCAACATACTCGCGATATAGGCTATAAGAATCATGCTTTTAACGCATTAGTCAGCAATAATATTGGATTAATCCGTGATATACCAGATACTCGGCATAAAATGTAAGTTAAATAGTAACATACTTTGCCAATTAATTTAAATGGCAAGTAGATAATGGAATAGGGTGTGTTTATAAGTAGTTTTTTTTTATATATTATTTTGATTTAATTTAAATTCATACACCAAACAAGAAAAGCGCAACCAGTGCAAGCGTTCGGCATAAAATATGACAAAATTAAGAGCGGTTTGGTGTTTATTTTTTATTTATTAACTATTTATATTACTATTATAGCTGAAAAAGATCATAATCTGAAAACGTAAAGTATCTACTTGATGCGTTCGGTGAATTAAGCATCAACAAGGATGTCTGAAGAAAAATGTTCTTCCACAACCTCTTGATAACCCAAGAATATATATGAAAATAACAAAATCTTATGTTAAAATTGTCTTGGCTTCTGGCTTCTAAGATGGCATCATCATGATGATCTTTTTATACTAAGTACTGGGTGCCAACAGAATGATTTAGACTCTGCTTCTGTCAACATAGTTTATTCGAAAAAATGCTTCGCTTTGTTGTCTTTTGGCTTCCACAGAGTGCTTTACTTACATTGCTTTATCTCGACACCCAATACCCGTTCACAAATACTGGTTTAGATATTACTTTGTAGCCCGAAAATATTTGTTATAAGCTGCAGACAAGATGCTGACTGAGACTGATTCCATCCCTGAATTAACGAGAATAGTATATTAGCCATTGTGGCGGATTCTGTTGGGATGGTATGTCAACCAGCTCTGCTGCTTTGTTAATTTTAAGATCTTAATCACAGTTTGAGTTTCTATCGTGTCGTTGGAGGTTTGGGGTGTTCTACCTCTAATTTTTTTAATTAAAAAAAAAATTTATTTACAGATGCCATAAGCAAGTTTATGATAAAATACTTCCAGCCGCTTCAATTGTTATGTGCTACTATAATGAACACAAAATAACTCTACTGCGTTCCATAAAATCCATATTGGATAGGACACCTGACCAATATCTTAAAGAAATTATTCTAGTCGATGACTTTAGTGATGCTGAAGATTTATTAACTGGACTTCTAGAAGCAATTCATGAATTTGATACAGACAACAAAGTCAGACTTATGAGAAACACAAAAAGAGAGGGTCTTATAAGAGCGCGTATTTTTGGTGCTAGAAATTCCACTGGCGACATACTTGTGTTTTTAGATAGTCATGTTGAAGTCAACAAAGATTGGATAGAGCCTCTCTTGCACATAGTTAAACATGAAAATTCAACGCTTGCAGTTCCCGTTATAGACATTATCAATGCAGATACTTTTCAGTATACAGCAAGTCCGCTTGTGCGAGGTGGCTTTAATTGGGGACTACATTTTAAATGGGAAAATCTTCCAGATGGTAAATATAAACATTGTTTAAATTTATAACAAACTTTACACTTATCTTCAAAGGTACGTTAAAGGATGAAAATTCATTTTCCGGACCATTTAAGTCACCTACTATGGCTGGAGGTCTTTTTGCCATTGATAGACGGTACTTCATACACATTGGTGAATATGATATGGGAATGGATATTTGGGGTGGAGAAAATCTGGAAATCTCATTTCGTGTCTGGCAGTGTGGAGGTGCTATTAAAATTATGCCTTGCTCTCGAGTGGGTCATATATTTCGAAAACGAAGGCCCTACAGCTCTCCAGAAGGTGTCAATACAATGCTTAAAAATTCTCTTCGATTAGCGTATGTTTGGATGGATGAGTTTAAGGTTTATTTCTAAGTTAGAAGGGTAAAGAGTTTCTTGACTAAAGTGTTTTCTTTTTTTTTAAGGATTATTACATTAAGCACGAAAATATTGGTAGATTTTTTGATTTTGGCAACATTGAAGAACGAATTCAATTAAGAGACAAATTAAAGTGTTCCAATTTCACTTGGTATATGCATAATGTGTATCCAGAGCTAGATTTACCTGGTGAACATAAAAAATCGTTGAAAACAGCGAAAGCTGTTTTTCAACCTTGGCATTCAAGGTAAGTCTTAAATTTTAATTATTTTTTTTATTTAAATAAATATATTGTTTTGTTTTTAGGAAAAGAAAGTATAC
The DNA here is from genome assembly GCA_951217065.1 of Baccha elongata. NCBI lineage: Eukaryota > Metazoa > Arthropoda > Insecta > Diptera > Syrphidae > Baccha > Baccha elongata. The sequence continues at coordinate 21,208,418 of OX578272.1, read as the reverse complement.
TAGTAGCTTTTTAATGAGACTCTCTGGTACCAATTTATGTGCTTCAGTCAATGGTCCTAAAGTTAATGGCTTCTACAAAAAAGGAAGCATAATAACATTGCAGACCTGTATGAAATCGAAGAATCAAATATGGTAATTTTACTTGCAATTTATTAAAAAATACTTTATAAGCTTATGTATTAATTTAAACAGAGAAAAAATAATTTTCTCATTTATTTTTTGCCTTTGGCATATAGTTGCTTGCTATATGTTTTGTTGTGGCAGCTATTTTCAGTAAATGTATTTTCTACTCAATGACAAATCTTTCCATTCGTCCGTTTGTTTAGCCACTCATGTAGTAATCACTCATTGTTTTTTCATAAGTTTTACATTTTGGAAAACTGAATTGCAATTTGCAAAATTTTAAATCACAGACATTTGATTCCAACCAAAAAAAAACTGATTATAATAAATTAAAGCTGATATTAGTGAATACTTTAAAAGTGCCCAGACATTGAATCACAAATCAGAGAGACAATAAAAAAAAACAATCTATAAACAAGGAAATTAACAGAAATGAAACTTCATTATATGCTTCAAACCCGTAAAAATTGATATGTACCTTTTTACATACTTCGTTATTTTTTAGGATCAGAACTAACTGCCAGGATTTGTTGCATGACGTTCGAAGTAGATTTTAATTTTACAAGTTTTAAAAGTTTCGAGTAAATTTAAGTGGAACTTGTCACAAAAATGTATGTTTATAGCGGCAGTCATACTAACCCATACAAATTGAAAAGTTTATCTTTACGTTTTTTAAAATTTTTATTTTCATTATTTTAATATAATTCTTCTATAAACTACAAAAGGTACGAAACAGACAAATCTGAAATTATTTTGGATAAATTATTGTGTCTGGAAGCATCGTTAAGCTCAAATTATGCTTATCCAGTACTTGGTAAATGCCATGAGATGTTAGGTGATCAACAATGGAGACACACAAGTTCTGTTAGTACATAATTTTCTATTGTATTGTTTTTTTTTTGTCATATTAAATTCTATTCAATTCTAGGAAAGCAGTCCTGTATATAATATGGCAACTGGAACTTGTATAAGAGCAACCGAAACTATTGAAGGAGCTACTCTTAAATTGGACCTGTGCACGAAAAATGTCCCAAATGCTTGGGACATTGTCTCAATGTATTAATAATTATTATTATTAAGTTTTATTTTACTCCATTATAAGACTTGTATAAACTTTTGTTAAATAAATAATATTTACATTTTTGTTAGAGATTGACTTTTTTTTATATCTCTGTAAAAAAATAGGTTTTTGAAATCATACTCGACTGTTGAAGTTTTTTTCAGCCATTCCAGGCATCGACAGGCTGCCGATCTCGACAGGGAGATAAATGTCATTTTAATAAACACTTCAAGCGCACATAAAACTTTCACGGATGTTAATCCTTAATTAGGGACTTCTAATAGTATTCATCTTTTTCGAACTCGTGTTCTCAATTGTAACGAATACCTCTTTTTCGGTTTCTTTCTATTTGTCCGATTCACTTTATTTGCCAGGAATTCAAATAGGCAACAACGTAATACGTGTTACTAAAGAAAAAGCTGTCTACACATTGCAATTGATAAGATCAATTGGCCTTAGAGGTGGAATCGCATAGTGAGTTCGAGTTACAGGTTCGCTTTCAGAAAGTGATCTGCCGAGCTTTAAGTAGCGGATTTGAACATTTGTATGCTGTTCTATTCGCCACCAAAAGCGCGCCAGATCGCTTTTTGGAATCGGCTGACAGGATTAAAATAAAATAAGTTATAGCAACTGAAGGGGTCTGATAAACGGCTTGACCCCTGTCCCTGTCTTGTCTAAGACAAAATACAGTAAAACCCTATTCTGCTATTCAAGTGAATCATTATTTCGATTCACCCCCTCGTGGTTTCTATTCTGCCACCCATGGGGTGAACTACATTATCGCAAATCAATTTGACATTCACGTGAACAGCTGTTACTCATTTTAAAATCATAAGAAGTTTTAACAAACTATTTTGTTTCAAAGAAAACAATAGAAACATATACGAACAGAATTGGACTTGAAGAAAATTCTTAAATCTTAATTGCATATAATCTTAATTGTATAAAATAAATGCCTTCAACTGAACATCAACTCCGAATGACAATAGTAGCCGTATTTTTTTGCAAAACCATTTTAGAGTTTGGTCCATGGTGTAGTGGTTAATCCAGAGGTCTGGGTTAGAGCCCTCACTTTTGTTAAATCCATATAGACTTACAGCTAGGTTCCACATTTCACTTTCACTCGAAATGAAATCTAAATCGACCGAAATTAAAATTGGGTGTTCTAGAATTCACCCCATCGATTTCGAATTCACGTTTACCGAAATCGATACAAAGTGAAATTGTTGTTCCACAAATCGAATTTGTCGATTTTTGATTGATTTCAAATCGATCGTACATATTCAATGTGAAATAGTGGAAACGAAGTGACGCGATTAAAAATATTAGTACAAAATTCCATGGAAGGTCATCAGCATTTTGTTGAATCGATCTTGAATATTTCCTTCGTCTAGCTGACGCGTGTGAACTGAAAATTTTTCAAGTAGGACTTGCTCGACAATTTGCAGTACCGCCCAAAAAGGTACAAGGACAGTAATATGATATGCACATACATAGATATATTTAGAAGCAAATAGTAGCTTACAACAAACTTTAACTTCTTTTCTGGGCAATCCATTTTCCAATGGGTTTGATTTTTGATATATACACTCGTGTATATCTCTCAGCCTTCGTTTTTATTATTTCTTATGCATAATAATTATATTTCTGTATGCATTACGGCAGCAATTAATACAGCACTATAAACAACAATAATATTTAAAAATTTGTTAGATACAAAATGTATTATCAAGCAAACAATTTGCCAAACCAAAAATTATTCATGACAGATATCATCTGTTTTCAATTTCACGAAAAGTGAATTCGGAATACATTCGGAGTTGCCAAAACGGTCGAAATGTCTAACACTGAAATTAAACTCACTCGTTTTGCAATTTCTATATCGGTTCTCACTCGATCACTCGATTTCTGGAACCTTGCTGTTAATTTGTTGTTGTACTTACTTATAAACCATAACGTCTTTTTTTCACACAAGTCTAGACTTGCAAACAGCTGTCAAAATTAAACGAACAGTTTCGTCGTGTTTATACTAACATGATAAATAACTATAATGAACATGTGAAACATGTGATTTATTGATAAATCGAATAATTTAATGCAAATAGGTAGCTGTTCGTGTAAAGTGCCATTAATTTTTTTACACACATTTTTTTGCAAGCAGATTTTGGGGAGATTTCGTCATAATCTTTTAGATTTTGAAATCTAAAAATGTATGGAAAATCTACTTGATTTTGAACTTTTTGCTCGGAATCTAGATTTTGATTCGAGGTGGAAAACCTATTAACCATTGACGTACTAGATATGGACCGCCAGTCGGTTGAAATTTTCATACAAACATCCAAGAAAAGTTGTTCCATCATAAAACAGCCTAAAAACGCCATCATCTTTTAGTGTTAAATACGTGTTCTAATTTCGCCATTAGAATTTAAATGAAAACGATAATATATTCATCTGTAAGTATTTCATGGCATAAGTAGTGGATGTGTATTGTAAAATAAAAGTAGTTTGATAATAATTTCCACCAAAATATTTCAATAGTAAATAATTAATTAAAAAAATCATATCACTGCTACGCAGATTCCCTGCTAGTAGTTGATGGCGCCCCTAGTTATGTTGGAACACGCGTGAAGTTGGCTACTGGCGGTCCATACCTAATACGTCAATGCTATTAACATTTTGATTCGGATAAAATAAAAATTCAAATTTAAAAGTGCTGAACGCACTTCTCGACTTACTACATTTTTTTCACACAAAATGAAAAATCTATTACATTTTGTACGTATTGATTTTTTGACAGCAGAAAATTTTACGAAAAGATAGATGTCAGAAGAAAAAGAAAAAAATTTACTACGAAGGAGAAAAAGTTTTTAGAATGATTTTTTTAGCAAATTAGTGCAATGTATTGAGTACAATAAAATCTGAACATTATTCCCAAGTGTATACTTTACTTTTGAAAAAATGTTTCTTTAGAAACCAAAATTATATGATAAAGAACAAAGTGATTTAATTAAAATGAATCGTCATCAAGTCTTAAGTGGTGCCTGTAATGCTGGAGATCGGTGTTATGCAGTTGGATCTGTGGAAGGGATTCCCTTTACGGTAAGAATAAAAACAAAAAAAATATATTTAAAACTAAAAAATAATCTTAAACCACCGTTTTTCGATTAAATAGAGGTTGTAATTACTAAGTACCAACACGAACTGTAACAATTAATTTACCAATTTTCAAAGATGAAAATTGTCTTCTTAATCAATTAGTGGGTCGTGGTGGGTGGGATGTGGGGAGGTTGATGTAGCTAGAGCCAGACAGATGAAGGTATTTTTACATACCTACCTCTACTGCCTATTCATTACTACGAATTTGAAATTATATTCATATCTCGCAGTAAATATTTTTATCGATAAATATTGTTCACCTTAATGTCTACTTTTTGCAGTTGATCATCGTGTTTTGCTTCTCAATTCATGAGGGGACGGACGCACGAAGGTGATTTCTTTGTTAAAAGGCAAAACGCGACAAAAATTAATCAGCGTAGTACCCAAAAATGTCATATTTCATTTCTTTTTTGGTCTCTTGATTTCAAGTTGATTAGAATGATCCCCAAGAGTATGTCGTCGTCATTAGATGATGACGCAACTTTTGTCAACTATATTTTTTTACAGTTTTATTGACACTCCGTATTGTAGCAAAGTTATTGATCAATATTTTTTAATGTTTGTCCAAGGGCAGGATTAAAAAAAAGTGTTTACTTTGAAAAATTGCTTTACTTTAATTGCTTTTCTCTATTGGAGAAAACTTGTTTACTTTAGAGCTAACTGGCATGTGACTCTGGTTGTTATTCTTTGCTTAGCAAGTGAAGTCATCAAAGCAATCCATTTTTGTATTGATACACTACAATAGATCTTTAATTTATGAGACAAAAAACGAAAACGTAAAAATATAAATTAGTCTTTAAAAACAAATACGAATTTAGAAATCTACTTGAATCAAATATTATGAATTACCCAGAATTAATCACTTTTACATATTTTGTTTTCTTGAAATATATGCAATTCAGTTGTTCAGTTGTTTTTTTCCCTTCTTGGTCTCTAGTTCACTTCTCACTTTACTTCAGTCTTAACTACCTATAGTTTTTCTTACCTCATTAGAACATTTTGGGTTACAGCCCATTTCTATTTGCTCATTTCATTTGTAGTAAATACTTAAAGAAAACATGAGACTACAATGATAGAAAACTCTAAACAAGTGGGTTCCAAACTCGGTCTGTCTGTTTGTACTTACTAGAGTGACCGCAACGCTCGAAGACATTTTTTTGTCAAATTCTTTGCAGGGGAACCCTCTTAAATGATCAGGTTTTGCAGGTATTCAGATAGCCAACATTTGATCTCGATTGTTTAACTCTAAATGGTGCCGATAATCGCTCAAAGTTCCAAAAAATGTGTTTTTTTTTCTTGATAATAAGTTTTCAAGAGCTTTTATAGTCGTTTAATTCATTGCATTGTTTTTTGTATTTAATTTTACCTTTTTCCACAAAAAAGTACTTCTCTAATGAAAACTCTTTCTGATTCTTTCAGGTTTATTTTAAAATTAAAATTAAAATAATACTTATGCCATTACTCGACGATTTGAGGGTTGTTAACAATCTTTTATTCGATGAGACGCATGGCCTATAATCTTTTTTTTATTTTTTAATAAAAAAAAAATAAAAAAAAAATAAAAAAATCGAAAACAACCTAAACGATATTTTTGAAACTTTGAGCAATTATCGGCCGATTTTTGCGGTCACCCTAGTACTTACAATTAGAAGTTTAAACGGCTGGGTCGTTTTTCTTTTAATTGCGTGCATAGTGTTTTTAGGGTGTTTAATGTCTGTACTTAACAGTACGTACAGTACAGTACAGTACAGTGGGCTAAAATGTTATCTGATGGGTATTTCTTGCAGTGCGAGTATTAAGGTCAAACAAGGAACGCAACTGACAACTTCGCTTTATAAAAAACCGATCAAATAAGCAGAAGCATTTCCGTTATGGTCTTATCTCTTATAATTTTTAACGCAATTTTCTAAATTCTATCATTGAGTTTATATACATAGATGAAACAAGATGGATCGAGTGATTATTTTGGCCCAATTTCTTGGAAAAACAAACAAAACCGAACCGAAAAAAATTGTTCTGCATAGGTACATTTGTATTTGTTTTTCTTTATTTATTTTGACTTTGTTAACTTAAGAATAATTGCTACAAGTGTATTTTATTTGTTTTTCTTTATTTCTCTTGAATTTGTTAACTCAAGAATAATTGCTAAAAAAACAAGTCGATAGTAACGCCATCCTACGAGCAGTATTTGAAACTTATTTTTGAAAAAGATCATTTCTCTATGTGTATAAACTCAAATGATTCTATGCATTTCGTTGCGTTTTTGGCAAGGTCGAATATGTGGTCATTCCACAGAAGTTGGTAAGTGATTCATATACCCGTAATGAAAAGTTTTTCATTTTCCTGTACGCAAGCGACACTTACAAATAGTGGCGATTTAGCGTCAGAAAACAACATAAAGTTTTCGAAGCATTAAATTCCACGCGGTTGTGGATTTCAAAAATTAAACAATGCAGTCTAGGTCAGAATTATATCAATTATAAATAGTTACCAGTAGTTGTGTGCCAACTAAAGCTTCCTAATTGAGAAATTACTTGACTAAGGCGTTTTTTTGAGATTTATTTTTAAACAATTGCTTTTTTAGCCTAGCAAATAATAAGAGTGATTTCTTGACATTGTTAGAATCTGCACTACGATAACGAAGTCGAAGTTTTAAAAGAAAAGTTTTAATAAAACAATAAGTTATTAATCTTACAGACGTCTTTAGCAATATAATTTTATGTTAAAATGTTAAAATGATTGTGCTTAAATCTTAATCTAATCAAAAAGAATCTATACATTATGTTCTATCAACCTTAGATACCCATGAGATAAAATGAGATACCAAATAATAAAGGTACATTATGTATGTACATACCTACATATATGAAGAAATAATATTGTTTAATTTTTTTTTTAAAACCTGCTATATACCGTTGTGCAATATGCATACAAATTTAACACCTCCCGACATACTGAAAATCTTGCTACGAAATTCCGAGTTCGGCGAATTCACTATCAATTTAAAATCCACAGCGGATGAAGACAACGCACAAAATTATATAAAATAAATTAAAAAAATGTATATGTATTCTCCTTATTTGTGTCGAAGATTCCAATTTATTGCTATTGAATCCATTTTTTAAAAAACAAAACAAATTAAATTAAATTCGGGTTGCCATCAGAGTTAACTCGAAGTTAATCTTACTAACCCTGGAGTAATTTCGCAATGTAAAAATAGGCCTAAGAAATATTTGAGTTTTGTAAAACATAATCTTAAATATAACTGGTTGAACCCTCCAAAACTGGAGCTAAATATGGATTGTTTTCCTCTTGTAGTGTGTTTAACAATATGCTTTATTTTAGTTCGTCGATGTTTGTTTGAAAACCGGATTGAGTCGTAATCAAGAAGTTTAATTTTAAGAAAAGTGATTTCGAAAAATTGTTCTTTTCGGAAAAATAGTCTTTTATTTAAAAAAGTAGAAAACAATAATAAAAAAATAAATTAAAGGATACCTCGCATATTTTATATAAAAGGCGAGTTTATATTTCTAAGCGCTCACCTTAGCAAGCGAATCCAAAAATATGCAGGCTCAGTTTTTTGACAGCAATAGTGTAAAATTTCACCGAGAAATTGTGTTTATATTTTTGAGCATACAGAGATCTCGGAAATCTTAGATATTAGAAACATTAACTGGGCTAGTCATAATAATTTATAATCATATAAAGTAACGAAGCCTGAAAAATTTCTAGATGCTTAAAACAGCAAATGGTCAAGAGAAAGTAATGTTCAGGGAAGAATATCCATTGAGACGTAAATACAAGGACATCCTAAAGTGGATGTGGCTGGGTGGATCATTAGTCACAAATGAATCAATGATTGTTTAAACAACATAAGTGACATTTGATTTTTTTACATAAACTATACATTGACAATTTTGACTTTAAAATCCTCCAATCAGACTTTAAAGTCGAAATTGTCAATTTTAAAGTCGAAATTGTCAATGCGGCCGCGTCGTCAAAAATTAAGAGGCTTTTGTAAAACAAAAATTAAATGTCACTACGTACGTGAATCTCCGGTTTAAATATTTTTTATTATAAACAATTCGTGTTTTTATTGAAGGATAGCAGTATTCGCCGGGTATCGATAGTTTGAAATAAATTAAAATACAAACGAGAAATAGGAATCTTATGCAATTTTATTAAAGTGCTTAACAATTATAAAGGTTCAGATCAAAGTCTTTTGTTGTATGGAAATAAATATCTTTAGAGACATTTTAAATTCGGAAAATACGTTGTCGCCTCAAAAGTTTGACTTCCACCATCTGATAGACCTTTATTGCCCCGTTAGTCATTTCATTACACATGTAAAATTATTTGGTTGAAATCGTTAGTGCTATCAGTTCTACGATAACGGCTATAGGCAGATACCGTTATTCTTAGACCTACAGTGACCTTCAAATATTAGTCGGGCATATTACCATAAAAATACTTCCTTAACAATTTTAGGCAAATCAGCCTAGGTATGATACAGTCAGACGGACAGAATTGCCGGAATCTGTTGTTTGTGTGTTTGTTTATGCAAAATGTTTATCTATGCCTTAGACATATTAAAAATTTAAGTCGAGAACACCTTGATACATACATAAATTATAAAGACGAAAATAAATAAATATATAAGTACTGTAATCACTGTTATTTTACAGGCATATGCAGCAGGATGTAATATTGTTATATTGGCGAGCACGTTTGAACGTGTCCAGATAATCCCTGGAGCTACGCATGGTTATATAAAAATATCTGCATTAGATTGTAGCACAGACACAGGAAAAATAGCAGCAGCTTATGAAGATAAAATCTGCATTTTTGAACCTACGCCTGTTATTCAAACTGAAAGACCATCAACCCATAACCTTGATTATAGGTAAAGACATTTTAATAAGTAGATTGTAATTTATATTATAATATATATTTTTTTTGCAATCAATAAAGATGGGTACAAACTGGATCTTTTTCGAACAATTCGAATGTCACCACTTTATCATGGAATTTAGAAGGCACTCGGTTATTAACTGGCGGTGGATCTTTGCAAATGTGGAGAGAAAAGGTTTCCGAAGATAACGAATCCACAGGTTTGTTTTGAATTTTCTTTTGTATTTCTGTTTGCTTATTACGTGCTTTTATATGGCATTTAGCTTATTCTTCATCTTCGTACATATACATTTTTTAAATTTGCATATTGAAAATGAATATTTATTTTTTAGATTTGAAATCGTACATTATCACATTGCCTGAAATAAAAATTTACACTGTAGCATCTGATACAGGTATTGCACCGAATTATTGGTATTAAGAGCGAGAGCTATTTGATTTTAAATAAAATGCTTTAAAATTTTATATTTCACAAAAACGTTTGAAATTAATACAATAAACATCTAATATCCTGTAAAGCAAATAACGTTGCAAGTTTTTTTATCCTTAATAGATATCTCTATACTGCCAGACTCGAGATCGAGTCTTCTTTCAAATTTTCTAAAATTATTTATTTTGTGTGTTGATTTTTTCATAACTTGCATAGATTGAATTTGAAACTAAAGTTGTTATCACGCAAAAAAAAAAAAACAACTTTAACGGCCATATTATTCAGTAGTTTAAATTTTAAATCCTATTCTTTTGAATGTGTTTGAACAGTTTTCGAAATGTTTTTCCAAAAAGTCTTGTTTAACATTCCTACAGTTTTTGAAGTAAGACTTCTTTGAAGTAAAACTTCTACTCCAAACTAAAATCATTTGTAACGAAAATTATTCGGTCGCCGTCGGGCCTTTTCGGTATCTTTCGGGTTCTTTGAGCTCTTGCAGTTGAGTTGAGAGAAGTACAATCAAAAACAAAAGCATAGAGATAGAGAATGAAAGATAATGAAAATGCTGTATTTATTCGTGACCAATTTGGAATATGTATTTGTTAAGATGGAGGAGTCTTCTTTCGGGTAATTTGGTCAAATGTGTGCTGCAATGAAATAAAACGAGTTAAATCATTTGCAAATGCTTAACTCGTTTTATTTCATTGCAACACATGTTTGACGAAAATAGCCGAAAGAGGACTCCATCTTAACATATAGATAATGAAAAAGGTTTGGTTTCAGTTCAGAGATGACACAAATGCTACTTTTCTCGATGAACTACAATTCTTATTTCTGCTACCTAATTGAAGTAGTTAATAAAGTCAAATGTGTTTAATGTAAATTGAGATGGCAGAGTAATATAAGATAATATGGAGAACACTAATACACAGTTCTATAAAAATCGTTTTGTTGAAAGCTTGAGAATTTGTAAAGCTGAACAAATTAGTTTAAGCTTAAACAAACATTGTATAAAACAAAAGGGTTCTGCGTTTGAACAAAATTCAAAACTGGTAAGCTTGTTCCCGCCTTGATCTTGAATTTATCGCTTCATTCAAATAATATCAATTGTTTGTGGTTTAAGAAAGTGTTATTTTAATGCTTAAAAATAATCGGTTTTATACATTGTTTTGCTTTGTAATTGGCATGTATATAATGAAAAGTAATTATGGTCTCAAATAATATAACGTTGTTTGCTGATATTGCAATTTTACTTTCCAGGAGTCAAATTTGAAATTGGTGGGGGTGACAGAGATGTTAAAACTCCAACCAATGAAACCAACAGCAATGAAACCGCCTGGGAATCTATATGGAGCTGCCAAACGGCTATACCTGTCTATCATATGGCATTTAGTCCAGATGGCACACTCTTTGCCACATCAGGTCGCAACGATCGTCTAGTGAAGATTTGGTACGAGAATAAGCATGGTAAGTCTGTTGAGGTGAAAGTTTATTTGCATCTTATCTAAAAATGTATTTGATTTTAGTGCTTTTCCCAACAAAAAGCTTCGATACTTCCCAATTCCGCTCGGGTACATTTGACGACTCGGATTTAAACTACACTTATGTATACATTGCTCATCCGAGAGCAGTCACAAATATTTCCTGGCGCAAGACTAGCAAATATATGCCTAAAGGATCTGTTTCAAATATGCTCGTAACATCTTGCCTGGACAATATTTGTCGCATATGGATAGAAACAGTTCTACCCGATGATGGTTTGGTCAATATGACTCAATTCGATCCATTGGCTTCACAAAATCCTAAATTTAGAACACATCGACACAAACATCGATTTATGCAACGTCTTAAGCACATGAAAACTTGTTTCCATATTCGAAGGCACGCCAAAAACGGTGCAATCATAGGGAATCTTCAAACTTCAGCTAGTGACTCTCCCTTTCGACAAGGACCCATACCGTCACTTCCATCTTCATATAGTGTGCATGATTTTCATTCATATGGATTCCATGGAACTGGTGTCAGTCCCGGTATGCATTTTCATCTAGCCGCATCAATCAACGCTGAAACAGATATCCCCTTGGTTCCATCGATGCAGACTTCTGATCCTTCGAATCAGAATAATTTTATCCTTCACTGGTTAAACAACAAGGAAATGCATTTTTCGCTCCAAGCTGAAGCGATCCTTCAAGAACTAACGCGTAAAATAATTGACAGAGAAGACAATAATAATAAAACTTCAACTAATCTTAATGGACCCGACAGTCACATACAGATGGAAGACACATCAGCCGAAGCTGAACGTCGTGAAGACGCAAAGAAAAAATTCACCAAGTCAGTTCATAAATCATTTTCTATAGATGAGAGCAACAGTGATGAGCATTCCAGTAGTAAACATTCCGGTCAGCATGGTCCTCATGGTGGCGCTTCTCATTTAAATTCAATATCGAACACAACTTCGTTGAATTCCTTGGCGCCTGATAATAATCCAACCGGGGGACACATAATTGACTCGTTGGATATGAAGATCGATTGTTTACTCAGAGACTGGCACCATAGTCCCGATTTGTTGTACTCAATCCATCCAATTGATGGAAGTTACTTAATATGGGTTATTGAATGGTTGGACGATTACTATCCAGGATCGTTCCGCCAGGCTCAAGTTTCATTCTCGACCCGTATCCCAGGAGCGTTCCCGCTGGGTGATGCCATGTCAATGTCAACAATGGTTAGTCTATACAATACTGGAGCTAGCCCTTTAAATTTTCGCGAAATGGTAAAGTCTGTAAAGAAAAATGAAAATATTTTGGATGAAAATGGAAAGGAACAACAAAGCTTGTCCATTGTTTCTGAAGAACAAGAAGTCGACGAAAATGATGAAAACAATGACGGAGAAGATGATAATGAAAAGAAAGAAGAAAATGGAGAGGATCAATCTAAATCTAGTAATTCAGATGATATGGTGAATACTACACCATCACCAACCGTATCAATGGTTACAAAACATTCAAATGGAACTCTTAACTTGTGGCAGTTGACTTTTTCCTATAAAACAAAATTTACACAGGTTTTGAGCATTGGTCATGTTTGCCGTGCTTCTGGACATCGATTCCGAGTAAATGACATAACATGTCATCCAGTTTTGCCACTTTTGGTAAGTAGACAATTATTTATTTACTCATTCAAACCTTTTAAGAGTAATAATAAGTAACTACCAGAAGAATGTCCGAAAACAAAGTTAAAACTTATATGGCGAGTTTTTCTTAAGTGTTCGGTGCTTACAAACATCCAGTTCCTACTATAAAAAATCCGTTTTCAAATACCATTGTGTTATTATAAAGTTTAATTTTTTTAATACAGTTTCACCCTATTTGTGAAATAGTTTCAAATAGAAAATTTAAAAAATGAAAATGTTCCTTTTTTTTTATTTTAGGTATCTACATCTCATCATAACATTCCTGATGCCAACAGTAGTGTTATGAGTCCATCAGAAAAGCATCATAATTTCAACACAGATATTTTTGCTCCAGCTGGTTTTTGTTCGGAATTGATTCTTTGGCGAGTAGATGCAGTTGGTCCACTTTGTCACTCGGGAGGAGTAAGTGAATTGGCGCGTATTAATTCACCTGAAATATCAGCGTTTAGTAATGTTGCCTGGATTCCCACACTCTTACCAAGCACCACATTAGGATCTTACAGTAACTCACCATCAGCATGTTTTGTGGCAAGTGATGGTGAAAACTTACGTGTCTATCAAGCTGTAATCGACGCTCGCACTTTACTGGCTGAAATATCTTCATCGGAGAGTATTAGCAAAAAAGAGGGTTCCTTAACATCTTTATACTCTGAAGTTTCATCGGAAAATTTTTACCACAAAGCTTCCTTGCACGATAAGATAAAAATTGTTTCCCAACAATCAACCGCACGACCTGGGTGCATCATTCAACTTGATGCGCTTTCAGATGCAAAACACGATTGGCAAAATACGCAGTTTTTGCATGTTTTTCAAGAACAACTAATTACTGGCGAACGTACGGACAAACAAAAGAGCGACGATGAGGCAACCAACCAACCGGGTTTCATGGAATCCCAATTAAGTGCAATGGTAGATTTGCAAAGGAATTCGGAGTTTGAAGAGCCATTCTATATTGTTATTATTGAAAAGACATTAAAAGGCAGCACCATTCATATGTGGCGTATTGTAATTGCATCGAAACCACAAGCTTCATTTCTTTCTGAATCGGCAATGTATGTGCCCGACTGTAATCTCACTCAAGATTTAGATGACCCAGAAATAACACGTCGAATGTCAATGGACAATGGAATTGCAGGAGAAGCTGGCACTCAACTCGAGGCACCACATATTTCTATAGTAACAAAAAAAGTTTGCACTCAAGAACTTCCAATGCCTGATGGAGTAGATGTGATCCATGCGTCACCTTCAGCTGGTCATCTGAGCTCTTCATCAATTTACCCGGCTTGTTTTGCTCCTTACATTATTGTTACAGCATGCTCAGATTCAGTGTCACGTTTTTGGAAATGTGATGTTGTAACTGGTGAAGGCGGAGTTGGAGACTTAGAGACAACAAAATACGAGTGGTCAGAATGGAAAATGTTTAGTCGACAGCAGGATTCAGCTATTGAAATATCGGGTCAGCCACTTAACATTAGTGCTGCTTATTCAGGTCGTGTTGCGTGCGCCTATAAATATGGAAAATCTTTTACAAGGCCACACAAAGGTGACCCAGACTCAAGATATATCAATTTGTGTGTGGCAATTTACGAGTGCGAAAGTACTGGGGGAAGTGAATGGGTTCTTGAGGATACTATCCACCTGAGAAACGTCCATTTACCACGCATAAATATTGATCACAGTCTCGATCTGAGTTACCTGCACGATAACAGATACTTACAAAAGAAACAGCGACTTAATCAAGTTATTCAAACGTTTACACACGAAGATAATAGATCCCCACGTAGTGGTGAAATTACCCCTGAGTTAGGTGTCAAGCCGGCTTCCGGGCTCCTAGCAGTGCCCAGCTTTAGTACACTTCAATCGCTGCGTAAGAGTATCACAGAAAATGGAAATACGTGTCCATTGACGCAAAAGCATTTGGTCCAGTTAGACTGGGTGTCCAAAGAAGATGGTTCACACATCCTCACTGTTGCAGTTGGCAGTAAAATTCTTCTATATACACCAGTCTCTAGTGATTTAGCCCAAGCAAACATGAAAGCGATGAAAGAATCGAGATCCACGAATCGACCTATACTTAGAAAATCTAGTTCGTTAGCACAACCACATTTCAACGATGAAATTCGTTGGATGAAATTACGTCAAATTGATCTGCAGACAGCCGATGGACTACCTCCGCTTCCTATGCAAATTTCTTGGGTTCGTGATGGTATTCTTGTTGTTGGCATGGATTCAGAGATGCATGTTTATTCTCAATGGAAACCACGTTACGCCCAAGCTCTAAGTGTTGAGGATCTTATGGACACACGTAATTTACGGGACGAAGATCTACGATCTCTTGCTAATGAAACTTCTCAGCGAAGATTGAACAATGTACAGTCGATGCCACTAATGAGTAAAGCAAGTACGGCCAATTTACAGTTACTTTCGGTTGATAAAAAGAAGAAATTTGGTAATCTTAGTACAGCAAACATTCAAGCTGGCTCTGATGCACAACAATTCCACGACTACATGACAGACTATGGCCTTTTTCAAGCTTCGAGGATAGCCTGTCCAGTTTTGCCACAGTATCATCCAAAACAGCTAATGGAGCTTCTGAATTCTGGAAAAATTCGATGGGTGAAAGCTATTCTGGCACATTTGGTGCGTTGCATGAGTGGACCTTACTTACAGGGTGGCGCGGCAGCAGGAGACGATGAAAGTGTGCAGAGGCAGGTTAGTGACATATGTTTAGTAACATACTGATTTGTTTTTTTTCATAATTTTTTCGAATTGAAACCAACACGACCGAAAGATGTGCTATTCATTTAAAAACACAGCGCTATTGTTCACATTTTAAATTAATTATATATAATTTTTTTTATAGCGAGCTTGGTCGAGATCGAGAACTCTATCTATAAGCTTTGTTGGTGCAGCCACCAGTCCAAATGAACAACGAGGTTCTACTACTCAGGTAAACACCGTTCCTTGTGTCCGGATTTAAATATTAGAATTGTTCAATTTTAGATTCCTGAAGAACTAATGCTCGACTATGCCGAAATCACTTCTATTCCACCACTTCCATTGTGGGTTCTGTTGTCCGCAGATAAAGAAGGCTCTGGCAAGGGTAAACAACAAAAAGAGGAAGTAAAAGACTACGATGAACTGTTCGACATGGACGCAGAAGAAGACAATCTTGATGATCTGCTTGACGATGAATCCGAACCCCGTCGCAACGATCGCAGACCTTCAATACCGGAAAAAACTGGTGTTGCGCACTTCGGGCCGCGACAAGGTCAGCTGCTTTCCAGATTGCTTACACACACACACCTACCGGGTCTTTCTTCACTCGATCAAATGCATTTGCTAGCGTTGGCCGATACAGTTGCCACGTGCAACACAGACTTCTCCGAAAAATTTGCTATTGATGCAGCAAAGAGTGCTATAGCAAGAGAAAATCAACACAATGTTGATGAAACTGGACACAATATTTCGACAGAGTCCCTGGATGACTGTGCTCTTCGGTTTTTGCTGGCTATGAAACACTTTGCTTACCTAATGAGATGCCTCCCGCTCAATCAACGCTCTCATTTCCAAAAACAGGGTGTTGGCACTTCAAATATTGTTTGGGCTTTTCACTCTGAAGGCGAAGAGGAGCTGCTTAACTTGATTCCATCTTACACAAAAGGAGAACTAAAATGGTCCACACTAAAGGAATTAGGAGTTGGATATTGGTTGAAAAATGTAACAGTTTTGAAGCAATGCATAGAAAAGCTGGCTAAATCAGCATACCAATCAAAACATGATCCTCTAGATGCAGCATTATACTACTTGGCCATGAAGAAAAAGTCTATAGTTTGGGGACTGTTTCGCTCGCAAAGAGATGAAAAAATGACTACATTCTTCCAAAACAACTTTAATGAAGATCGTTGGCGTAAAGCTGCTCTCAAAAACGCCTTTGTGTTGTTGGGTAAACAACGATTTGAACACGCTGTAGCTTTCTTTTTGCTCGCTAACTCATTGCATGATGCAATCGAGGTTTGCTTAAATAAATTGGAAGATTTCCAGTTAGCACTTGTTATCACCCGTCTGTTCGAAGGTGAACTGGATATAAATACTCCATCTACCTACAAGAAACTAATTAATGAACACCTTCTTGGCCTCGAAGGTGATGGCAGCACGGGCCAGGATGTAAGCAAAGCCCACCCGGATCCATTTTTACGTTCTATTGGATTTTGGATTCTCAAAAACTACTCTGCGAGTCTGAGTACTCTTTTATTGAATAATGTAGGACAGAATCACTATGCGTACAAAGATGATGATGGTCTTAAAAATGAGAACTCCCAATCAACTAACCCAAATGTGTTTAACTTTTACATTTACCTTCGAACTCACCCACTTCTTATAAGGCAGCACATTGCGTCAACTGCACAGGAAAAGAAACTTACTCAAGTTGTTCTTTCTGGGTTTAGCTACACTGGAGATGCCGGGAGTGCAGGCATGAGCGATAAACAGCTGCAGTTAGAAGATAGCATAACTCCTTTAGAAAGGCAATTGTACTTTACAACTGCTCATGCGCACTTTAAAGCTGGTTGTCCAGCACTAGCACTTGAGGTCCTAAATAAGTTACCAACTAAAGTTATTGATACGGCTGCAAATAGTGAAGTCACAACTCCAGCCGAACATGCAAAAGATGAGTTGATCAACACTGGAATTCTAGATTGGAATAATCCTGTAAGTGCTTCTGCAGATATTGGTGGTGGTTGTGCTGCGGATTTGGATTGGGGTGCTCCCATTGCTCCTGTAGAAGATGAAGGTTTTAAAATCGATTGGGGTAACGATGAAGATAATGCCGATGACGATGAAGATGAAGAAGGCCGAAAAACTCCTACACCAGCCAAAAGCAGCGAACCTACAGATAAGGTAGACGGTCAAGAAGAAAAGCCGCATGAAAAACTTGACATAATGGCACAACAGTTAAAGTTTGTTGCATGCTTGAAAATTTTGATGGAAGAACTATCAACATTAGCAACAGGCTTCGAGGTAGATGGTGGTCAGCTACGATACCAATTGTATATTTGGTTGGAAAGAGAAGTGGATGCATTGAAGCAACTTTGTAATTATTGTAATGCAGAAAATGATGCCTTAGAAAACAATCAAACGATAGAAATGACGCAGACAGATAAGGACAATAATATCACCTCACAAAAATTAACCGATAAACCAACATTACACGAAATTTTAATGCAAGAAAAACAAGACTTTGAAGCTAAAGTAAAACGAGCAGCTAGACGTAAAAGATGGCTTAAAGGTAAGGAATATAGTTTACATTTAATAAATAGTTAAATTATTTTTTTAAATAGGACATCGCAATTTTTTCTAATGATTTCTTGTATAGCTCGTTTTTGAAAATTCTCTGCATTTTTTTATTTTTTTTTATTTATATGTATATTCATAGTTAATTGAACGAAGGATGTGATAATCCAGAATAAAACAATATGTATTAGAGTTAAATTAAAATAAATTAGTAAATTAACCCTTCGGAACGTATACATTTGCAAATCAATACAGTTATCAAAGGGGAGGACGTAATCTAACAATCGACTGAATTACCATCAGTTTTATAAGTTCACGTTCTTGTGTGCATTCATTTAGTTACATTGTTATGTACTTATTAATTTATTATCCAATTTTTTTTATTCTTTAGCCAATGAAACTCTTTTGCGTACCCTATTAAGTTACTGTTCACTTCACGGTGCCAGTGGCGGTGGCTTGGCTTCTGTTCGTATGGAATTGGTTCTTCTACTTCAAGAATTACAACAAGAAAAAACACAACAGCAGCTACTGAGTCCACTACCATTTCCCACAACTCTTCCTCTTTTGAGCGCATGTGTTGCTGGTAATAAGACTGTTATAGCCGATCCAATTAAATACCTACAAGTAAGTATAGTATAAACTGCAAATTCTAAAATGATTAAAGCAACTTTATTTCTTTTTTTTTAAGTCTCACACCCAGGATATGCTTCAGACTGTAGTAGATGTTCGCTCTCCATTCATTGGCGTCAAAGAAAACACTTACTCAGAGATATTTGTTCTTCGTGATTTGGCTATTGCCCTGTCATCTTGTATATATCAATCACTCTGTGATTCTGAAAGTTTCGTTGTCAGTCAATCTCTAGTTTCTAATGGCTATCAAAGTCCTGGCATTGAAAATATAGCCAAACTTAACGCATCCTGTCAGTGTTCACATTTAATGGTGAATGCCAATATTTACCAACGCAAGCGAAAATATTCAACCGACGAACCAGCACCAGTCTGTACCTTACCATCAAAATGGCCCGGTGTTACTAATCTAAGAGCTCTTCTTGCACGAGAAAAAGATGAAGATATACCAAGACTGACCGTCCTGTTGCTTGAGGCTTTTGTAGCAACTTATATGTCACTTATGGTCTACGCATTAGCATCTTGTGATTGTCATATTCTTTATCGATTAATTGGTCAAAAATTCAGCAACTCAACATGGTCGTCACTTTTTGGTGGTGGTATTAAAAAACTCCTTCGAAAAGCAACGTCACAAAGTCATATTACTCAAAGCTTTCAATCGCAAAGCTCTCAAGATATACCAGATGAAAGTAGTGTTTGGAATACCGTAACTTCTATTACAAAACAGCGAGTTAAGCTAAACATGAAACTACTTGGCACATTTAGCAATCCTAGTGGTAGTTCTATAATGAAAGAGGACAAACCAACTTACAGAGAACAATTTGTTTCGCCAGAAATGTCAATGGTATCATATTTCTTAATAAAACCACCTCATTTGGGTAAGTCAATTAATAAAACTTTATTTACACACATCATACTTATTTTAAATTATAAAACAAAGAAGAAACAAATGAAGAGGATTATGATACGGATGACTCGTATGCATCAGATGAGGAAGAAGATCCTGACGATGAAGAAGTATTCGGGGATGCGTTGAGTACAGCTCCAGCAGTATTGCATAAACGACGGAGAGACAATACAGAACATTCAAATCCAATGTCTTACTCTTGGAATATTATGCGATTAGCAATTATTAAGTTGACATCAATTAAGCTACAAGAACTTATTAACATTGCTGGAATTGAGAATCAAGGTAATCATGTTTATTTACATTACATTAAGACCCCCAATCAACTACATAGGCTATCTGAACTTTTTTGAATTCAATTGAAAGTGGAAACTTATTGTTTCTTTATTTATACCGATTCATTTTTTTAGAACTACCTGTGGCAAGTCCACTTTCGCATGAAGTACTTCGAAATCTTAATCATTGGCAAGAAATCGTCACGGAGGAACTGTTAGCTAAAGGGCCAGCTCCTGCCGATTTTATTCCTGGTATAATATTTAATTTCCTGAAAATAAAAAAAAAAAATTAAAAAAATTAAACGTTTCTCTCTAATTCTTTCTATTACAGGTTGCTTTGTTGAAAACGAAGCAAAGGGACCTGCTATCCACAAGTACAGATCGTTACTTGAAAAGCATAACACACCATTCCTGACCAGCTCTTCGGCAGGACCAGCAAGACGCCTTTGGAATTTCCTTGTACGGCAGGAACATGTACAAGATATATTTATTAGAGCAGTATTTGGAAAGAAACGATCAAAGGACTGGGAGGCAGCTTCGAACTCATGTTCAAGACCAGAATCAAATGGTGCACACGATGGCGACTCAAGTATGAACAAAAAAAATTTAATAAATTTATTCTTTATTTTAATTCTTTCATGTTAATTTAAGGTAGCGATCATTTGAGTCCACAACATGAACCAATAAGAATTATTCACAAAGATCAGGAATCAATATCGGCATTTTGCATTAATAATGCTTCACCCGGTCTTATGGCAATAGCAACACCAAGAGAAGTTCAAGAAATGGATATTTCATTGCTTCTCGAATCACCGCATTGGTGTGAAGATGAATGTGAATACGATTTACTAAATCTATCCAAAGACATTGACTCGCTTCCTGCGACAGGATTTTTAGTTATACAAGCAGCTTCAGACAAGTAATTAAATCTTTAAGATATGAATTATGATAAAAATATTAATGTATGTTCTTTTTATAAATAGAAATGCGGTAAATGCAACTCCAAATATACAAAATTATGGATCATCGTCTAGTTACCAGCCAACAAATGGCAGTCAATCTGGCCGTGGAACATCGGTGGTGAGTTAGTTTTTTTATTTTTTTTTTAAACATTTTTATTATTGCTATTTAAGTATATCTTGACACAATGCAAATCAGTTTCCACATTTTTTTAAGTGCGATTTGATAAAACACTTTTTTCTTAATTAACATGCTGTTAATACTTAATTTCAAAAACACTTGTTTTTATCATTAATTAACACACTATTTCAATTTTGTATATAATGTATGTACCAAAATGAAAATCTATGTATATTTTTTGTAATTCATGTTAGAATATGACTACTCAAAATGGAATAACTAAACATCCAATTGTTTATATTTAAAAAAAGCAGTTAAAATCTGGATATGTACTAAATAACTGTATTCTTTTAAACCAAATTTTTAGCTAAGTTGCCACTTTGGCCAATCATTCCAAATGTGTACATTTATCCGTAGCTTACCCTTTTACCAAACATTTTCTAGGATTTCAACAATATTATAAAGCACATGTAAAACATAAACAAAGATGCAACAAAGATCAATTATATTTATACATAATGTACCTATACTTAGGAAAGAGTGATAGTAAGATATGAGTTTATAAACGCCAATTTTCGTGTCCGTTCCCCTTCTCTCACTTAAGTTTGCACTGATTTGCACTGATCTAAAGAAGGTTATAAGGATTCTGATAAAGTTACAAATCCAAACTCTCATTTAAGACTTTTGTCACAAGGTAATTCAATTGGGGTCTTTTTTACTTCGATTTTATTGTAAAATTGTGTGATTAAATTAAATGTTAAGGCAACGATTTTGTATTTAATTTGAACTTTTGGAGATAGCTCAAGATAAACTAGCAGGATATTACAGCGTAGCACTGCTTCAACATATTCATAACTCGTCGATCTATCCATTACTACCAAAATGAGGGTTTACCAATCCTTCATCTTACCACACTAGAAGTCCATTGGAGTTCCACGTTGTTTTGGGCTATAGGGCGCTTTCTCTCGCTTAGTTTGGTATGGCATGGGAATCGATTCTCGATTTTGCAACATGTTCACACGTCCACTACGATCTCATATCTCCTAGAACATTTTGAGATTCGCCCACATGCGTTGTTCCGCATGCCGAGTTCAAAAAGTTCATGCACAATCTGAGTGGATTGTTATGAACGCCATTGAGAAGAAACAGAAAGATCGTAAACTGTCGTTTCTGAGATTAGCTCAAACATGAAAATAAAACCAGTTTGTCTGCTTTATTAGTATGGAAAATAACACATTTATTCATTTCATTCTTTTCGTAATCAAATGCATAAGCTGAGTAGTTTACAAAAAAAAATAATATTTAAATAAAAATAGAGAAACACAGGATTTAAAAACACAACAAATGTATCAGCAAAAAATAAATTATATTGCTTATGATATCTAACTGTTTTATTCTACGATTTTATCAATTGAAGCGTCGTCATCTATTATACAAAATCACGTTCATAATAGTGGTTACCATTTGAATGTACTTATACAAAAATCCTTTGAAAATAATTGTGAAAATTCAATTTATATCAACTGCCATCCTGCACTAAATTTACATCATTATTTCTTTAAACACACTTAAAATGTTTTCAAAATGCTTTTGTTTTTCCTGTCTTTTGTTGTATGCTGCAGATAAAAGGAGCCAATTTTCCAGGTTGTCACGATCCATGGTATTGCAAAATGGTTTTAGAACATTCTAAACACTTGCTAAAACCGGTACGGTTTCCTTTCAAATAAATCAACAATTGAACGTTTTAATTTTTTGTTACTCTTATCCTTTTTATATATATATATATACTATACATAATATATTTGTGTGCTGTTCTTAAATTGTTTTTTATAAAAGTAGAAAGAGTCTTAAATTTGCTTTCGTTTTTCGTTGATTATGTGGAGTTCTGTAATTTATAAATAGGCTGTTAATGATGAACAATTGCATTATTGTGCTGGATTTGCACAAAATTGTTGTCCATGCATGGATGTTCTTTTTTAAATAAAAAAATCTACATACATGTTTTAATTTATCCACAGGTTATGAAACACAAAGTAGACAATGTTAAGCGAATGAGTTCGCATCCTTTAATGCCATTGTATCTTACTGGTGGGCAAGACGGATCTGTTCAACTTTGGGAGTGGAGTCATCAGCAAGTTGTCTGCACACCAAGACCACCAGGTACATTTGCCAAGGTAACAAGGTGTAGATTTTCACAACAGGGAAACAAATTTGGTATTGGTGATGGTGACGGAAACCTCAGTTTGTGGCAAGCTGGCATTGCCTCACAAAGTAATCGATCATTTTTCGTAAGTAACAAAATACCAACTTTTTTTTTTTAATTATAAAAAAAAATCTCATTGCTATTACAGACACAACAATGCCATAGTAAGCTTCTAGCTGATTTTGTTTTCCTTGGGTCTTGTAGTTTAGTGGCATCAGGTTAGCAAAAAAGAAATAGTTATTATTGTGTATTATATAACGCAAACTTTTTCTTACAGCTGGACACAGTTCAGAGAATAAAAATGTCGGTATATGGGATACGCTGCTACCGCAGAAAAAGTCATTAGTGTCATGTAAGTATTTTAATTTGTAAGAGGAATATTTGTCATACATCTGTTGTGAAACTCTCGTATCATAAAAAATGTATGTATCACCCTTGGACTTATCACTTTTCGTCCTTGCATGCATTCGTACTGTATTGGTAGTATAGCCTTGCGATGTTTTACCTACCTCCTAGTAAAATTTACGGCCAAACATTGAGCAGCATTATCTATGCTCTTAAGGAATTATTGTAGAAAACCTTTACCTACAGTACAGACAAACTCGCTTTTTTAATTAAAAATATTCTTTCCTTTTTAGCCTTTACTTGTCACGATCAAGGAGCATCTAGTTTAATATATGCACCCCAACATCAAGTACTCATTTCTTCAGGCAAAAAAGGAGACGTTTGCATTTTCGATGTTCGTCAAAGAACTTTAAGACACAGATTCCAGGTAAGTTTCAAACGGACATGAATTAAAATCACATTTGATTCATTAAATCTTAGGCTCATGAGAGTGCAATAAAATGTATGGCGATGGATCCACATGAAGAACTTTTTGTGACTGGATCTGCTGAAGGCGACATTAAGGTATAACAAATGTTTACTTTTTAAATTGTATTTATACATTTAATAATGTTATAATAATTTCAAAGATTTGGAGCTTAACCCATCATGCGTTATTGCACGCTTTTACTGGAGAACATGCTAAAAGTAGTTTCTTTAAACACATTGGTCAAGGTGTCAGTCAACTACAATTAGACTCACAAGGTCGTTTATTTTCGTGCGGCTCAGATGGTTCAATGAAAGTTAGGCAACTTTCTGACAGGGATAATATAGTTCAGTCATTATACTAAAAACAAGGTGAGTTTTTTTTTGCGATTTATTTAAAGTCAACCAATTTCAATACATAAAATTAGTTTGATTTAAAAGCAAAAGGTTATGAAGTTTGCATACTTAAAAAAAAAACTGTTAAAACATTTTTTATTAAACTTTTTATGTAAACAGACGATTATACTTTAATGATGTTATATTTATTTTGAAAACGGGACACAAGACGTTATCAATTGAATCGGGAAAACAAGAGTTGCGTTCGGAAACTTGAAAAAAATTAAAAAAAATTATTTTTAAAAAAAGAAAGTAACTTTCAAAGCTACAGCAAAGCTACCACAAATATCCTAGTTATGAAAAAACAGCTTCTGTTGTTAAATGAGGTTACTTACTATTTTTTGCTGGCTCTATTGGTGCTGGTGTTTTTTGGTGTCAGTAATAAAGACCTTCCCGCCGACTCGATATGTAGCCATTCGTCTCCGGTAACGTATACCAATAAAGTCGTTGAAGATCTCCTACTTGATCTGTGATTCATGTGTTCTGAAGTTGTAGAATCGTATATTGACTAGAGTGTCGGTGTCCATTTGCTGTTTTTTTATAGCCATGTTCAGTTTTGCATCCTTAAAAAACTCGTCCATTTGTGCAGGTTGACGATGAACGCACGATGCTCCATCAAGGTCGCCAAAATCCTCATCGACACTTTTGATCTCAAAAAAACATTTCAAACATCGTTCTTGAAAATAGTAGTTCAAAACTCTGATGTCAGAACAATCTTTCAAAAGTTCTTTCAATTACGAATATAACATAACTAAGCATGATGTCAGTGGAGTATTTTTAGAAGAAATCCAAGAATATGATTTAACGGTGAATCAAAGCAGGAAACAAATCCAACGGTGAGGTTAAACGAAAAATTACTTGCCAATCGCCTCTTCTTTGGGCTAAGAAGAGCAAAGCCCTCTACCGAGCAACTAAAGTGTACCTGTATTATTATTCCCGTTGTGATGTATGGTGCAGAGGCATGTATATGATTAAAAGCTCCAGGTGATTTTTTGTCCTGTGTCCACAGTTGGGGAATGGCCAACTATACTTTCTGTATAGGGACGTCGAGCTTGTCACAAAAAAGAAAAGCCCACGATTAAGGTGGATGGGTCACATGGACCGTATTGACAACGGTGCTCCGGAGTCTTTGTATCCAATCCAATCCAATGCACGCAAGTGGAGAAGAATTCAATAAACTTGGCGTGCAAAACTAAAGACAACTAGCTAGCTAAATACCAAAGCCGTCTGGAAAAAGCTTGTTGGTTGATACCCTGTGGTGTAGCTCCACCCCATGTAAGCAAGTTAGTCCTCCTGAGAACATCATTTGATATTCTTATGCGAAGCTCCACATATCTGCTAGATAACTGTCAAAGTCGATGTTTGCCTTTTTGAAAGCACGGAAAGTGCTCAAAAATTGCATCAATTGCTACGTGACCGATTTGGTTGCAGGTTTGACCATCCGGTGACAGCCATATGTAATGTGTCGATATGTGGGATTCTCGATGTTTTCTCCGACTACAATATCAACGACGAGGGTTCGTTTGGATTAAAATATAAAATTCTTGTTATTTAAAAAAAAATATAATTTAATATCTTATAACAATATTGTTTTTATTTTAATTTTTTTTAGTTACGTCCTGCCTACTCTAACTGCAACAATAAGTCACTTTAAACTGTAATCGCGCATCCCAGACTACCACACACTTAAGGGAGAACTACTGAAAAACGAATACCAAAGTTATTTACTAATAATAATAAAAGAGAAGTTGTTAATTTTGTCTGCATTAATATAATATATATAAATGTATTTACGTGTGAATTTTACTTGTATTTCGTACATATGTTTCCTAAAGAAAACTGTTTGTCCTGTTTGAATTTGTTACTAAAAAAAATAAACACAATTTTCATAAAATAAAAAAAAAAACTAATACTATACATTTACAACCCCTTTTGAAATCAGCCATTTTAAACCTTTCCAAGTTTTATTACTATTATTCATGTTTCCCAAATTTCACAAAAATAAAAAATAAAAAAAAAAAACAAACAAAAAAAATAATTATGAATCAATTCTTATGAAGTATTGAAGCTTAGGTAAAATATTAACTATTTATTAATTGCATTATATATATATAACACAACTTATTACTATTATATATAAAATAATAATTTATCTAAATTAATTTCGAACAAATTTAACTGTTGAAGTGCAATCAAGTTTTGAGAACAAAAAAAAAATGATAAATAAAAAAACAAACTATGCAAAACCAACTGAAACGAAATGGAACGACAATTATTAAATGAGGTATTAAATGAGTATTTGTAAAATGAAAAGAAAGAAAAGAACTTATTTATACATTAAACTATTTACCTTAATGCCTCGAATTAAGTTTTAATTGCAACAGAAAGAGATACATAAAGGGATATAAATACTGTGCAAAGCAGAAATATTTAGAATAATTTAAAAAGAATATGAAAGCAAACTAGAGAAACGTGTGGGTGTCTTGACTGGCTAGATAAGGTATATGTAAACATTTGTGTCTATCTTGATCTTAAGTTCTTTTGTTTTCCAAAAGTTTACTTTATTATTTCTTAAAAATCTTCTTTTTAAACATTTTTGACTAAATAACAAAATTAAGTCGGGAAAATAAACACCTACAAATCAGCACATAAATAATTTGAAGTTTAAATGTCGTTTTAGCGAAATAAATAAACTTAAAACTTGGCTAGTTAATTCTGAGATCAGATAATATATTTGTTCTTTATTTTATACAATTGCTGTTTTGTTGGACTGATATTATCAAAGTGAAATAAAAATCTCCAAAATACAAAATTTTCAAAATACACAACACAGTCAGGACACACTATATTTACCCATATTTATATATAACCAGTAAAGTCAAATAATAAAGTATTATATTCTATGCAAATATAAAGTATAGTATATACATACATATATATTATATTTATGGATTTGTATTATATAACTATTTGTGTTTATAAATTTGATGTAATTTAAAATATCTGTCCTGTTTTTTTTTTTTTTGTGTTGCGTACATATATGTTGAATTCGTATCTTATAATTGCGCATAGAATATACTTTATATTATTATAATATTGATTTATGAATTATATGTATAACAGCAATTTAAAGTCTTAAGGCTTAAATGTTGTTGCTACCGACTAGAGTCTTTTGAATACACAGTCAGTGGCATGTCTTCTATAAATTAAAAAAACAGTATGCCGGATTTAAGCTCCGCTTCAAGCAATACTTTTTAAATAATTGATTTACACTGTACTAAAAAGAAATTTATTAAGGTGTCTTTTATTTTATTTTCTGACTATGTAAATGATCTCGACAGAGGTCATAACACATTAGTAAGGTATAAACACAATAATGTATTATTTTCGCATATAAGAAAAAAATTACATACGAAATCAAACATTTTTTTTCGCAATGATAATTTGTTAATTATTCAATTTAATAATTGATTTATGTTTTTTTTTAAATAATTTGTTTGTAATGTTTATAAAAGAAAACATATTTCATTAATTACATTAAGCTGTTATTATATGATTGTTAATAAAAATTTATTTAAACTCAAAATTTTATACGTTTGTTATTTTTAGAACAATTTTATATTGATGTCTTCTGATAAGCGAAAAGATGTTGTTAGATAAATCAGGGTGGAATTTCATTTTGGTGATAGCAAGAAAAAACTGAAACTGTTGATGGAAACCCAAAATTCATAACGATTTACCCAGTGTAGGTATAATATAAACAGACTAAGTGGATTTTGCAAAATTAGGCTCTCATTATGATTAGCGAATCAAACGTTTAAGGAATCCGAGTATGGACTTTGTAGTGGGTATGCCTTTCTATAAAACATGCCAATTAATGAAGCTAACTATGAAACTCATAGTTTAATCTTCTCAGACGACAGACTTGAATCACTTTTTTTTTACTAGATCGACATGAAGCATCTTGCTCTAGCATAAGTTTGCTCTGACGAGTTCATTAGCTTTGCAGTTTCCAGGGAAATCACTGTTTCCCGTCAACCAAAAATTAATAAAAACCTTTACATGACTTTCAATACAAACTGCGTTTATTTTTAATGTCATTGTCAAATAAAGTAAAGTTAAGTTATTTATTTCGAAAACAATCGGAATTTTTACGCTTTAAGAATACGTACAATTTTTAAATATTGATTCAACTTTTATTATGTAATTTTGAGGCATGTAAATTCAAGTGGTATTTTGTGAAAAACTTCTTGCCACAGGCTTCGCATTTTAGCTTCTTTTCTTCGGTGTGTCTACGAATGTGAGTAACAAGGTTTCGTCTTGAGTTCATTTGCTTTCCACAAATGTCACACTTAAAGGAAGAAAGCAAAGATAAATTAATTTTGTTTTATCGTTTATAAAAGATTGTAACCCTTACCGGAAATACATTGTTTGAATGTGAGTCCATGTGAGCTGCACGGCCACTGGCTGTTTTGTAAGCTTTCTTGCATATAGTGCATTCAAATGGTCGCTCCCCCGTGTGCATTCTGGTGTGAATTTTCAATTCAGTTATCTGAGCGAATGACTTGCCGCATAACTCGCAAACAAATTTCTTTTCAATATGCCTAATTTCAACGTGTGTTTTCCAAGATTTGTCGGTGAAAAATGTGCGACCTAAAATATTTTTTTTTTTTTTAATGTGTAATGCTACCAAAAAAGGAAAATAAATCATAATATCCATAAAATAGAAAGACTTACTACAAAATTCACATTTGTACATCTTAGCAGTGCATTCTAATCTGTAATGATTCTGCAAGCTTCTAAAGTCTGGAATGTCTTCTTTACCGCAATATTTACAAGAAAGAAGCTTTGTAGACAAATGATTTCTTCGTATATGTTGATAGAAGTAATGAAAGTTAGAGTATTCAAAGCCACACTCGTTAGCAGGGCATCCCAACTTCGCCATATGAGTAACCATATGCATCTTAAGATCGTTTAAATTGGCAAATTCCGTGTTGCAACTGCCACACACCCAACACGCTTGTTTTGAATCTTCGTTTAATA
Organism: Baccha elongata; assembly: GCA_951217065.1. Taxonomy (NCBI): domain Eukaryota; kingdom Metazoa; phylum Arthropoda; class Insecta; order Diptera; family Syrphidae; genus Baccha; species Baccha elongata. The sequence goes on along the minus strand of OX578272.1, from coordinate 21,178,912 downwards.
GTTGTAGATCATTAAATGTATCTTCATCTTCTTCTGCATTATTTTCATAGTGAATCTGATGCAAATGGGATCTTAACTCATCAGGACAAATGAAAACCTGCCAGCATCTGGAACACTGGAGTAAACTTTCGGACGAAACAATAATTGCATAGTAATCATGCAATTGATCGTGATTTTCATCTTCGATTTGTATACGCTTGTTGCAGATCTTGCACATAAGAGTTTGAGATGGTTTTGGTTCACCTTCCTTGGCCATCTTGCGGTAACGTCTTTTTTTCGGAATCTGTGCTTCTTCATAGTCGACTTCCAATTCGTTCTGAACGATCCTTTGCTCGTCATTTGACTCATCAATTTCTTCCAAGTAAGCTTCTTCACAAAACTCACCATATATAGTGGTTGCTTCGTCTATAAACTCCACATTTGAGTGCTCATCTTCGTTCTGCTGCTCTGGAGTCATGGGTTCCAATTCATATACTTCACCTTCTTCTTCCTCGTTTTTAAAAACCTGTTCTTCGGCATCGAGACTCTTGACTACTGGTTCATCGCTCTCTTCGTCTAGATGCATTTCTTCAACAACTTCATATTCCACATCTGTTTCTATATCGGCTTCGAGCAATGTGTTGTCAGCCTCAGCAGCGACATAGCTCAATTCTTCATTAAATTCATCAAATTCTTTCTTCAAAACAATTTCTGAGTCAGTTTTGAAAATATCGGTAAGAAGTTTTTCTGTTCGGACGACGTTCTCTTTGAACTTGAAAAACTGAATGATTGACCCTTTGCATGTTTCGCAAATATGCTTTGGGAGATTCGGATTTGATACAACCTATTCGTAATGAAATTATCAGTCTCTATAAACTTTGTTTAAAATAAAACTTACATCAACTTGGAAACACGATGAAATTATTTCGGGAAGCGTTTTGATCTGTCCCTCGATTATGTGCTTCGTAAAAATGGACAGGGGATTCTCTTGTGGTTCCAGACAAATTCGACAAACATTTGCAGGATCCAGTTCCAAACTGCAAGCGGTGTCCATAGTTTGTTTACAAAATAAAGTTCAAGCTAGAATATGTTCAACGCTCGAAAATTAAAGCACGCGTCCAAGGGTCCAAATTATTTATCAAACCACACAAAGTTGAATGAAAATCTCATGAAATGAGGGTGTAACTTGCTGAATGGATATTTTTTTATGGCGTTGAGCACGCCATTTTGCTGTCAATTTTAAGTATGTTTGATTAGTCACTGGAGGCAGTATTAAGATGGTGGTATGTTTTAGAAGGTTGTTGTTCTTTGCCACTGGTATCGCTATTTTCCGATACTAGACGTTTTTCTTTTTAAGCGCGGAGCAGTGCACTGAGCTGTCGAAAATAGATCTGTGTTTGTTTTTTAGCTCCAAGCGCTCAGAGCGCCCAAGTTGTGTTTCTTTTTTCGACCAGAGCTTGCTCGAAGAGCACCAGAGCACGAAGTAGAGCACGGCCATGTAGTTTTCATGTTATTTCACAGATTGTGAGTTGATTTCTATTGATATGACAGTGAAGTGCTCAAATGTGTTTCATAAATAAATCAGAGCACTCGGAGCGTACTCTGCTCAGACCTCACTCGACAAGCTCAGACTCTACTCCGTGCTCTGCTAAGAGCTCCGATCTGATGACTCATCCTATTTCGCCAACAAGCTCCCTTAGGCGTTTTTCTTTTTTAGCTCTGAGCAGAGCACGGAGTAGAGCCTAAGCTTTTTGAATATCGTTCCGAGCGGTCTGATTTAATTATGAAACACACTTGAGCACTTCACTGTGATGTCAGTAAAAATCAACTCACATCACAATCTGTCAAATAAGATGAAAACAACATGAAGTTGACCGCGCTCTACTTCGTGCTCGATCTACTCCATCATTTTATCTTGAGCGCTTTGCGCGCTCGGAGCTAAAAAGGAAACACAGATCTATTTTTGACAGCTCCGATCTAAAAAAGAAAAACGCCACTTTTTGAAGCTTTTCTTTTGTCGATTTCCATGGTTCCTTTTAAGCTATTCGTATTTTGTGGTTGTCATGTAAATTGAAACGAGTGATGAAATTGAAACGAGTGATGAAATTGAAAATTGCTTGAAAAATTAAAATAAGGGTTTTTTTGGCACCATGCTTTTTGAATGGAACAGTATCACACGTGTACAATATAAATGCTACAAACAGATAGTTGTGTCAGATTTCCACACAGCCTTTTCACGCAAATAGGAAAACAAAAATTTGGACAGTCTCGTCAATGGGGGTTCGAGTCAACCATGGATGATATTTACAACAACCACATTTCCAAATAGCACTCTATCTAACCACATTCTTGGGTGGTGTAACTTAACTCGCTGTTCAAAAAAGCTAGTCCGTGTTTATTAATAACGTTTTGACATAAGTTCCGGAGTAAACGATAACTCATCGATAAATCGGGTTTATAAATAAAGGTATCAGGGTTTATTTCGTAAATTTTTTAAAACGTACAAGCGTCAACACCATAGAATAATAAATAAATAGAACATCAACTCAGGAGGCTCCACCCACTTTTGCCTACAAACTTTGAAAACTGCAGAGATTTAACTCTGTATGCGCGCCCTTGCATTTCAAATGGGACTGTCAAATTTGGCTAGACCATACATTCTTACAATTTTGCATTTTGCTGTTCACACGTATTCATGTATAGAAAAGCGTGTGTAATTGTTTTTTTCTACGAGAGGAGACGGAGGATTACAAGTAGATGACCTGTGGTCAACACCAATGTTCAGGTTCAATGAGTCTAATGTGAACATCCTGCTTAAGATTTCTTTTTAGGGGTGCAATTTTAAGAATATAAAAACAAACACAGCTAGAATGCCTAATTTCGAAAAACGTCAAATATTTTGATGTAAAAAAAATTTTGTACATTTTGACTTTTGTGTCTTTTTTCTGTTTCTGAAAAGCAAATTCACTATTGAATTATGGAGTTACTATACAGTGTAAAGAAGAAAAAACCAACTATAAGCAATTGGACTGTTCCAAATATTCCAACAACATGCACGGTTTCCAGTCAAAACATTGTGGCTATTGCCACAGCCAACCAAATTATGGAAAATCCAAACGTATCTGCGGAGTCCTGGGGATCTCATGTTTATGTCTGTGATATTATAGCTCCATGGCATGTCTTCAAAGTGTGTTCGAATAAGTTTCCTATCACAGTTTTAGAATGGAGCATTAGCGGCGAATATTTACTGACGGCCGACACAGGCGGTTTTGTCAAACTATGGACGCAAAAAGCACAACTCATTAACGATTGGATTCCAATTTATTCTGTGCATTTCGAAGGGGAAGAAATAATCAATTGTAAGTTCTTTCATAACGGACGCAAGCTAGCATTTCCATCCGAAAAAAGAGACGTTGCTATGTATTTGGACAAATTTGTTCGAATTAAATATCCTCCATCAGTTCGACAATTTGGAGGTGTCGGAGCAGAGGGTTGTTTAATAGTTACATCATCAGGACTATTGGGAACATTTCTAATACCACAGCTACGCAACATAAATTGCAATAGCAATGGGGATGGTCCTCCGTCTGTCCCACAGACGATCGAACTCAGTTCTGTGACTCATAGCCTGGGACTAACTCGAAACTTTATTACCACTGTATCGGTGGCGCATGGTAAAACCAGTAATCTCTCTAGTGGCCACTTTAGAATAGCTATTGCTAGCGGAGAGCAGAATAGGATGATGATACAATGTTTTCGCATAATGATCCAGCTGACGGATGGTAAGCCAATTATAAGCAGTCAATCGTTGCCAAGTTTTTTCCTTTATGAAGGAGCCGGCCGTGATATTGCAGACTTGAAGATTTCACAGCTGCGTTGGGAGACCATGGATGAGGCTGAATCAGTTATTGTAGTTGCAAATAACTACGAAAGTAGCTTCGTGGAACAATGGACACTTGTGCAGAAAATAACTCCAATACACAAATTCTTACAGATCAACAAAACTGAAGTGTTTCAGAATACTTCATGGAAGAATGTGGCTAGCATGCAGTATCCCAGTCTGGTTGTAAATATTTGTGTATCGAAAATGGTATTTGATAATCCGTTTGTATTCCTACTGATGAATGACAATTCCATTCAAGTGTTGGGCAGAGGATTTAAGAAATTCAGTTCATCTTTGCCTATAAATAAACTTATAGAAACAGATATTTCTTGTAGACAGCCAAGGGTTGAGATTCAATTAGTTGCGCTGGATGTAACTTTTATGGGACATTTACTTGTTTGTTTGGACTCTTGTGGTCAAATGTACGTACTGAAGGTACCACAAGCATATCACGAACAATGCACTAGTCAAATTTCACTGGTGGCGCATAAAGTTTCTCTACTTGAGTACAGCATAATGACAGGTAAATTTTCTAATAAAATAACATTGTAGTGGTTGAATAATGAACTTCAATTTTCAGGTTACGATGCAACTGACATGTTTATGTTATTCCGTTCAAACATTCTCGATGCTGTGATTGAGAAACTTTCTGAGAATTTCACACGCCAGCCATCTTACGTTCAACAATTTTATTATGTTAGCTTTCTAACATTAAAAACAAATCTATGTCGCATGCAAGTATCTGGACAATCGCGAGCTAATGATTTAAATAGTTTACTTATGTTACACTCGGTTTTAATTGCATTCAAAAGTCTACTACGTCCATCTGATCTCACCAGCCATGATAAAGGTCCGGCAGAAAATCTTGCAATGGTTCTATCTGAATCTGTGCCTGACGTTGATAAGGTTTTACTGCACTTGGATCCTAAAGATTTTACTGTTGAACCGGCAACACTTCAAAGTTTGCAACAACTAATTCAATGGGTTGCCGATTTGGCTCTCAACATTTTAGCCAAACTGCCACAAAATATTGTCCAACACAATAAAAATATCGGCTATGACATCAGCAAAGACATTGTTGCGTTAAACAGTATTAGAGAACTACTTGTAATGATACGAATATGGGGTCTTTTAAATACACATTGTTTGCCAATGTTTCTAAAATCAATTGAAAATCTCGACATACTCGCAACGTTATTTCGTTTACTAACACGACTTGCACTAAATCCATCAGAACCCGATGAAGTACTTCTTGATGAATGTTGCGGTTTGCCAACACATGTTTTAATTCCTCAGCTGCAAGCAACAACATCAAATGTTTCTTTGAATTCGCCGTTGATCTTTTACAAAACACCACCGCTCTTTTTTAATTATAATGTGGAACTGGACTATTTGAAAGTTTTCAACGAACATCCACATATAGAGGGTTTTCTTTGTAATGATGGAATATTGGATAGTGTAAGAAATATTCAACTAGGCAAAAAGCCTGTTGCAGTTCGGCAGTGTCTGAGGTGTGGGGCTTTTAATAGTTATACTAGTGTAGCAAAAACAGCAGCAATGAAAGCATGGGAACAAAGGTGGGATCGGTGTCGTTGTGGAGGTTATTGGAAGCTAACGATGCCTTATGCTTGTAAACAGCGGACTGAGACCCCAAGATTTTGACTTGTAAATTCATGTGAATTTATATGATACATAAAATATAAAAAAATAAAATACATTTTTAAAAATTAAACAGTTCTTGATTATTTAACAATAGAGATTCAAAAAAGATCAACGAACATACTATCATTCAAGTAAAAATTCCAAATTGAATTGCAGCTATTAAAACTAAAAAACTTTTGAATACTGAAGAGTTGCAGATGTGTGGATAATTATTGCATGATAAATTCCACGATCAGCCTTTACGTTAATAAGTCTGAATAGATTAATGTTTTGTCTAATAACATAAAACTAAATAAACAACATTTCAAATACGAAACTTACCAAAATAAGTTTCGTATTTAAATTCTTTAAAATTTGTTTTGGTGAAACTGGATCTTTATCTGGTAATTTGTTCACTTGTTTCTTGTTTAAAAAATAACTAACCAACTATTATTAATATAGGATCTTGTTGTTTGAGTTACTTAATTTGTTTTTTTTTTATTTTTCTAGTGTTTTTGAACAGAATATCCTTACGATAAGTTATTTAATTGAATTGGTAAATAGTTTCTACTTTTGAAATGATTGCAGTAAAGTTTGTTTTTCTTTTTCCTTCTTTTTAACAACGTCCAAACTTCTCTGTCTCCAAGTGCTTTTCCTTAATTTGATAGGTCTGCTGCCAACATAGCGTCCTTGAAATATATATTAAAAAGATTATTTAAATTAACTAGAAACATTTCGTTGTGAAAGAGTTATGGTTGTATCAGTAATGAAATGAAATGATAATATAAACCTACCACAAGTGTACAAATTAATACGCCGAAATCGTATGTAAGGAAAAGTCTATGACTGTTGTTGGAAATTTAAGCCTTCACTACAATCTCTCCGAAAACTAAAAATAGCTGTCTGAATCCGTAGTAGCAAGCACACAATTTTCGATTCCAGAATTCATCCTGCGTAAACATGAAAATTCTCAAGAGCCTAATAAATCTCATAACGCGATAATGACGAAAAAGAGAAACTAGAACTATTTCTACTAAGAAGAAAAGAGAACAAAGCTCAGTTATAAAAAAAGAGCTGGCTATTAAGCGGTGATGGTGGACAAAATACCTGTGTTAGATGTAATAAAGCAATCGAAACGGACGGTGACAGATACCATCATAAAACCTGGAAGATTGGAGTGAACACGGCAATTAAAATACTTCCAAAAATATTACAGTTGCATCATGAAAATATGTTCAATGAATGGACCCTCACAAATTATAGAATAATCAACCTCCTATTATCACATATTATGTTTTGTTAGTTTCTGTATTGTTTGAGCGTCACTATTGGTCCTTATTAATGTCGTCTTCAAACAGGAAAGACTATCGTCAAGCAAATATCCCCTCATTTTTTAAAATAAATTGAGTAGCAAAGAATTTAACATCGAAGATTATAAATATAGTGACAGTGTAAGTTTGCAGTGGAAGTTCGTAGGAGAGCAAGGTCATAACTACTGTAGGTTGACCAAGCAGAAGAAGATAAAACCTAATGTGCGAAATCAGCCTTCATTTCCCAACAGGTGGTCGTGAATACAGAAATTGAGGACGGAAATCTTTTCGGTGCAATTGAAATTTATGAATAAAGGGTACAGCGGTGATAAAATGTGTTTACTAACATTCACAAAAAAAGTTTTCGTTATTTGACTTTTCCTTTTATCGGCATGGAATATTGGTATGGAAAATTCTACTTCACTACCGATAGCTTTGGCAAAAAAAACACATACATTAGAGTAATTTATGCCTTAGTGTAAAAATTCAAGGATCAACATTTAATAAGATCAACATTATTGTAACTATTTTGGTTCTACAAACGAAAGGCAGGGTTATGAAGAGCTAATTTATTTTACACGACAAAATGGTTCGAAGTACCTATAGGAGTGATAAAACACTGTGAATTTATTAGGATGAGAAGTAAAACACAAGTCTAGAAGGTTTTCAAAATTATTGGCTACGTAAGTAGTTTCAGTTTCCCAACCGCCTTCTGACAAGTTTATTATTAAACTACCGAAAAGTTATTTCAAAGGGAATTTCAAATAAAAAGAACTCACCATCCATTTCTTTCATTGCACGAATGAAATCAGCGGGTTCCCTGAAACTAACAAATCCGAAGCCTTTACTTTTGCCAGTCCTTTTATCTCGAATAACACGAGCCTTTTGGAACGATGGAAATTTATTAAAGATCCTTGTTAGAATTTCATCGTTTACATCATTCCCTAAATCTCCACAAAATATTCTAAAATCATTGTCAGGCCAATCGGCTAGCGACGAATCCTCCCAAATCTGTCCACCAGCCACTCTAACTGTCTTTCTATCTTTTTTCTTTTTCTCAGTTTGAAAAGATTGAAGTGCAGATGAAGCACGTGCAGCTTTGATAGCTTCCTCAGCAATCGGATTTGGTCCAGATTTCTCAGCTTTTAATTTCTTCAACTTTTGAGTTACATCAAATTGAATTGCATTTATATCGATGTGTGGAGCAGCAGCAACTTGAGAAATATTAACAGATTGTCGACTTTGGTAAAATTTCGGAGCACTACTCAGAACGACGGGCGTCGGATTTGCTTTGGATGTGTCTGCATTTGTTGGTACAAAAGTTGAAAGAAACGATGGTGGTATCGGCAAGGGTGGTGGAGCTGGTGTACGATTAACTGGAACCTGGTTTAATTTCTGTTGTGTTTGACTGTAAGTATTTGAACCAATAATTGGACGAACTTGGTTCGGAACAAATATATTACGATTTGGGGCTGCAGATGGCTTCGATATTTCTGCCTCAAAACTGAAATATGTTTTTTTAGTTTAATTTTGTGATTTGATCTGTAATGATTTTATTATCTTACCGAGACATTTCATCTTCCATTGCTTTTCTTTTTTCTCCCATATTTGCAATTGTAATTGTTATTTAATTTATCTAAACGTTTATTTTCTTTCAACAAATTAAAAACACAAGTCCCTAGCTAGTCTTACCCAGTGCTCCTAGATGCCTTGTGCCTTGAAAAACGAAACGACTACTTATAGAACTACTTGAATTTTGACAGCTTAGAGTACAGTATTACCAGCTTTAAAACACAAATATCCCTTAAAATTTTATTTTTTTTCAAATGTTTATTGAACACAGGTCATCAACTTGTACTTCTCCGTCTCCTCCCGTAGATACAAAAATTACACGCGCTTTTCTATACGTGAATACGTGTGAACAGCTAAATGCAAAATTGTAAGCTATACTGCCTGAACACAATAGACTGCTGCAACTGTAACTGGAGCTGTAATAATGTCGTACGTCTCGTTTTTTGCGTGATATTTTGACAGCTATTCCGGTTGCAGCTCCAGTTCCAGCACCGTCGCTATTGTGTTCAGGCAGATAAACCTTTACACGGTTAGTCATTTGACATCAATCAGTTATATAGTGTTTGTAAAAATAAGTCTGTATGCGTGCATTTGTTTGACGAAAAATCAAAACCCTTTTGATTTTGCCTGATGACTGATTATATGGGTACTAACATCCTCTGACTGACCGTGTAAAGGTCGCTTTAGTTCAACTCACGATAAATAGAAATAGAAGGTATGTTCACTCAAGATAGTCGAATCGCCATTTTGTCGATTTCACAGATGATAGTGACGTCACTATCATTTTTGACTATTTTTTACGTCTTATGCGATGACTATTATTATTAAATTAAGCATTTAAGATGCGTTTGCTGAAACGATACCTTTCATTTGTGTTCTATATAAATACTTAAGTGACAGTTTATGCAAAGGAAAAAGTACTATTTAAGGATTTAAGGGCCAACCATAATAGTCGTAAGCAAACGAAAGCTAATGTCATACTCATAGTTCTACGTCAAGTTTCCTTAAGTGCCGCCATTACCTTCAGTCGACCATAATGGTCGCACGCACACGCAAGCCAATTTTACATGTATTTGGCTGGCTGTCAGATTTACGTACGTAAACTGCGCTCTGGAGCGCTCTTTACGTACGGAGGCAAAAGTGAACGAAAACTTGCCAAAACTGAGCAATCCGACCTTATGTGCGCACTATACAAATTCCTTGTTCTCGCTAATTTCGTACGGCACCGTACGTACTAAATCAACTATTATGGTTCTGCCTTTATGTAGAATACAAATGCTTAAGTATTATTTCATTAAATGGCCCTAAATCCATTAATTGTAAGTGAAATGAAAAGAAATACTTTTTAATTTTTAGACATAACGAAGTGAGCATACGTATCTGTTTATCGTGAGTTCAACTTATCTGTCAAAATGCAAAATTGACAGGCTGTATTTTTTTGTTTGTATTCAACGAAATTCGAACACGGAAAAATAAAATAAAAGTCATTTTTTCAGTGTTCTCCTTTGTTATTGGTAATTTTATACAATTTACAATTTTAATAAAAATACCGCATTCTTTTTGCAGATCACGTACCTAGCTGTGTCTCTTAATTCTTTTTCAATCCCAAACACATCTAACATGTGCTATTTCTGTTGCGTGATGAAATGTCAATTTTCAAATGCCGGTGAAAACTATCGTGAATCGTGATTTTTATTAAAGTTTAACTTCATTTCAAATTAGAATTTTTATCACATAAATGAAGGCAGTACGTTACACCAACTAGTTTTCTTTAGAATATAACAATTTATTTAACGTTTGCCAATGTTTTCCAAATCAATTTCTTATAAAAGAGCTCTTCTCAAGTGCTTTCAAAGAAATAGTACTTTTAAAAAGTCCGAAATATCTGATAAACATATCATAGTAGACTCGAAAGTGATAAATGAATTTAAAAAAACCCTCAAAATAAACGAAGTGCCGGTAAAAGATGGATTTACATGTTTACAAATAGAATGCAGAATATGTACAAATCAATCTTCGAGCTCAGCATTTGTAAACAAAACAACAGGTTTGTAAGTAGTGAGTTAAAGACTCCTCATTACGTTATTATTAATAGTTGGAAATAATTGTATTTATTATAATGTTTTCATTTCATCATAAGGGTTATTCATGTGTCCATCATGTGAAATCAAACTTGCACTTACGGAAGTTCGAAAGTGCTATGAAGAAAATTTTCGGATCAAAGAGATGAACTTGAAGAAAGAGGAATATATACCTGTGGAAAAAATTGTTGATGAAGTTCCTAAAGAAATCTGCGACAGCCTTAAATTAACTGCTATTAGTCAATTTCAATTTCAAAAGCTTGGAGTAAGGTATGATTCGATTACTGGAAACCTTTACTTTCCATTAACAAATGCTGCTGGAAAACTAGTAGGTGACAAAATTTTGAACTCAGCCACACTCAAAGAGGAAACATTGCCTAGAGAAAATTGCTCTGGTATCCTATACAATGGATCTCCAGGAGCTTCAAAAGCAATCCTGGTTTCAAATATTTTGGACTTCTTAGCACTCTATGGACAAAAAATCGATGGGTGTGAGTATGCTTTAAATTCTGTCATCTTTTCCAAACTTAACTCATTTCTTCAAACTCAAAGACAACATTGTTTGCTTACCATACTCGCTTAATTCACTGCCTCAGGAATGCTTACCAGCTCTTGAGATATACAAAGAAATCATATTCTGGTTTGACTTTGATTCGGCCGGATGGGATGTGGCACACAATTTTTCGATTAAGTTAGAAGAGAAACGATGTCTTTTTATACGACCCACTGACACACAGCCAACACCTTATAAAGCAACGAAAAAGCACTTAAACCTTAAGCACATAATACAACGAGCAAATACAATTAGGCACAAATCAATTACAACTTTCAGTGAACTGAAAATGGACATACTTAGTGAGTTGCAAAATATCGAAAAGGTAAATGGCGTTAAATGGAAAAGGTTTCCTATTCTAACTAAGCTGCTTAAAGGTCATCGAAAAGGTGAACTGACGATTTTGACTGGGCCTACAGGTTCGGGGAAGACAACTTTTATGTCCGAATATTCCTTAGACTTGGCACTACAAGGGGTCTCTACATTGTGGGGTTCTTTCGAAATTAGAAATACAAGGCTTGCGCTAACATTGTTACGACAATATGTTGGATATCCATTAGATGATAAACTACATGAGTTTGAACATTGGACAAGTGAATTTGAAAAATATCCCATGTATTTTATGACATTTCACGGCCAACAGAGTATTAAAGTTGTCATGGAAGCTATAGAACATGCTCAGTATGTCTATGACATTAAGCATGTTATTATTGACAATATTCAATTTATGATGGGCATGTCTATGATTAATGACAAATTCTTCGAACAGGATGCAGTGATAAGTGCATTTAGATCATATGCAACGCGTAAAAATGTACATGTTACGTTAGTTATGCACCCACGCAAGGAACGTGAATCTGAAGAGTTGACAACAAGTTCTATATTTGGCAGTGCCAAGGCTACACAGGAGGCTGATAATGTACTGATCATACAAGATAGAAGACTAACATCCGTGGGAGGTAAAAAATTCTTGCAAGTAAGTTGAATTCAATTTTTATTCAATTTCAAGATAAATTGTACAGTAAATAAATATTTGCTTGTTTTAATTCTATTTCAGGTTGCCAAAAATAGATATACTGGAGATCTAGGGATAATGCCATTGGAATTCGACAAAGATGGCCTTAGTTATGTTAAAAAGAAGAAGAAAAAAGAAGAAATAAAAAATAAATAGGCTTTAACGAGTTTGTTTTAAATATTTGCAAAACCATTTGGTGTAACTTTGGTCTCTACAATCAAAATGTGGTGCAGACACCTCTTCAGTTAAGTAACTCAAAACGTAGTGCGGATAGTCATACTGAACCTCGGCTGGTTATTACTGCTCGTGTGCTTATTAGTTACCCTATCACAGATCCCACTAAACACCGGATACTTATATCATTAATTTGTGAGAAGGTGTTTTCCAATACAGGATTCTTTAAAAAAATATGTAGGTGAGACGAGTAATGACCGTCGACATCTAGAGGGTAGTCAGGCGTTAACCTAGACTACTGGATTTTTTCGATTTTGGGCGGAAGTAACACTACAGTAATCATAAATCTTAGAATAATTACTGAGCTAGATACTAATCTCGTCACGTCGGTTATCCCAATAAAACGTTTAAAAAATAGGTCTTGTAACATTGGAAGTAAAGTTTAACAAGATTCAGCAATACAAAATATGAGAGGAGTTAGTTAACTGGATGCTGCTTCCCAATTAAAATGAAATGACTTCAGAATTAAAATGAAATCTTAAATGAAATCTAGTTAGCAGTTGAGAGTCTTTCATCCCCTTATGCCATTTTAGCGATAACCATGTGTATCAGAAGCCGTTATTTTTGATACGAAAGGTTTTTTTTACAGTGATTTTAGTACCACACAGACAATTACGACTCTTTGTGGTATCATCACGGTGGTTGTGATTTATTGGAAATAGCTAATAAATATTGGGTGGTATATTTATTAGCTATGACTAGACTAATACAAGGTTGGGATGTAGGTGGGCTTTTCGTGATACTAGTGGGTATATGCGTGTTGCCGTTAATGCTGATTTGATATCTGAGATGTATAGCTTTGCTCTTTACAATTCATAGTAATCAAAGCTATTGTTAGAAACAAGAACGTCTCATCAATTGGATAGAAAAGAAGAATAAAATTTTAAAAATATTCCCTCTTTCGAAAGTATAAAAATCGCAATTAATAATTGCTACGAGTTTAGTATGTTATCTTGAAGATTGCAATCAAAAGCGAAAGTACATAATTTTTTTTATGCTTGATATAATAATTTGTTTCTTTTTTTTTATCTAAAAGGTTTTATTTCATAAATTGTAAAAAAAAATAAAATTAACACTTATATAGAGAGTAGGTGGTTTTAAATAGGTAAACTGCTTAATAAATCAACGACTGTTGTTGAATCTTCTAATGCATTTTTGTATTTAACCTCCGTCTTACTAAGAAGTTTACCGTAACTTTGTTTATTAAAAGTTTTACCTTTTGCGTGGCCAAATGAAAAGTTAACATTAGTTTTCAAAGATTGACTTTTTCCATCATTCATTGGTTCGTCCGATATCATATTCTGTTTGGCTGAACCATTCTTACCAATCATGCACAGATTTTCAAAGCGGAAATTTTGCGGAAACTTATGTACACTGATGCAATGTTCTTTTCTTTCTTCGGCTGTGGCGCTTTGGTGAACACATTCTTCGATAAAGCAAAAGTACATACATTTGGTTTTAGACTGCACGGCAAAATAGGAATCGTGATTTTCTGATAGATGTAAATCTAACAAATGAGGTGTTGGAAGGCTCTTTTTACATTGGCTACAAATGTATCTGTGAAGGCTGTTGTAGTGGCTCTGGTAGGCAGAGACAGATTTAAAAACACTGTCACAGCCGGCAATGTTGCAGAAAATTTTGTTTCTGTAATTTGAGAAGTTAGTTTTAAAGTTGTATACCTAATTGAAATATCACATTGTTTATTACTTTGATTCATCATGCTCTTCATCTTCGACTGTAATAACACCCTTCTTCAGATATTTAGGAAAATATTTAATATCATCAAAAAAACTATTGGATGCTGTTTTCAAACCACCTTCCGTTATTGTTAAACAGCTAATTATATCTTCGTTTTTTATCATTACGTTTACCTAATGATAATTATTGTAATACTTTTTCTTTGTTTAAACCTTTTCTCAACTACTTTTTGCCTTTTTGGATTTTGGAAGGAATTGAATTGAATTGAATTTTATTGAGTCTTTTAGTTTCGAGTTACATTTTTGTCTTATTCTAATTCTAATTCTTGTTCGCTTTAGCGAGTACAAAAGTGGCTGTAATGTATGGCCTTCTTTTTCAGTTGTGTATAATGTAAAGCCTCGTGGCGAACAGTTATTATATAAAAGATATATAGTTACACTACTTTTGCTCATAAGTGTTATTTTTTTTGCTTGAGACGGAAAGTCACATATATATTTACAAATACCTTAAAAACTAACACTAAAATAAAATAATTTACATTGAGAATAAAATTTCTTTTGAAGTTAGAGCGAGAGCTCAGTACTTTTACTATATATGCAATGCATATATTATGTTTAAATTATTAACACTTATAAATGGTATGATTAGATAGCTTGATAGAGCGAGACCGCCCTAGGAATATACGTAAATAATTAATTATTAAGTTTTCAATGAAAATTTGATTGAAACAAATTATATTACATTAAAATATCAAAACGATAAAGTGAAACTATCACAGTATATTTAAATATTTGAACACTTTATATGTATGAAGACAGAAACACTGTTGCACGCTGGATTGTCACGTTATAAAATTGTTGTCACGTTATAAACTTTACTGTTGTAGTCGATGCCTGATGTACCGTTGGGTATCTAGCAGTAAAATATTAGCTGGGTGGGAAGTTTTCGTCCATCGATGTCGTTATATGGAGCGCTATGTACATCTCTCACAAAATGTTACTTCCATCCTGGCCATTGCTGGTTGCTTGGAGCGCTGTTGAACACCAATCCCTAATGTTGCTTCCTAGCTCCGTATTTGCTGCTTTAATAAGCAGTCCGAATTACTGGGGGACAGGCCACCCTGAAACTACTAACTTGAGTTACGTTTTTAACTTAAAATTGACGGAGGTCCAAAGACCACCGTCGCTACCACTTAATTGACGGTTTTTTTTTTTTTCTAGTTACTTTTTGCTTTTTACTTTTTATTACTTTGCTGGTGGCGCAAAGGCAGCGCCACCGTGTGTACCCTACCCACTTGGGAGCAAACACCCGGATTTTGGAAGGACAGCCGCCGAAGTTTGATTTTTGAATTTGTCAAATTTTTTGAAGAGTGGGGAAATTGGTCAGTTCAAGTAACTTGAGTTCTTCAAAATCGGTCACTGTCACAGTCATCTGTCACTGAAAAATTATAACAACAGGTTGTGTTCGTTTACTTTCAAAAGCTAATTGTGATTAGTGTTAATTGTTAATTGCGATTGTGTTAAGGTTGCCTCACAAGTCTCTGCATCTGGAGAACAGCAGAAAACTAAAAAGAGCTAGATATAAACCTTTATCACTAAAGACAAAAATAGTGACAGATGCCATTATTTGAACTTCCTATAAAATACTGCTGTCAAAGTTATTTATCCCAGTCTTCAACATTAGGCGTGTTTTATTAAAAAATATTTTACTTTATATAAAGTAGAGTAAATTTTTTATGCACTACAATTTAACGAGATGTTCATAACACGGTGTCTCCACGATCAAGATTTCATTGAATACGAGAAAGCATTCTATTAACTTTATAAAACATCCACCTAATCTATCCCTAGAAGTTGAAACAGAGTGAACAATTTAAAGAAAAGAGAAGAGAATAACTAATGACAGACAGAATATTGTTCAGAAATTCTATAACTATTTGCTATAAAATGCAAATTTTTACAAAAAATTTACTAATATATATTTAGTTGAAATAATAAAGTATTTTATTGGAGACAAATTAACAAAAAGCAAAAATATATTGCAAAATTCATTGACATCTTAAATCAAAGCAATCAGTAAAAAATGTGTGTGATGAGTAATTTGCAAGGAGATTTGTAAGAGATTAGTTATTAATCATGAAGATTAATCGTACTTCAAGTTTTAACCCATCTATTTGGCAGATTATCTATCGAAATCAGTGGTTTAGAAATTTGACCCACCTTGATTCTACAACTGGCCCTTAGCATTTAAATTTGCATGGTAAATCTACTGATTTAGAAGGAGACTATGAATAAATTTGGTCAAATCAAGATTAAGCGCTTGGTGGAAAAGTGTGGTCTCTAGCAATAACCAATCGCTAACCACGCGTTTATATAAACACGCGGCTTAAATTTTAAAGACGAGTTAATTTGTTTGCTTACCAATAACCATTTTGAACACGTCTTTTACTAACTAGCGCTCTACTACAAGATCTATTACTTTCGCTGTCAAAAATAACAGCAATGACATTTCGGTAGAAAAATAATTAATTTATAAAAAAAAATTGCCTCTACCAGCAGCTTCTTCATCGCTGGTTTCCAGTTTGAGGACCGACTTCGTTTTTTCACTTTTTTTCCATTTTAATTTAAATGTTGATTTTTTTTCTGAAATCAAACCGAGTATGTATATCTTTGATTCTTATATACAAATTAATTTTTACACTCCTAAGTCCAGATTTTCGCTTAGTTTTGATAGTTAAGAAATATCGGAATCACTACCAAATAAATTTTATCATATGGTGCACTGATGAATCGAGTTCTGATGATGAAGGGCAAAAAGATTTTGTTGTGTGTATAATTTTATGTTTGTTTATTTATAAATTGGCGAGAGGGAGACAAACTGCGTTCGCACTAACTTTTTTACAATATCAAGTTGGCAGTATCACACATTGTTGTGTTTTTTTTGCATTTTAATTCATTTTTTATTTTTCCATTTTCTTATATTATATATCTTAATGCTAGACAAAAAATCTTAAACAACTAGCTTACATATTAACTTAACTAACTTACTGGCCCCATACGGGCGCTCTAAATTATACTATAACTATATTTAAAAATGCCTTTCGGCGTAAAGACTAGTTTAAATTTAAAATTTAATATAACTTAAACCTAAACAAGAAAATTCTTTAAAAACTTGTTTTCCATGACATTATTTTTATTTATTTAAAAACTTAAAACTACCCTTTACCTAAATAAAACTAAATTAACCTAAATAAAACTAAAATATACGTAAATATACGTACATAACTTAAAATTACTTAAAAATACTTAAAATAACTTAAAACTAGAACAGCCACCAGCAGCATATTTTTTTTTTTTTTTTTTTTTTTGAAGCAACCTATGTATATGCCCACACGCTTATACATAAGCATATATTGACATATATGCATATGTAACAGCGCCAAATGCGCATACCCACAGACAAACGATTTTATGGATTTTTAACATTTTTTTTTTGGTGCCACCGTTACTGTCCTACTTAATCTACCTTAAAAATATGTAGGTCGGCCAAGGCAACAACTTTGACTAACCATCAATATCAAGGTGGTCACCCAACCACCAGTATTTTTTAACTTGCTTATTCAAGTCCTTTTTGTCCCGAAGGGGCACAGCTCATTGTTGTGTATGTGAAAGCAAATGCAAAACTCACTTCAAATCGAGATTTCGAGATTTTGATCTAGACGTAATCTAGATTTGATTTGTTTGACCAATGAAACGCAAAATCTAAAAAAGATGTCAAAAAAATATATCTAGATCAATAAAAAAGTACCCTTTGCGACCAATGAAAAACCACATAACACATATGGAGGTTTTTGCATTTACTATGTATGTAGGTACTGATACATTACTGACAATCTTTTCCGGATGAACTATGCTACCATGTTAACTTAACGACGTATCAGACGTATCTACATTTTGGTTCTCTTTTTTCATGTTTTTAACTTTTACTTTTTTCTGTTGAGGTTGATAAATGAATATTCAATATATGAAAGACATTTGTCAAAACACAAAAAAATTGCAGTTAAATACTAACAAAAATAAAAGGCACGACTGGGTCGGACAAACTTGCTATTGTGTATAAGATTACCAACTATTGGCTTAGAATATTAAGCAAGAAACTATAACAAATTCTAACGAAAAACTTCCTTATTGGTAAAAAATCAGTCTCCCAAAATTTTATCAAAATCGATCGTATTTTTGTCGAGACAAATCTGATTTTCTATTGAATTTATAAGGCAGGTACCGTTAATAAGGTGATTTTGAAAAAAATTCTAACGAAAAACTTCTTTTTTGGCAAAAAATCAATCACACAAAATCTTAACAAAATTGATCGTATTTTTTCGAGAAAAGTCGGATTTTCTATAGAATTTATATGGCAGGTACCGTTGATAAGGTAATTTTGAAAAAAAAATTCTTAAGAAAAACTCTGTCATTGGCAACATATCAGTCACACAATATTTTATCAAAATCGATCGTATTTTTTTCGAGAAAAATTTTATTTTCTTTAGCGTTTATATGAAAGGTACTGTCTAAGGTCATTTTGAAAAAAAAAATTTAACGAAAAACTTCATTATTGGAAAAAATCAGTCACACTAAATTTTATCAAAATCGTTCGTATATTTTACGAGAAAAATTGTATTATCTTATTTGCCAGGTACCGTTAATATGTAAACTTATTCTGAAAAAATGAAAACACAACCTTTGGCTACAAATCCATTGTACGAAATTTTATAAAAATTTATCGTATTTTTAACGAGAAAAATGAAACTGTCTAAAACGCTTGTAAGGTACCGTTAAATATCTAGTTAAAAACAATTTTTTTTTGGCTAAAAACATCAGCGTTTTAAAAAAATCAGTCATGTTAAATTTGATCAAAATCGATCGTATTTTTTTCGAGAAAAATTGAATTATCTGTTACTTTATATGGCAAACCGTTATTTTCAGACCTAGGATAAAAATCAAAAATACGCCTGGGCATATTACTCTAAAAATAAAAAATAGGCCCAACCGTTTAGGCTGTATAGGTGTCGATAAATCCAGACTGAAAGACGGACAAACAGACACACAGACAGAATTGTCGGACCTACTTTTTTCGTTGAATGTGTTTGAACAACAACAACAACTTAAACGAATTTTTTTTAAACGAATTTTATTTACTCGTTTACGAATATTATTATTGTTTTTTTTCTATCTTTGGCTGGAGATATAGCTATTTCAAGGATTGCCAATTCCTTTCATCAGTCTCCTTTTAGTGGTATTGATCTTTAATCCAATTTTATTGTGAAAAACTTTTTTCACATGCACCTCGTGAGATTCGAACCCACGCCTTCAGATTTTACTCAGTCTTCGAAGTCGTATGCACAACGCATTCCACCGCTTATGACCACTGATGACACAGGTCGAAATGTTATGTTTGTTTTGATTTTTCAAACGCATTTGGAGTTTTTTTCGTGTTCTCTATGATCGTAATGTCATGTTTGATTGTTATATCAAAACTTTTTGTTTTACGAATACAAGTAATCGCAAGTAAAAATAAAGCTCTCTTAACTTAAGTTTCTACCATTTCATTATTTTCCGTTAACATTGATTGTTTAATAGACATACAAAGATGATAGATCCTTAATGTTAAACGATTTTTTCAGAATATAAACTCAAGAATTAATTCTCAAAATATGGTTCATGAATTAGGGAACACCCAATATTTTTTCTTCGAAAAATAAATCATCCTAGAGTAAGTACACGTGTTTCCCAGATGAGAACTTTTCTGCAGTTTAGCTGATGAGTAATATGCACTTATTATACTATCATACCATACCAATCAAGTTGAGATTTTAATTGTTTCAATAGCATTTCATGCATGATATTCTTCCAAACAACAAATTAAAAACGCTGTTAGAAAACAATTTTTATTTATAAATATTAAAAATTGTTTGTTTCTTTTTATTGTAACATTACTATTAGATATATTAATACAAAATATATATTTTTTGGTAATTCATTATACTCACAACATTTTGAGCAAACTTTGCGCATAAGTCACAATCACACATACATTAGAACCATTCTTTTTTTTTTATTTAAAAAGTATATTAAATTTCTATGGCTTTGGCATTTTATTTCGCTTGTGTAATATTTTCATTAATTGCTTGGACATAAAATACGGTTTTTCTTCAGAGCCATCATTACGTTCACAATCTTCCACTAAATAAAAAAAAAGATATGATAAGAGTTGGTTTAACATAAAATAACTTTTTTAGCTTACAAAAACATAAAAACAACGTATCGACTGCCATTGAATAAACACCGAAAAACACACTTGTTATCAAAAACGTTGCAATCACAACTATCGTTATTGGAACAGCATTATAATTCAAACGAGGAGCTTCCAAACTTGTTGTAAAATAATAATATGTGCCGACACCAGCAGCACCCGTTAGAAGCAGTTTTGAGAGGAAAAACAAAAAGTCGGTCACTTTGTCAACAGCAATCACACGAAGGAAATTTCTCATTAGAAGATTAAAAGAATCCTTGGCACTAGCACAAAAATTTTTGCCATGAATTGCACACATAATATATGCATTTTTGTTAACAAAACGTAAAAAGTTCTCCAAACACCAAAAGAAACATTTTAGACAACAAAAGATTGCCCTTGTAACGCTGTTATCAAATTGTTTCAACTTCCGATCAATGTATTCTAATACGACACGAACTAGACGGCATATTGTCAAAATAAAAGCCCCCAGTGCAAGCGTTCCGAGGTGGTAGCGTACTGTTCGGCCAAAAGCTCTAGTAAGAATAAAGTATGGAACGTCAGATTTGTGGAATGTCCAGTACCAAGATGCAAACGTTGCGGCTAAGACCATTTCACCTAAAGCTGAGATGAAAAATGATACCCACAAAAATCCAATAAAGTTGTAAGCCTGTAAAAAACAATAAGAGATAATGAATATATTTTTTTACCATTCTCGAGAACCATCGAGAAAGACTAGATTGAGATATGTACATAGGTACATCAAATACAAAAAGTATTAAGTTTTTAACTCTTAGTAAAAAAAAGAAATATTTCTTATCTACACCTCTCGGTACTTAATAAAATTATCCAACATGTATTTCATTTAATTGCACTTACTTGAAAGTATGAAACAATCTTTGGATTTCCAATGCCTTCAAAGAAACACCCCGTATCAATGCAAGGGCTTCTTTGTCCTGCGAATACCCCGAAATTAAAACCAGAAGTCTTTAAATAGCAGTTTTCTTGAAAAAGCACAGGATCGCACTGAGCACCACGAGTAAAATTTATTGCAACGCCTTCACAACTGCATACTTCGGTGGAGTCTCTTGATTGTGTTACTTTAAAAGAAGGATCTCCAACTGATGCCAAAAAAAGACCAATTCCAACCGCAGTACCTATGGTGCATACGTACAAAAACCACGGAAAAATGGGAAAGAATACAGTAGCTACAACACATGAAACTGCCCTGTAGAAGATATTAATAATTGAGTAATTATTTCTTGAATCTCTACATAATATGTAAGTCTACCACACTTACTTGCTTCCTTCCTTTACAAGAGCTATTGCTATCCTTATTCTACTTCTTAAAACGATTACCAAAAGAAATATCACAATAAACATTACACCAAGTATTATGGACGTATATAGCCATGTTTTTGATTCTTGGAAAATATTTTTAACTGCCGATGACAAGTTTAGCGAATGATTTGGAACTGCTGAGGTATCCTTCCAGTAGTTATATTGTCCTATACTATAGTATACTCCTGAAAAATCGATGTTCCATTATTGAATGGCTTTAAAGAATTAAGTTAAATTCTTACCAAATCCGAGTCCGATAAGTACTCCGAGTATTGAAAGCCAAACAATTGGAGTTGCAACCCATCTCATCAGTGCAATGAATACGAGTGATACTACCATTGTAACAACCAGAGCCATGAAAATTATAGGCCATGAGTTAATAACATCTTCGACTATTTTTTCGCCAACCTGTGGAAATAAATTTATTTCGTTAAAAAAAAAAAAATGATCGTCATACAATTATAAATTTTTTAAAGGGTTCAAAAAAAGCGGTTTATTTTCCTGATATTCAAAATTTGCGGAAAGTGAAATTATTATTAATTTCAAAAAAACACAAGTAAAACTCAACATATAAAGAATTGGATTGAAAACAATGACATGCTCAGCAGGTTTCTGCGTAGGGCCAGGATTTTGTTCTACAAAGTTTCACTAACCCATTTATATAGTTTTAAAGCAACCTTATTTGATTTAACTTTGACTTGAACGAAGCTATTCGAGTTAAAACGCAGCTTTTTGACATTCTTCAAATATCCATGGGGGATCCCATCAGAATTCTCAATTTCCCTATACAAAATCTTGATTTCCACAAGGTTGTATTTTAAGTCCAATTATGTTCGATTTATTCATAGATATAAAAGTTGTAAGATAAATAAAGCAAACAATATACAACTGGTACCATTATAGTAAAGAGTTTTTCAATAAGAGGTGTTATTTTGATATTCAAGGACCCAATCAGCAAAGACACGACGTTGTTGATGATCAGCCGGCTTGAGTTCTTGTGTTAACTGAACTTTATAAGCCTTAAGACCCAAGTCTTTATGCAAAATACGGTGTAATGACGTTTGTGGAATGCCTAATTCCAAAGAACGACGAGGAATGGACAAACCTGGGTTTTCTTCAACACTTTGGGCTACAACAGCAATATTCTCAGTTGTTCTTGAGCGACGTGCACGGGTTTTATTCTTCACATCACTAACTTGTCCCAACAGCTCGAATTTGTCCACCAATTTCTGTATTGCGGTCCGACAAGGTGCTTCACGACGACCCAAAAATGTTTTAGTTTTACGAACCGTCTCTGCCAAATTTTCACCATTTTTATAGTGAATTTCAATGCGTTGTTGAAGCGTGTATCGTTCCATTTTTATCAATGGCGTAGTTTCTACTTGTCAAATGTCAAAAAATGACAGCTTCAAAAGTGACAGCTACCGATATATCGGGCTATTCAAAATAACACCTCTTATTGGATAACCCTTTATTAACAGAAAAGATAAAACAAATCTTTGGATTAGGGTAACGATAAGTTATTTGTGATACCAATGAGGATTTTATTGAAATAAAAGCTACAAGCTATAATTCTGTATTACATTCGAATACATCCCATATGGTCAAACTATCTTTGAAGCGGTAAAGGTAATAACCTCTATTGATCAAAATATAGAGAAAAAAATTTTTTTTATAGGCAAAGCAGTTTCTGTGAAAAGTCGATCAATATTCAAGCACTAGAAACAACAGTTCCATTTAAAGAAGAACTGTTATACATTTTATTACGTCAAAAAAATTATAATTAAGCTGTTACTAAACTTGATTATTAGTAAGGCCCAATACGTATCCATTTTTTGAACGTGTAGAATTGACTAAGGAAAAGAGTTTCAGAAAGGGAGTTTTTCTTTTTTGTGAGACTCGAAACGGACTTAGAAACAACTCAACAGTGAGCTGCAATACAATAGTGGAAACTTAAAACTGAACAAACTTTGCAACTTTAAATTGGCCTTAAATAACGAGGAAGCTACGTATATGTTTTGTTCAAATAAAAAGCGTATAATTTAGCATGTTGTTATTAACGGTCGTATGTTGTTGATGTGTAGAGACTTATAAAGACTAAATGTGTTTGTATTGTGTCTTGAAATCTTTAAACGGTTAATAAATCGAAGGTATACAACATCTTTAAAGCCTTATTCTTGGTTTGGTTGGTGAGCCTTTGTGTTTTAATTAAAATTCTTACCCCATTGAGATCTGCATTCAGCATTCTTTCGGTGAGTGTTGTAAGTTCCGGCGAAAGCTTTATGTCATGAACCAACCGATTTATACCTTCAACATCTGATGGTACACATCGTTTCGACACTAATAAATTTAAAACAATGTTTTATGATAACGACGAAATTTGAAAATTTTGGTAAGCTATAATGCATTGGAATAAGCCATTAAGCAGGACAAGGGACACACCATGAGAGACAAAAAATTAACAAATTTAGTTCGGAACATCACAGATATACGTGCATACCAAGTTATACATTATTAAATTAAAATCATAAGACAATGTTCGTTTTTTTTTATTAAAATCACCTGTTGAGCTTCCTCTCCTTTGTAGAAATGTTGAACCATATTCCCAACCAGACGTGATGCATAAGAATTCGACTTTGTCATCTTTTCTTTAATTATATATTGTCCAACTTGTTGACGCGTATTACAGTGTACTGGTTCTTCGACAAGATCTTTTATTTGCTGGTTTGTCAATTCGAAGTTATTCGTTGTCTTTACAAAAGAAGACTCGTCATTTCTTTTTGAATTTTCTGTTGTGGGAAAAGCTACGAAGCTTGAAGACTTCGGTTTCATTATCATGAGGTTTTGTGTTGAGGTAAAATCTCTTAAAGACAGAGATTTTTGAAGTTGTGGAATGTATTCACAGCGATCAGGTGCAAAATCCCATACACATCTATTCCCAACTATTCTTTCAATATTTTAGTATTTTAATTAAATAGAAGAAATTTAGTTATTATTAGTAGTATTTTAATTTATACCCAAGTTATGAAACACCCATTCCTATAATTTGTTAATAAGTAAGCTGACAAGAAATTCGAGTTATTTTCAAAATATAGGAAACAGTATATTTTTCATATGTACATACATAAATGGGCTGCTCTATTAAGTTTTGAAACGAGCTCACCAGTCTGCTGCGCTGATTTAAGCTTCTTGAGCTTGAGTATTTTTTCAGCACATAGTCATTTTTGACAAGGAAAAATATACAAAAACAATCTCAAAACAATTGAGATGGTGGATGAGGTTATACAAAAGTTATCCATATTTGTCTACCATTTTTGTATAGAAAACAAGGATAAACAAGTCTAAGATCTTCGAAGAAAAAAATTAAATTTACCTATTTCAAAAACAAATCTGAGCGTTCAGTTCATAGAAAACTCAGGTACAAAAGTGGTATAACTACAGAAGATACACGCTTATAGAAGTAAATAAAGAATTGGTCAAGTGGATCTAATCATATATTTTTTGTTTGCGAAGTCTAAAAAAGCGAAACTGCCACAAAAGTTGCGAATGCTAGGTGATGGTTAAGTCACGCACACAGCTAATAATTCAACTTAGAAAAATGTGTTATCAAAGTAAATTCTTATTCTTCTTGATTCCGTATGACGTTGAGATAAAGTTTGGAAATTAAGCTTTATAAACACATACAATGACACTTGACTGCAGAATCAAATCAGCTGTTTTTTGCACTTCCGTTTGGCATCGTAACATTCTTATAATTTAATAATTTTATAGGAAACCACCTCAGGTAGATTGTCTGCTTACTTATTATTATAGCTACACCATAAACTCAAATCAATTAAATAAATAAATACAAAAAAAAAAACAAAACATTTATACGCACACAAACAAAAAAAATAAAGAAACATTGAAAGCATGCAAACAAAAAATGAACTCATAAAAATATACACAGCATATAATATGAACTTACATGGTTTGCTTTGAACATACCACCGAGCACATCGGTTCTCCATAATAGCTTTTTCAGCATCTGCCTGTGAAGTAATACGAGTTTTATCCGATTCTGTTTGGCATATAAGCTTTTTCTTGAGATCATCCACACTCAATTTATTTTTGACATTATCCCAAACAAAAGTTTCTGTGGGACATTCTGCTACACAGACTTGAGGTGTTGGACAACCCGTAATTGGCACAAATGGATCGATACATTTTTCCAAGTTAAAGAAAAATAAATACTTTTTGTCCTTTACATTGACATCGACCCCACACTTTCTATTAAAAGAATCCGTCGGAACTAGTAGCTTATTTAAATCACCATTACGAATAGCTAAATGCAAAATAAAAATACAAATCAATTAAGTCTATAAAATGGAAATCTAAAATCGATTTAGATAGATACTCACCATATTGACCAATGTAGCCCCAAGCTACTAGAAATATGATAAATATCAATAAACAGAATACATCTGTGCAGGATCGTTTTGAGAGTGGTCCTTTGAATTTTCGATCATATTGCAAACGTTCGCCTTAAATAAATAAAAAAAAAAAAACAAAACAATAGAAAAATTACACTTTGAACTGTGACTAATTTAATAAAATATTTTATTTCGCTTTACCGTACTGCAATAAAGTTATCTGTTCTGAGTATTCACTCTTCTTATTATCCAAACTATCATCATCTGAATTTCTACAACAACCGGCCATTATTTTATTATTACGTTTTCAAATAAACTAATTCATCTTTAAAAATAAACGCCGAAACTAAAGGGCGGAACCACTTCTAGCCAAATGGAATCTAAGCACTAAGCTGACTTATTTTGCTTAGTTTTCTTTTTAGGGTAAAAAGACAAGTTAGCTGACGTGCGCACACTGACTTTTATACTTAACCTAATAAAGAATGTTTAGCTCAAGCTTTCTTGCCGAAAAAAGACGTCGCGTCGTTGATAAACATAAAGGGCACGACTGGGTTGTTAGAACACGTTTTTATTTATGGAACGTTACATTAGTTTCAGCAATGTAAACCACCGATAAGTGATTTAAATTGTGAAATATTTTAGCATAATTGCAATGAAAATAATCGTTTTACTTGCGATTATAGGTACTACTATAAGGCAAAGTTATGCATTCGTGCAAAAAAAAGTGTTGAGATAACAATCAAACATGATATTACGATGATAGAGAAGACGAACAAATTGGGTCCGGAAATTATGTCTGTCTGTCTGTCAGTCTGGTTGTATATGTAAGTAACTACAGCCTAAATGGCTGAACCGATTAGCTTCAAATTTGGTATGTGGGGTTCATAAACCATTCCCTAGAGGAGAAATTGAAATTTTTGTTCTAGCTAAAAAAACAACGGTACCTGCTATACAACCGTAAACGAAAATCCAATTTTTGTCGAAAGAAAAAACGATAGATTTTGATAAAATTTCACGTGAATTTTTTTTTGGAAATTAATAAAACTTCTTTTTTTTTTAAACTGGTCAAATTAATTTTCAAGTCGTTAACAAAAAAGTTAACTTTTGCCACAAGAGCAAGTCCGTTCTCGAATGTTAAAAAAAAAAGGTTTAATAAAAATCTTTTGACTAGTATTTATGAAAAAAGTTTCTTATTTTTAGAAAATATTTTTTTTTTTAACTTTTGTTTTGATTTATGTTTGCAGTATTTATATTAAGCATAATTTCGGAACTAACCGCATTTTCGAATCAGTTATTGAGATAGTAGTTATGAAATATGCGGTGTTAAAAACAAAAACTTTATTAGGTACAAGATTTCATTTTATGACCGTTTTCGCTAAAAATTATACGCTAGGTGACCCATTATTTTAATTCCTAGAAGACTGATTATGAATACTTTCGGGATATGTTTCACGTTACCACTTATAACCCTTTTCACCCTCCCGCGTTATTGTCATGTTTAATTTGTATCTAATTTTTTTTGTACGATTCCATACCTTGCTTTACCTATAATCGCAAGTAAAAATAATTGATGATAGTGAAAAATAATTGTTATAGGTGTATAGGTTAGCTATATCGGAGTAATTTTGGATTCTTGAAGGAAACAATAATGACATTATGCACACTTGAAAATGGATAGGTAGCTTTATACATATTTTAAAAATTATTTCTTTTTTCAAGTGGGTAAGTACTATAGTAACTACATAACATATATCTATGAAATGTGATGATGAAAAAGGAAGTACGTATATGTATGCATGCATACATAGGTTTCAAGCGATTACATTTGATAAATATGTTGTTGCAGTATAATCAAAAATTCGCACGCAATCAATAAGTGATCATGCAAAAAATGTAACAAAATTGTCATCAGTGTGATAGACGATAGTGAAATAATAGTATTGATACTTTCATTTAAGAAAAATAATACCTTAATAATTTAAAATTAAACACTTTACAAGTTGTTTTGGTTTTTACTTGCTCAATAAGTATCTTCCTATTGTGGTTCCTTTAAAAAAATGTCGAGGTTTAAACAAAGAAGGCTTTTTCGTGTCGTTAGTCTGACTGTTTGTGCAGACGTGCGAATATGCGAATGTGCGGTTGCGTGTCTATCGAGCTAGGTACATTCTTAACAATTTTGCGCATTTTCGTCCTACTTCGTGATAGCAAATTTGATGATCTCTATAAAGGAAAAACTCTAATTGTTGCTTTAGTCCGGCTATAACGGGTACCTCCCATTAAAAGGTTTAAGTTTTTAAAAATTTTCTCGAAAACGACTCGTAACTATATTTTAATAAAACTATGTGATCGTTGTTATTTGGATTGCAGGAGTAGTGTAGAATCGACTAAGATGATTGACTTTCGCTTTGTTGATTGTCGTTTTTGATTATCAACTATTATTGGCTCTGTTATATAATATTTGAAGGGTCCAGTGGAAAAACGGAACAAGTCCAATCAAAATGATTTGGAGAAAAATTAATTCAAAGATTAATTTACATACTGCCGGCTGTATTTAAAGGAAAATAAAAAATTGAAAGAAACAGTTTTGTCGCACATGATGTTTTAAGACCCAAAACATAAATGAATTTTTATTTAATGGCTTAATGCATTTTTTAATAGATTTTTTTAAATGAATAAAGATGTGACTTGTGTCATTTTTCCATGGTAATGAAGCGTTTATCAGTTAAAATTCATAGTCTCTTTTTTTTCGCATTTATCGGTTATCGTTTAATTTCCCCATATATGATCGGCCTTGTCCGATTTAACTAATCCATGAATTAAAATTTTTCACACTCAAAGTAATAATAATTATTAACTGTTCAAGTTGCTTTCAAAACAGCAGTAGTCCACCAATTAGTTTACTTGAAAATAAGACTTAAAATTACAGTTTATTTCGTATTAATAAGGAAGGGTAGTTAACACACGCCAGCGACATTGACCTCGGAAAGACGATCCCGTTCGAATGTCGATGAACTGAAATGAATGCATGGGAAATAGCCTGGTCAGCAGTTTGATTGGCCAGGCAGCTAACTATGAATAGGTGAACGCATAACTGCATCGACTGCATATGCATGAACGGATATTTGATATACGACGACCAACGATATGGGAAATAGCCTGGTCAGCAGTTTGATTGGCCAGGCAGCTAACTACGAATAGGTGGGTTAGGCAGTTAGTCTTTTGGTGACCTCAATATAGTAAACTTCATATTAATAAACTTTGTATCATTTAGAAAGTAATCTATCTCGTTTTATTTTATAAGTACGAACCGTTGGGCCAGCCTCCGGGCTGGCGTTCGATATTTTTTTAAGATGTGCCTTCCGCAAATCATTAAGTGGGTATGTTTAAATTTTATTTTTTGCTAGAATCACATACTTTTTTCAAATAGTAAATAGAACATTATATAATAGTACACACAAAGAAAAAAAAAATAACAACTAGCAATAGTTGTTGTTATTATTTTAATGTATTTTCTTTTTTGTACACACAAAGAGCTACAAAACTTCATCATTAGTTTAATTTTGGAAAAAGGAAATGCTGATTTTTGTAAAACAAGAATGTCTAAACAAGAATGAGCAGGGCTAGAGTACATTTCTCAAATAAATGAAAAAAGCTTAAAAATGCAGTACAGCACGTGCTAGTGAAATTGGTTATTGCCTAGCTCCCGTCGTCATTGTTTGTTAGATCCAGAAGAGGAAACTGAAATATTTAATGCGAATAAGAACACGCTTTTAAGGTTTATAAATAGTTTTTAAGTTTCAGCAAGAAGATGTTTTGTTTGTTCCAAAGTGTTTTTTTTAGAAATGTCCATAAATCTTATTGAAAATGATTCAGATATGAATCGGAATAACATTTAATTTATATCGACATATAAGAGTAGGTACCAGCAAGTCATTTTCTATAACATTATCCAAGGACTTTTTTTTTGGCAGATTAATAGTTAAGCTTAAGACGATAAAATTTTGGGGGATTTATACTCCTCGCCCTCCTCTGGATCACCTCCCAGGGATCAGGACTTTCAGTATGTTTACTACTTAAACAGCCTGAACAATATTTTGAATATTTTTCCTATTAAAAAAAAATAAAATTTTTCGAAAACAGTTTAAATGTTGGTAACATGATTATGGAAGTAGCAAGTGGCCATTGTTGAACTATTTTGAAAATTTGATTAAATTGGCCAATTTTTTAAACAACTTGCCGTGGGTAGTGTGCTACATTTTTTAAAAAATATAAAGTGTTAAAATTTGCTTACAAAGTTTGTTTGAACAACGACTCAGTCAAACTTCATTTTTCTTTCGAACTTACAATATTTATTTTGGATTTCGAAATTAAAGATTATGTAAGAATCACTGAAAAATATTAATATTTGTGATCACAGTACATACAAATGTAGCCCTGGGTATCGATTTTCATAATTTTTTCTAAATATTGCTATTATTACGTAACACAGCGAGATAAATTGTTTTCTTACTGTTCCCAGTACGTGTGTAACCTACCCTATCATCCGGTACCCGCTTGACGTTGAGTTTCGGAACACCCTGTATACTATAACTTATGGATTTTTAAAAACAAATCGAGATAAAATATATACATTAACATTTGGCATTAAGAACATACTGACAACGAAGTTGTAAAAAGTGTAGTTTTTTATCGTTTAAAATAATAATTATAACTGCGCGTTAACATTATCAAGCTGGACAAAGACAACTGAAAAAAATCTGTGTTTTTATATTATTTTTTCAATTTTTTGAACTCTAGCAACCCTTTTCCGACTTGAAAATGTTATGGCAGTTATACATTCAGTTATGCATTAATATTTTAAACGTTTCAAACTACACTTAAGTGAAAAAAAATCCAGTCAATGTAACTTATTATACCTGTTGGGTAATTTTGTCTGCGCTTTGGAAGGCTGTATCTTTGGTTTCAGCCTATTTCCGTTAGCTATTATTGCTGTTCATTGATGACTGACCTTGAAGGAAGCAATAACTGAACAATAATTCAGGCCAGCCAAATAATGTTGGAAAATCTTTCGTTAGCTCTTCTTCTGTTATCTTTTGAATAATAAGTTTAATTGTTGTTTTTAACCTTTTTTCACTCCTAAATAAACTCTAGATCCCACTTAGTAGTTTACTACGTTTGTATATACTTATCATTTTAACTTTGAGTCATCATCTGGAACTTTTATCATTTTAACACCAAAATATACTTGGGGGCACGAGTACGATAACTTTGGCGCCAAGAATTGATAACGGTTTTTTGTAGAAAAGTTCAATACAAGCATTTTTTACTTTGGGTGGTGGGGGGGGCTCTATCTCCCTTCGTTTGGGCGGGAGGGGCAATTTTATAAAAACAGTGCTAAAAATTTAAAACAAATATTAAAAAATAACGGTAATACTTACAACTAAGTTTTATATCTTTTTTTAAAGCCAATACTTTTTCTATTAGATGTTTTTTAAATCAAGTGAAACCTATGCATAGTCTTTGAAAAAACGGACTTTAAACTCAAAAATTGCGAAAAAAAATGTAAAAAAAAACTTTGAAGTGTGATTTTTCAAAACTGTAAAATAAAATACTGCTTTTTTTTATAAAATTCGTTGCTCATATTAATTTTAAATCATAAACTGAAAACAAAATGATTTTATGTTTTCTGGTTTTTGAGAAAATGGAAAATTACTAAATGTGAATTCGGGATCTCAAACTGGGCACGAGTACGATAACTTTGGCGCCAAGAATTGATAACTGTTTTTTGTAGAACAGATCAATACAAGCGTTTTTTACCATGGGTGGGGGGTCTATCTCCCTCCGTTTGGGCGGGAGGGGCAATTTTATAAAAACAGTGATAAATTTTTAAAACAAATAATATAAAACAAATAAATAAAACAACAAATATATTAAAAAATAATCTTATCCGTTTTACTTTTAAACATTAAATTTGAATTTACCCTCCCAAAAGTAGAAGAGCATATGACCAGCACTTACTTAAAACTTCTGTTTAAAGTTGTTCAGGGTTTATAAGCAGTATTTTATTATGAAATTAATTGTTTAAAATAATTTCTGACACAACCTTGGTTTCGTTTTATGAACAAAATTCAAGCATTCAAAATTGTCTTCTTCAATTTTTTGGCTTTCAAAAGATTGGTTTTTGCTATTTGTTCCAAAATTATAAAACTAAACGATTTTGAAATAGGTAATTATAATAATACCTAATTGACAGTATCATTTAAATGAGATGATAGATGAATTCTTAATGTAAAGTTTATCCTTCAAAAGATAGATGGGTTGTATGCTCATGTGGAGTTTTGTAACTCGTTGTCATGTTTTGTTGAAAGCATTTTATATGAAGACATTTGGAACTTGGAAGTGGATAATTTACTTGGAGTGCTTTTCATTGAAAGTAAGCAAATTAAAAATATAAACCTGAACGATTGACTCGTTTCATTCAATTTAATTAAAACTCGATTTAAACAAACATTGGTTATAAAATAAAATTTAATTCGTTAATTAATAATTTTACAACGGTTTCCTAGTTAGATACAGTTCAAGTTTTAAAAGTGATCGAATCGGTCGTTAAAGAAAACAAAAATTTAATTCTGAGATTTCTAATTGTGTTTCAATTACGGGTAGTCTAACTTGAATCTATGTGGCGTGCTATGTATGCTATTTCTAGACTTTATGTGACAGTTGTCTGCACTTACCCATTGATACAGAAATTAGTTTTTCACAAAGATGATAACAAGGTAGAAACAAACAACATACACAATACAACACTGTTTTAGAAATAAAATTCTACGATTTGCAAAAGATATTAACGTTGAAAATTTTTAAACATACTTACTAATTTGATAAAGTATATGTAACTACTGACACATTGTTTTTTTTTTTTTTTACGGTTGGTTTCAGAGATATTGAAATTATTTTTTGTATGACTTATATTTTGATATTATTAAAAAAAAATTAAAAGCGAACTCGGAAAGGGGTTTACATTTATAAGAATTCGGTACAGAAAGGCTTTTCGATTACACATACGCTGTGATCATTGAACTTTAACCAAGTGGTTTCAATTTTCAAATAACTTCGTTAAATAATTAAAACTCAAAATGTGTTGCTTGTTGGTAAAAGACAGGTTTACACATTCATGGATTTACTGGCGCCAGTAGGTACCTGTGATATACTTTCGGTCCAGCAAAACTAAACTTGCATGTGTAAACTTTGACTGGTGATGAGCAAGTGCTTTCCATGCATTCAATGATACAAAAAGTAAGGAGCATATTATACCAACTTTACTGGCGCTAGAAAATATATTTTTGACAGATAAACAACGGGAAATCCCCCTTGACCCCTTTATGTATGATGTTTTGTTATTTTCTTCGTCGTTTCAAAAAAAAAAAGAGTTTCTGATCATATTTTTATTAGACTGGAACTTTTGTGCATTGTCGTTGCTTTTGTTCGCATAATAGTTAGGAATAATTTTTAAGACTGTACCGTTCCTTATTTTACTTCCAAATAAAAATGACATTTTATTTTTATTTTGCTATTATTATTAATACGTGACTTCACACATCATGTGAGGAAAGTGCTTACAGAAAGCATTTCGTGGATTCTGATTTTGAAACTTACGTGTAAGTACTTGCAGTGCGAGGTAAATTTTTTGTTGGGATATGGAACTTGTGGAAAATATTTTTCATGTGATGTGTGTGAGCGTGTTTGTAGTAGTTGTCATTTAGTTCAGTGTCATTACTTGTTTCGTTATAAATAGACGCAATGGAAAACGAGGAGACCGTTTTTGGAACGCAGTTATGAAAATCCTTACTTAATTACGCAACACTGATGAGCAGGGTTCGGATTTTGAGGCATTTAAAACCCTAAAAAAAGGCAAATCAAAGCATCAAAAAAGGCATTTTAAAATTAATTATAAAAAGTAAGAAATTTGTTTGTATATTTTTAGAAACAATTGTATACATTTGAAACTACCTATGTATGTTACTGTATTTTAAAGTTCACTGCTTCACCTAAGGCTCTGCTTGTGGGGCCTGCCGAGTTCACATCAAAAATCAGTCAATATATGTGTCATTGTATTTATTTGATCCACTTATGTTGCATTTAATAGAAATAAAATAAAAAAAGTAAAAATGCAAAAAACGCATTTAAGGTAAAAAAGGAAAAAAAAGGCAAAAGAAGGCATTTGCCACAGAATCCAAACCATACTGACGAGAGACTTTATAGGCACAGAGACGATTTTGTTACGTAATTTTGCACACGTTTTGGAGGAGAAATTCAGTTTTTATGTGAGAAATGTTTGTTGAAAAAGAAAATATACAATGTTATCATGTTCCTATCAGTGTAGAGGAAATAGTAGCGGTTAGACTGAAAAAAGCATATTTATGGCAAAGACATAGCGCTGGAAACCATAGACAAAAAATTAAATAAAGCATCCACATAAAAACACGCCTCTTTGTTTTGGCAAAAAACAGCCTTTTGCCACTCATTTGTATTGTGCCTTTAATTAATAAGTGTTATTTCAATAATTAGTTCTTTATTCCATAAGGTAATTTACAAGACTAACTTATAATAATGTATGTATAACATCACTTGATAATACTTGAGAAACTTATATATATAATTAATGAATGTACAGTGAGTAAAAGACTGTTTCATACACAACAGTTTTCCCCCCTTTTTAAAGCAAATAATATAAAAATAAGAAATAGAAATTAAGGTAATATAATCCTTTTTTAATATTTTTTTTTTTTTTTATATATATATATATAAATCTTTTTACAAATATACATTTTATTTATAAATTATATCTTACTTATGGTAGAAAAAAAGTAATTAAACATCAATAACCTAATCTTTCAGGTTTTTTTGTAATTCTTTTTGGTCGATTACTCCAAAACCTTTCACATTTTTCTATTTCAGTTTCACTTATTTTTCTTTTTCTTAAAACTGAATTAACTTGGTGTGTTTCTGTTATCTCTTTGGAATTTTTGTCTGCCGTTTCAAAGTTGGTGGCCAAGAGACAGTAGTCAGCGAATTTGTTTGTGTCAGGCTCCAATAACATTTTTTGTTTAAGGCTCCCGTCCTGAACACCGGTAATTAATTTGTCGGATAGCGCTTCATCAAGATATTTGTCAAATTGACAATTAAGTGATAATTCTTTAAGTCTTACGACATAATCGGATATAGATTCACCAAATTGTTGATTAGCCATGTAAAATTTGACCCTCTCAGAACGTTTATGGGTCTTTGGTGCATAGTGACTGCGTAGTGGTGACAAAATTTCTTCCAGCGATTTAGTATCTGGCTCATCTGGATACAGTAAATTTTTAAGAGTTTTACAGACCTCTCCTCCAGCCAAGGTCAAAAATAAGGGAACTTTATTACTTTCGTCGATTTTATTTATTTTAAGTATTTGAGCAAAACGTTTTTCGTAAACTGTAAAGTCGTCGCCAGGTATAAAAACCTCTAAATTTCCGATGAGCCCCATGCTTGTTGGATTAGAAAACACGTGCTCTGACTCTTTTTTAATGTTACAAGTATCGTCACCTTCCGTCATGTAACTTTTGTACTTTAATATTTTAGTTATCACTAATTAAATTTTACACAATTTAACAACTTATGTTTTTTTTTTTTTTTTATGGCACCATCCTCGTCGCCAATTGTTATTTCAATAATTAGTTCTTTATTCCATAAGGTAATTTACAAGACTAACTTATAATAATGTATGTATAACATCACTTGATAATACTTGAGAAACTTATATATATAATTAGTGAATGTACAGTGAGTAAAAGACTGTTTCATACACAACAATAAGTAGGTAGCGTGATTTTAAATGGGACAGACCTTTATACAAAATACGGATTACAAAAGTGGATTCCGCAGTCCACACATCACATTTCCACAGAGCTCTTTCACAGCTTTTCAAAGTAAAACAAACATAATTTTGATCGCGGCATGACAGGATATGGGTGCTGTAGTATATGACTGTATGAGCGATGGGCCATATAAAACTGGTTAGCACAGAAAATGACGTTCGATAGAATTGACGTGTACTCACAAAAAATTATCTATAAGTTATTGTCTTTGAACTTATTACTTATTTACAAACTTATTTATAAAAAATCAATTGTTGCTTCTAAAAAGTTGATGTTTTTGACTAAATTTGTTTTTAAACTAAACAACGATATTACCTATACAAAAGCCGCAAGCTGTAGTTAAAACATTAAAAAAAAGTAAAAATAAATTAGAAAATAGAGAAAAAATACAAACACTTATTCGTATGTTCTTTTTATAATAATTATTCACTGTGCAAGTATTGAAAGCAATCTTTACCTGAACAGACTTGAGGATGAACTTTATTCCAATTAAAACACAAATTCACTAAGAAACACAACATTGCACTGAGTTCAAAAAAATGCAATCGATAGGAATGTACCTATTCTCCATAGACAGCTGGTAAAATTAGGTTACATGCAATTCAAATTTTCTTTAGGATGGCAAAACAAAAAAAAAATATCAGAAAATAAGCCATAACCATCACCGGCTTAATAAGTTGACCCACTAACGTAGACATGCATTCACACGACACACATGCACACAATTCACACAATAAATTACTAGAGAGAACTAAGTTTAAATATTGCATTCCACAGTGTCCTGGGACAGTCGTGTAATATCGGTCAACTTAAGTTAACTTAAAATGTGTATTTTATTATATACTCGTACTTCGTTCATTAAATACAAAACTTTTTGTGTACACTACACTTTTCAAACATGCACACTTAAGCTTAAAAGCAATGTTTACCTAGTAACACGACTGTTTTATCAATGAAAATCTCGAGAGTCCTAGCTACAGGAAACACATTGCTTTGAAATAAGTGATACACGATAAAGCTACGTATTTTTTATTTGTGTTTTTCTTCAGAAACTCTTATTACAATAACTTTTTATGTATGTTTGCAAATCAACATATGACTTTCAAACAAATTCCAAATATTGAATTAAAAATTTGATTAAAAAAAAAAATTATTTCGATAGTAAATTATGCCAAGAAAAAGTGCGTATACGCCACAGTGTCATCTTACGACTTTTAGTGGTGATAATATTATAGATGGTTTTTATACAGAATCATTAGCGAAATATGGAACAGGAACAGAATCATTTTATTAAGTATAGACAAGTATACGACATCGAAGAGGGGATTGTTTTCTGCACCTTTATAATGGGAAGTGCAATTTTCTAAAAAAAAAAAAAAAGGAAATGGGATTGTGCCTTTTTTTTGGTTTTTGGTGCAAAAATTATGTTATTAAAAATACCACACATTGATAATTCTTTATATTTTCGGATAACAATAAGTGTTTAATACGCAAAGTTATGTGGATTATGGATTATTAACAAAACTAATAATTCTTACCGTAAATAATTTCATTGGCATCGTGTCTAACCATTTTACATAATGGACAGCCTGAAAAGACACACAAAATTAAGAAGAATATTAGATTATAATTCAACAATAATCATCAATATTATACGTACATAAAAATAAAAAGTTAGAGCATGGAATTTGGTTTGAAACAAACAAAATTGTATTATTAGGGGAGAGTTTATTTCTACCCTTTAAAAAAAGGGTTTAACCACTCTCGGTCATTTATATATTTATATTCTAACAAATTTTAGTATAAGCAAATTTAAAATTACTCTGTATGAAAATATTCTATTATTTATGATTTTATAGTATCTATTAATGCGCTAGTAAGTTAGTTAAGACTTACTTTAAGAGCAAGTTTTTGCGACCAAATCGTTCTTTTATACATTTTATCATTCGTACATTTTAAATTTAAATCTTTACAACTCTTCTCATAATTAAACTCTTAATTACAACCATTTTTTTGTTCAACTGCGAATGGAAGCAGATACCTTACCTAGTTATAAGCAGAAAAATTACTTTCACATTATTTTATAACATATCAGTTAAAATTGAAGAAATACAAATACACGTATAATAGATAATAATTTAACTTAAAACTTTCTTATTAATGCATTAAACACACGTTTATTTTCACAATAAAATGCCAAACTAAGGAGTTACGCTAGTTTCATCAAGTGTGGTTTTAGCTTAGCGACATCTAGGCTAAGGTTTTCAAGTTCCATACTTGTAGACATTATGATGTAAAAGGAAATTCTTTATAAATGCAGGTGTATCTATTAAATTTGCTTTGATTTATCGTACCATAATCGAAAATGAAACCAGCAACGACAGATTCAATAAACATTTGAATTACAGTGGTCTCTCGTTAACATGAACACGTTTGAAACCAAGGTAGTTTAAGTTATTGCATTAAAACAAAAAATAGCAAAATCATATGAAAAATAAATAAGTTAACTTAAACCATAATACAACAGAAATTCTATGGGATTCCTCATTTCAGACAGCAGAGTTGAGAATTTGAAATCCATGTTAGTATACAATACATACATGTAGAAATGTGAAATTTAAATAAAAAATTTAGCTTGTTACAAAAAAAAAAAAAAATCAAAGTAAAAGACCTTTTTGTTTAATTTGTTTAACTGATAGCGAATATCATGGAAGCATCCAAAGCTTCCGAATATTATAAGTATGTTTAAGTTATAGACTACCTTTGAGTATAAGGTAACCAGGGGTGGAATCGCATAAGATGCTAGTTGATTGTCAAATTTTTTATCACCACTTGTGATCAAATTGATTTTTCCTTCTGCGCAAGGTGATCATATCCACTAATTTAACTCAATTCAACTTTGTTCAATTTGTCAGTGACATTTGTGAAAAACATTGTTGCCGTAGTAATATTTTCAAGTAAATTCATTGAAATCCTTATTTTTTTTAGTGAATAAATGCAATAATTCTAATTTTAACCATTTATTTTCGATTGTTGCATACTCATATGGTAAAATAAATATTTTTTTTTGTTGATTTGGTGACTGAAATTGAAAAAAAGTTTAAAATTTTATAATTTAGACACATTGCCACAAAAATAAAATGAAACGTCAATTTCATGAGAAGGTAACTATCACAATATTTTTGTGATTGGTTTTTAGCTATCACTGTGATGATCACCTTACACAGACTGAAAGTGTATAGATTTTGACTGTCCCTTATCACAAATCACTTAAACCCTATTCCACCCCAGATTTTTAAAAGCTTAAGGGGATCATGGGTGATATTTTTGGGGAGACAACATTCCTAACGAGTCATAGAAATATCATTGAACTATTGAACACCAAAATTTAATCTGGAAAAATAAAAGTAATAAAAATTTGTTAGTTATTTTATTCAATAAATAATAACGCAAACAATACAATATTATTAAAAAATAGATTAATAGACCAAAATACTTTTTGAAGTACCTAGAAAATCGTCCCTAATAAATTATGACTCATATTTTTTTTTATTAATTTTTCTAATTCAGAATGGCCAGAATGTGACTTTTATCGGAAAATTTGGGCTCAAAATGAAAATAAAAATTGTTTGGTAACGCAGTGGATAATAATAAAAAACACACGATGTTAAGAAAATTCATAATAAACATTTGGGCCCGATTGAAAACTAAACGTAACACTACAATTTTCTAAAAGTGTTTATAAATTTGCATCTCTATGTAGGTCATACATATGACAATAAAAAGTATTTTGGACCAAACCTAAAGATATCAAATTAATTTATGTTTAATTTAGTCGGAAGTTTTTAATTCTTGGTGTCAAGTAGATGTGTCGAAGTATAGTCACATTTTTAAGTTCAGTTATAAGGACAAAAATTACTGCCAAAATTGAAAAAATGTCAACTAAAGTTAAAGAATATAAAATTTTGCAAGTGATCGGTAAATGCGGTCAGTTATGAAAAGGTGTTCATATCCAATAATTTAACTTAATTCAAACTTATTCAATTTGACATTTGTGGAAAACATTAGCTTATTCGCTTTCTTTTTATGTAAAAAAGATGACTTACCGAAAAGTAAGCGAAATTTTTTTTGGTAAGTCCTCGAGAAACGTCAAGTTTGTTTTTCTTGTGCAATTAAAGTAAAACAAAAATTGTTTTCTTTAAATTGTATTAAAAAAATCCAAACATGAACTAAATGCATTCCAAACAGTTATATTGGAAGAGTTATGTTCCAATTCTAAAGGCTCAGCCCATTGATGTACTAGATATGGACCGCCAGTCGGTTGAAATTTTCATACAAACAGCCAAGAAAAGTTGTTCCATCTAAAAACAGTCTAAAAACGCCATCATCTTTTAGTGTTAAATACGTGTACTAATTTCGTTATTAGAATTTAAATGAAAACGATAATATATTCATCTGTAAGTAACTCATGGCATAAGGAGTGGATGTGTTTTGTAAAATAAAAGTAGTTGGATAATAATTTCCACCAAAATATTTCAATAGTAAATAATTAATTAAAGAAATCTTATCGCTGCTACGCAGATTCCCTGCTAGTAGTTGATGGCGCCCCTAGTTATGTTGGAACAAGCGTGAAGTTGGCTACTGGCGGTCCATACCTAATACGTCAATGGCTCAGCCCATTGACGTACTAGATACGGACCGCCAGTCAGTTGAAATTTTCATACAAACAGCCAAAAACTGTTGTTCCAGCTAAAAGCGGCCAAAATACGCCATCATCTTTTAGTGTTAAATACGTGTACTAATTTCGAGTTTAAAATTTAAATAAAACGACGACATACTCATGTACACCATATACAAGTAACTCAATGCCATGTAGAGTGGATTTGTTTTGTAAAATATAACTATTTTTAATGCAAATTCCACCTAAACATATTAAAATTAAATGATTTATTAAAACAAGCGTAGCACTGCTACGTAGATTCCCTGTCCCTAGTTATGTTGGAACACGCGTGAAGTTGGCTACTGGGTCCATATCTAATACGTCAATGGCTCAGCCATAATAGTCGGAATAGTGCGTATGGGATCGTACGAAAATATCCGAATACAAGCAAATTATATAGTGCACCCATAATGTCGGATTTCTCAGGTTCGTTCAATTTTCGTTCACTTTCGCCTCCGTAAGTAAAGAGCGCTCCATAGCGCAGTTTACGTACGTAAATTTGACAGCCCGTCAAATACATGTGAAATTTGGTTGCGTTTGCATCCGACCATTATGGTCGACTCAATGAACTGACGGCTTTTAAATATAGTTTTTTTCGTAGCTTCAATAGTTTCTGAGTTATAAGCTTGATAAAATAGCTAATGTGAACAAAAATTCAACAAAAAATAGTTTTTGAATATTTTTGCTGAATTTTATATCTAGAAAACTATTGAAGATACGAAAAAACTATATTAACACTTTTGGTAGGAAATCTAGTCAGCTTTAATTTTTTACTTAATATTTTTTTTTTGTAGGGTCAAGGGTTTGTGAGTTATAAGCAAAAGGGAAATTTAAAGCCCCCCCCCCCTCACCCTTTTGCGCCAACCTAGAATCGGGTACTTTTAGTATGTTTACCTCCTTGCTAGTCCAAACAAAGCTGCATACTGTGTTTTACTGCCCTCGATTTTTCCACCTAGACCCCTTTTTGAGCATTTGTTGACTGGACTATTAGCTTCCTTTTGCTTTCACTCGATCAATATCTACAGATATTTCGATTTTTGTTTACTTTTGATTAAAATATTTTTGTTTACTTTTATAAACGTCATTCAATTTTGCATTTTAATATTTCATAAATATTAAAAAAAAAATTGGAATTATTTCGTATACTACATTTTAATATTTTTATATTCAAGTTTTAATTTGTAATACAAAAAACATTAAAATGTAATCCAATGGATTATTATAATAGTTTAATATTGAAATGTAAACGAATGGATTAAATTATAAACATGAATTATTTAAATGAAATACTAAAGAACCTATTTACAGTAAATTTATTTTTTAATGTTTGTATTAAAAGTTAATATAATCGTATTAATTTTTGTAAATGATTATATATATTAAATTTTAAAATATTTTATTAATTTCATATTTGTAATAGTTGCGATGCATAATTTTTTTAATAAAAATTTGATGTTGTCATTATATGTACCTAACCCTAAAAATATTAAAAAGTACCTTAAAAATTTTAACCGTGCAGTTAGGCTGCGTATCTTGTGCTCCATAACTCAATCTAGATTGAGAAGTGGAGTGGGTGAATCAGACATCATTAATATGTGGACACCAATACTATTTTTTTAAAGGACAAAGAAATTTTTGAGACTAAAAATAGGGATATCCTCCCAAAAAGGGGACGTATATGATTGAACTATAATAAAACTACCTTTAAGAGAAATGTAGTTCCCTTCTTATCTCTTTATTTCTTTTGGTGCAGTTTAATAATTAAGCTATGACTAGCAAAATTTGGGAAACAAATAACAAATAATGTTAAAAGGAACAAATCCATCCCAAAGCTTGACTAATTAACAATTAAACTTTAAGATAATTATAGGTAAAACATTTTAAAATCTATATACAAATTTGTACTTTTGTAATCATATGTACCTATCTTTGAATGAACACAAACAATATAGATACACGACGAATCTCTATACGGATGATAAAAATAGGTTCACCTTATGCTAGATATACCTATGTTAACAAACAATTATTAAAAGATAACAAAGATATTTTTATGCACAAGCATCAGAAAACTACAAACAGAAAATACCGCATGTGTCGTTATTTACCAACTCATTTGAAGTTTTACAAATGAAAAATTATATTTTCTATCTATGTATATAAAAGTAACAATAATTTCAACCTTGGAGTATCTTCTTATAACTGAAATAAAAACTTATTTTTTCCTGTAACCATCAATATAGCCAGAGAAGCGCTTATCAGTCAATAAAAATCCCCTTTTCGAAAATTCAATTACCGGTACGATTGTCTTTATGAATGAATCATTAAAATGATTCTTAAAAGTATTCTTTTTAATTATATTTTATGTACCTATCTGATTATATGTAGGTACCTGCTTACTGCAAAAATTTCCTTAAAAATAAAAATGTAGTTCACTGAATATGTTCAACTTGGGATAGTTTATCCAAACTAATTAATACTGATAGGTAGGTATATCTACATATATGTACTATTCTGTGCATTACATTTATGTCTAGACTTTCAATATGACTTGACCCATTACGACAAAAGAAGATCTTAAACTTTCCAAATAATACCTAGGTAGGTACATAATAAAAAAAAACAGTAACGATGATCGGACATCGGAGACTCTCGCGGCACTTACTCATATTATATTTTTGACATGAATTAACTTTGAAAAGAAACGTCTCATTTTTGTTTCTATTCTCAGAAAAACAAAATCTTTTAAGTGTATACTGTTAATGAATTTATAACACTTAATTTGTCAACGGAATTAGAGCAGCATTAGTCACAAACTGGGTATACTGAATGGCGCTAGACCATAACGAATACAATCAGAATAAACAAAATCATTTACTTTAAAAAAATACCCCA
This sequence comes from Baccha elongata, assembly GCA_951217065.1. Classification (NCBI taxonomy): domain Eukaryota; kingdom Metazoa; phylum Arthropoda; class Insecta; order Diptera; family Syrphidae; genus Baccha; species Baccha elongata. Next base: position 21,135,373 of record OX578272.1, on the reverse strand, counting down.
TCATTAAAGAACAAATTTTAACTTACATTTATGTATGTATAGTTATCTTTTTTATTTTCTTAGAAAAGCAAATCATATATTATTTATTTACTCACCTTCTTCTATTTATCAATTTATAATATTAAAGATGATAAAAATCACAACCGTTCTCCGTTCGTCACTTAAATGCACTTCTACTCACTGGAAGCACTATGAAATAACTGCACTCGCACTTTTGTTTGCCACAGCACAGTTCTTTGTTTACAACCACCTTACAGACTCTGCGCTGCACGCATCATTTATTGCGGTCTGTGGGTAGTAATGACCTTTTGGATACACAATACAATGGTTGTTTTTCTTATTTTTTTTTTATCACAAAAGCAAGAGATATTCATGTATCCACAAACTCAAACACTATAAATTACACTTTTTTTATGCACTAACAAAATATTTTTTTATGCACTAACAAAATATTGTTTACAAAAATAATGTGATTAAAAATAATTAGATGAAAAATCTGTTTTATTTGATTTTATTTTATGTAACGAATTTCCGTTTGACAAGTTTCACTTGTTTCACTTTTCGAGAATCAGTCAGCGAAACAACCTGCACTGCATTAGCAAGTAAGTGGCACCAGAGTATTTTTGTATCTATACCTACCTACTTCATTTTCAAACAAAACCTGTATGGTGGTTAGGTTACTGGTTACCTGTTAATTTTGTTGTCCCCACTTTTAGTTTATGGGATTACACTTTGTTTACTGAACGTAGGTAGATTTAAATCCATAAATTGCAAGTACTTAAACACCGTTTTTTTGTCGAAAATTTAAGCTATATAAACGAATCGACAGCACCGATTTCCACATTTCTTTTTCTTCAAAATTAAGATAGACACTGAGAAAAAAAGGAAAAGTCTTTGTTGGTATCTTATGTACCTCTAGGTTCCTATCTTCTGTATACATATACAAAGTACCTACAATACAAAAAAAATCACGATATTTGCTCTTTGTTATCGGACAAACAAAATATTTGAAAATACTTTGTTCTTCAGGGCAGCACAGCACAACGCAATGTTGTTTTTTTAAATGGGGCGCACATTTGAAAGGGGTCATCTAACCAACCCACCAACCAACCTACATGGTTACAGAGTAAAGGAGCAATGACAAAACAATGGAGCAAAACAAAGAGTAAAAACGAAAAGAACAACAAAGAGTAATAATAGGAGTTCACTTACAGTATTTTTAAAAGAATTATTTAACTTTAAATGCCGAGAAACTAAAAACGAAGTCAGCACATTAAATAAGAACGATTTTATGTGTTTATTGTTTATGCTTGGTGCACATGTAGATACCTACATTAATTTATAATAATTTTTTACACAACAAATCAAAAAGCTACCTATTTGCTTTATTTTGATCCACAGAAAGTCAATTATTATATTATTATGTAAAACCTTGGAAGAAAATACGTAAAACAGCTACCGCGCCGATTTTAATTGAGAGGAGAACCTCATCTTCATACTGAGAACAGTGTCAAGGGCACATTTTCGAATGAAATCCCTTTCCATCGTATTGAAAACACCAAAGTTCCATAAAGTGGTGTTTTTTTCGTTTTTTTTAGAGATTTGTTTCTTGTTTTACAAGAACAAAAAATAAAACATTTAAAAATAGAAACCTTAATGGATAAACCATAATTGAAGATACATTTGTATACATGATAGGTACATCGGATGATGTCCATTATAGTCCACTTTAAATGAAGAAGATCGATTTATTGAAATACAAAGATTAATAGTAATTAATATTTTTATTAAGAAATTCAATTGATTCATGACGAAAATCTTAGCATACTTTTAAATGGTTTTTATATCGGAGTTTCACATTAAAAATCTTTTTTTTGTTTAACTAATTTTTAAAACTTTGTTATTATTAAACTTTTGTTAAATAAATACATGTGCCTGTGTATCTTTTTCACCTTATTTATTTTTTATTTAATTGATTAAAATAACCTTAAGCTAACGTTCGTAGAGGTTTCTATTTTCATTCGAACAAACATGACTTTTCCCACCATCTTATAGCACTGTATGAAATGACACCAACACAACAAAATTGCAAATTGCATTGCAATGCAATGCAAGTCCGATTCTCAAATTCTAAAGAAACTATAAAAAATTCCTCGAGAGGAATAATCATAAAGATTGCAGCTTGTTGGTACTACCTATATGGTGAGGGGTTTTATGTGAATACGCAGGGTGACCATACCTGTAGTATTATAAATAAAGTTCTGCATTTTAAAAGTTTGTTTGTTTTTGACTAATTGCACAGATCCAAGCAAAATATGTGCTTGAGATGCGTTTATGCAATTATGATTGGAGATAATTTTTCAATATACGGAGTTAATCCATCTTCTTTATTGATTTATTCACTTATTTTTGATATTAGTAAACAAATTTTATCGTAAGCTTGTGGGAAATTTAATTGTTTACAAAATAGTTTAAGTAAATTTTTCCGTTCATCCCTATGGTTAAAAAGTTACAGTGCGTGATACATATTTAAATTTTTTTTCAACTGTACGTACAACAAAGATGGTTTAAGGTAAATGCATACATACATTTCTATAGTATTTTCATGCTGAATAATCACCGCCTGGCCATCTTAAGAAACTTGTGAATAACACATTTTTAGGTTCGTGCATTTACTAGTTGTCTATTCTGTTACCCTGACAACAGTAGTAAACATATATGATAAAATACATTAAACATTGTTAATTTGTTTCGTTGACGACTATTGTAATAGACGCTTAGTAAATGTAAGAACCTCCAAATGTGCAGTTCACAAGTTTCTTTAGATGGCGCTGCTTCATGATTGTACTATAGAAAAGTATATACAATGGTACATAACTTGCTATCTTATATCTTCTGACGATTTAATTTTTAGTATTTTCTTTTTCACTGCTATACATTACTCTGTCTCCAGCAAAAATAGAAAGAAAAACTCTGAACCTTTGAGCGGATTCATAAAAGTGAACAGAACATGTTTTGGGAATGTTCCATTTTTTAGTAAGTTTTCCTGTTTTAATAGCTAAATGACAACGAAGCTGTTCATGTGTTTGAAAGAATTAAACCTCTTAGCTCATTGTGAAATACAATAGGTCAAGAAAGGGACAAATGCTTAAATATCTTTGAATATATTAGAATTTGGATCTATGTTTTTCAAGATTTCAGTTTTCAGACTTCAATTGGATGATGTTTTGTCTTATGGACCAAGCTTAGTCCCGGTAATTATCGTGAGTTAGTATGGACTTATGTTGTTGTTGTATTTTTATGTGTTGTTGTATTACGACTGTTGTAGTTTTTTGTCACACAAGCCTTTATGGACTTACTGGACTTACAAAAAAACACGACTAAGAATAAAAAACAAATATTCTTAATCTTTGGTATGAATTTAATTCTATAGGAAGTTTAACCGAGTTAAGTATCAAAACTGATATCTCGAAATAAAATTTCGTACAATTGAGAAAAAATTGTCTTCTAACGGATAGGAAGGAGTAACAAAGTATTTTTCTTAGTTAAAAATATGGTCACCGTAAATTAGTCGTACGCCTCAGCGGAAAGAATGAGCTACATAAATAAGCAGTTTATTCTTAATGATGAAATGCATTGGATGTTATTTGATGCATATAATATTGCAAGTAGAAAATCTATATGTAAGTAATTTTTACTATAGAAATAAATATTTTTGCTGACAAGAAATTATTCATTAGGGTAGTATGTAGTCATTAGGGTTATCTAGTATAGACAATCGGTACCTATGTATGTAATGAAATAAAATAGATTTATTGTATTGATTGGGAATAGCAAAGGGAAGAGTGTATGTTGGAGAGGCACTTAAGAAATTAATAAGAACTGCTGATATATAATGGCAGGAGCAATTAAGATTTGTTTAATTGTTATTTTTAGTATTTAAAAATGTTTGTTGGTAACCTATACTTTTGTTTTTATAAACATCAGAGTTGTCCAGTTCGCTCTTTTATTAAATTATCTTTTACATGTTCAATCAAAAAATTTTATTAAAAAATAAATAATTACCTATGAATGAATAATGTTGTATATGTTGCGCATTCCAACTGATAGTTACTAAGTGTTTATATTTGTTGAACAAAACTACTGGAAAATTCTTAAAATTGCATGATTGCAGGAACTCAGATTCGCTTATACTTCGCTAGCCCAACTTTATTGGTTAAGTTAAAATTTCAATGTCGAAAAATAACAGTACCTCCATACCTGTATCCGTTATAAAAAAGATATTTCCTTAAAACGGTTTTGAAGATTTTGATTTATTAGCATGAGTGATTCTGTATTAAAGGCCTGTCAAATAATTTAAGCTGTATGTCCAAGATAGTTAACATTATGGGCCTTACTAATAATCAAATTTAGTTAACGGTTTAAATAAAAATCCTTAAACTTTAGGAAAAGTTTGGAATATTTTTTCTCTAAAGTGTGGAGATAATTTTTATTTAAACTGTTACTAAATTTAGTAAGGTCCTACCTAAATGTCTTTTAGAGAGTTTTTTAAATGTTGACTTTTTCCCTTAACGACTTAACGGATCTTAACAAAATAGCTGAATTATAATGGCGTAGGTACTTTATTTTTTAATAACTACTTTTTTATTTATATTTAATTAATTAAAAAAATTTGTGTTAACTTTAATATTTTAAAAGCGTTGTTGAGAACATGCCTGCACGATGAATGTGAACAAGGCATTAACAAATATAGTAGCTAACCTCTTGCGGCTAAAAGCTTATCGCCAAAAGAAACCATCTTGCATGCTGCGCACTTTGGGGTTAACTTGATTTCTACATTCTTTTCAATTAAACTTTTCTAATGTAAAGTTCCTAAAAATATTATCAATCTCAAATGACAAAAAACTTAAATTTATTTAAAAGCAAATATTTGTAAACCTTTAAAAATTACATTAAGCGTATTTTTCTTTCTTAACTAAAAATTAATACTTAACGGAGACATTGTAAGTTTACCTACCTATAGACATTTGAATGAAGTTTAATAAAATGTTTTAGGTTTTGTAATCCAGCACAATAATTTATTGTTTTATTTGGCTGATTAACAAAAGGTCTCGAGTTGCTACTAAATCGTCGCAACAAGCGTTTAATGATTTTTAAAACTTTCTTTGAATTTGAAAATTATCAAAAGCAAAATCAAGTGTTTTCGTCAAAAAAATGCACCAATGCTATATTATAGATTGATGTCAATTATGTTGTCAAGATTCTATTCAACAAATCGCTTATAAATCGCCCATCGCAAGTAAAACCTTACCGAATGGTTCAATCAAAAAGAATAGGTTTATACAAAGCTGGTTTCTTAATAAAGGTTTACATTTCTGTTTGTGGTTTGTGTAACATTTTGTTTTAAGAAGCGACCAATCCCTTCAATCGGGTAATAAAGTTCTTTAAAATATATGTGAAACCTCAAGCCTCAAACGGTAAACAATTTTATGAGTGTTACTTAAAAATTCGCTGGCGTCTACAAAGTTTGCAACTTTGTTTCAAATCTATGATTTCTGTACAATCATTTTTTTTTATATTTATAGCTTGGTCTACAAGTATTGGACTGCAATATAACATAATATAAACTGTGTTTGATAACCTGACAAAAATACCAAATTTAATAAACTTTGCCAAATTCACGAGATAAGCGCAAGACAAGAAGTTGACATGGTAATAAGTATGTATCATTTTTCTAATATAATTCCGGTTTAGAATCTGTTGGCCTACGAGAGATAAGCCCAAAATAAAACATCACATTTATGTTTTTATTAGTAAAGAAGTACCTAGCTATACGATTAGGGACTTGGGGTAGTTGAATACGAATAATATAACGAGCTCGAAGTTCAATAAACATCTCAAACCTGCTGAAACTACATTTGTTGCAGTATTTATGCATTCATTTACAACACTTACCTCTTACTAGACCTGTGATTTTTGAGTTAAAGTTTGAATAAAATATTGTTGTTTTTTAAAATGAATCATGTAAATTCAAAATATTTTTCCACTTGCTTCTAAATCACTTTGCTATTTTAAATCAAGTCTTCTTTGCAAACTGTCATTTTATAATTAATAAAATATGAATACTTTTTCTATCATTCTATTCTCATACTCCAAGTCGGTTGTTTCATTTATTTAACTTCGGAACTTTCTAGTCGTTTTTCTTCACAGAACTTTCTGGTCATTTTTCATCAGGTTATAGGCCCAGATTACGCAATTTGTTTTATCGGTTTATTTAATAAATTAATATTAATATAAAACGAAATATGGCTTCAAATGTTATTTGTGTTGAAAAGCTGAAAGGACGCGAAAATTTCGATGTTTGGAAAATTGCGGCCAAATCGTATTTGGTAATTAAAGGACTATGGAGTTGTTTCGAGAAAGAACCAGAAGCTACAGCAGAAAAACAAGCCATTGATTTGAAGGCGAAATCCGAATTGATTTTGTTATTGGAAACACAAAATTATTCGTATATAGCGGACTCAATCACGGCCAAAAGTGCATGGGATAGCCTTACGAATGCGTTTGAAGACACCGGACGTTGCGGAAAAGTGGATTTGCTGAAGCAACTTGTTCAATTTAGATTAAGCGAGTGTGAATCCATGGAAGACTACGTGAACAAGATGGTGATGACGTCAATTAAGGTAAGAAAAGCTGGTCTGAAGATCGACGATGAAATTGTGGCTTCGTTGATGTTGGCAGGGCTGCCTGAAGACTACAAAGCATTAGTAATGGCAGTGGAAAATTCGTCAAAGGTATTGACTAGTGATGCGGTGAAGAATCTTTTATTGCAGCAGGTCAAATACAACACAAAATCATCTGAGAGCGCAATGTTCGTCAAAACGAAGTCCAAGCCGCAAAATAAGAAGCCCCAACAGAAATTTCGATGTCACAACTGTGGTGAAATCGGTCACTTTGCACGTCAATGTCCAAACAAAAAGAAAGTAAGCAACAAACTAAACGAAATTGCTATGTTTACATCTTTTTTAGCCAAAAGTGAAATCCCAGATGGTGCATGGTATGTGGATTCAGGAGCATCAGCCCACATGACGATGTGCAAATCGTCACTTAAAAATCAAAGATCACCAACGCACAAGGAAATAGTTGTTGCTAATAATGCAAAGCTGTCTATAGAATGTATTGGCGACGTTAGTTTGACACTTGTGAACGGTAAGAAGAAAACTAATGCTACTATCTATAATGTACAATACGTTCCAAATTTATGTGCAAATTTACTTTCTGTGAGCCAATTAGTCAAAAACGGCAAAACAGTGAGGTTTGAAAAAGAACTGTGCAAAATTTTTGACGAACGTATGGAGATGATAGCATCGGCATCATTAGTCAATAACATGTACCGGCTAAATTGTGTTACTCAAAAATCATCATTTCCGAATCCGGTTGCTCTGCAAGCACAGAATGACACCAATTTATGGCACCGTCGGATGGCACACATCTGTGAAGACTATTTGATGAAAGTCAAGACAGCGGTCAACGGTGTATCTTTCGGTTCAAAAATGGATGAAAGGTGTGTTGTATGCATTAAGGGAAAACAAACACGAGAACCTTTTAAGTCAATTGGTACTCGAGCAAAAGAGGTCTTAGATTTAATCCACTCTGACGTGTGCGGGCCAATGCCGATTAAATCTTGTTCGGGTTATAGATATTTTGTTACGTTTGTGGATGATTTCAGCAGAAAGTTATTTTTATATCCCTTGAAGCAGAAGTCTGAAGTTTTTAAAACTTTCTTGGCATTTAAAGCACTTGTAGAAAACCAATGTGGAAAAAAGATCAAGATTTTTCGCAGTGATAACGGTACGGAATACTGCAATTCAAAATTTCAAAGGTTTTTATCTGAAAGTGGTATTCAACATCAAAAGTCGGCCCCGTATACCCCGCAACAGAATGGAGTTGCTGAAAGGATAAATCGGAACATTGTTGAACGAGTTCGTTGCATGCTGTTTGATGCCAATCTTGACAAACGTTTTTGGGCTGAGGCAGCATCAACTGCAGCATTTATTTTGAATCGTATCCCGTGTAGAGGTGAGAAGACAAAAACTCCAGAAGAATTATGGTCGAAATTAAAACCAGATTTAACAATGCTACGTGTATTCGGATGCAAGGCGATGGTGCACATTCCATCCGAGAAACGTAAGAAGCTGGATTCTAAATCAACTGAATGCATACTGTTTGGATACAGCTCTGAATCAAAGGCTTATCGTCTTTACAATATGGCAACGCAAAAAATTATTGTAAGTCGTGATGTTATCTTTTTTGAAAATTCCCGAAATGAGAAGGTAATTGATAAAAATGAAAATTGTTCAAGTCCGTTTGTTTCTTCATTTGAAGAGTTAGTTGAGCCACATGCTGAAACTGGTGGCAACTTTAATCAAGAATTGGGCATTGAGACTGATAATTTCAATGCAGTCTCCTCATCTGAACTGGAAATCGATAATGTTGATGTCGATGATGCAGCAGACACCAAAAGTGATAAAGTTCCAGAAGACAACAATGTCGTTGAAGTTTCAACAGACCCTAGCAACAAAGATGATGTTACTGTTCGTAGATCTGAACGAATCCCGAAGCCGAATCCAAAATACCAGGCAAGTTATAATGTACATTTTGAAAATAGCGACCCGGAAACAGTAAATGAAGCAATGAAGCGCACAGATGCAGATTTGTGGCAAAAAGCAATGGAATCCGAATTTGAATCTCTTCAATCGAACCATACTTGGAATTTGATTGAGCTACCCAAAGGCAAACATGCAATCAAATGCAAGTGGATCTTCAAAACCAAGCGAGATGTAAATGGTGAAGTTTTAAGACACAAAGCCCGTTTGGTAGTTAAAGGATGTTCGCAAAAGGAAGGCATCGATTATCAAGAAACATTTTCACCTGTAGCTAGATACTCATCGATTCGTTTTTTAATTGCTCTTGCTTCGAAGTTCAATCTCAACATTCGTCAAATGGATGCTGTGACTGCATTCCTTAATGGAGAAATAAAAGAAGATATCTTCATGATACAGCCAGAAAATTTCAGTGATGGATCCATGAAGGTTTGTAAATTGAACAAGTCGTTATATGGACTAAAACAGTCAAGTCGAGTGTGGAACGAGAAGCTGAATGAAGTTCTGCTGATGGCTGGTCTTAAGCGTTCAGATGCCGATCAATGCATCTATTATACTGTCGACAATAAACACATGACCTTCGTCGCTGTCTATGTGGATGATGTTCTAATTTTTTCCAACGACGAACGTCAAGAGCTTGATTTGAAGGACAGTTTAAAGAAAAATTTTAAAATGAAGGACTTAGGTGATGCCTCGTCCATACTAGGAATTCGCATCACACGTAATAAATCAACTGGTACAATTGCAATTGATCAAGCTCAATATATTGCAGACATTCTTAATCGATTCGGGATGTCAGACTGTAATCCAGTGTCTACACCATTGGATTTAAATCAAAAGATATCTCTGAAAATGTGTCCGACATCAGAAGACGAGAAGGAATTGATGTCCAAAGTGCCATACATGGAAGCTGTTGGATCGTTGCTGTTTGCTGCTCAAACTACCAGGCCAGACATAAGTTACGCCGTGAATTTGTTAAGCAGGTATAGCATCAACCCAGGGAAGGCGCACTGGACAGCTATAAAGAGAGTCTTTCGGTACCTTAAAGGGACAATCAACATGAAACTTGTGTATCATAAAGAACCTACCCAAGTTCAAGGATTTTGTGATGCTGACTGGGCAAGTGATGTCGATCAACGAAAATCAACGACTGGATATGTTTTCACCATGCAGGGTGCTGCGATTTCTTGGTCATCCAAGCGACAGCCGACTGTTGCACTCTCAACAACTGAATCGGAGTTCATGGCTATGGTTGCTGCTATTCAAGAATCAATTTGGTTGAAACGCATGGAAAAAGAATTTTTCCCCGATTGCGCAAAGGATACTAATCTTTTCTGTGACAACAAAAGTGCAATTCAACTGGCAACAAACAACGTTTATTCTGCAAGAACCAAGCACGTAGAAACAAAAACAAAATTCGTTCGTGAGAAAATTCAAGATGGTGAAATAAAGCTACAATATATCCCAACCAACGAAATGTTAGCCGACATATTAACAAAAGCTTTGCCGACTAACAAGCATACCTTAGATGCAAAAAGATTAGGTTTAATTTAAAATATTTTTAACTGTAATTATTCATTCAGGGAAAGTGTTGTTTTTTAAAATGAATCATGTAAATTCAAAATATTTTTCCACTTGCTTCTAAATCACTTTGCTATTTTAAATCAAGTCTTCTTTGCAAACTGTCATTTTATAATTAATAAAATATGAATACTTTTTCTATCATTCTATTCTCATACTCCAAGTCGGTTGTTTCATTTATTTAACTTCGGAACTTTCTAGTCGTTTTTCTTCACAGAACTTTCTGGTCATTTTTCATCAAATATTCCAGCAATATCATATCTAAAAATACGCAGCGTTATTTATATGGAAGGCTTATATACGACGATCGAAGTCAATTATCTTGGTTGAATCTATAAATGTGATCGAACACAAATTGATATTAGCACATATAATAGAGAACTCTGTTATTTGTGATATTAGCTTACATACCTCTTCCTTCATTTAGGTGCTATCTACTACACGTCCACCATTTTTGTTTTATTTATTTAAAATATATATTTCTTTTAAATCCTTGCGTTCCCAAAAAATTGTCTTATATATTTATTATTATTCCAACTTAAAACTGTATAACCTTAAAAACTTTATATATATGTAGCTTTGACCAAGTTGATGATTATATGAATATTTGAGAATATTTATATTGACGTACGCTTTAAAAGTTCTGAGAAGACGGCACTGGCTAGTCATAGCGTCGAGACTGGTCACAAACTGGACTTTGAAGGTGTAAAAATCCTGGCAACAGAAAAACATACATCTAAACGCTATACATTAGAAACACTTCACATAATAAACAACAAAAATACTATGTACCGTAAACAAGACATACAAAACATATCATCCGTTTACTGTTCCTTGGTTGCTGAGAACAAATCAAACTGTTGAAATTTCAAACTCAGCGGACTAATCTTCCATCAAGGAAGTGTTTAAATTTAAGTGTCCAATAAATTATGTTATCAAAAAAAAAAATTTCTATTTGTACAATTAAAAAATTGTTAAATATTTTTATTCTTTTTTGTTATATATCGAACTCGATGTAAGTTATATTTTGTCCACCTATTATGTAATTATATATATTAAAATATTTTTTTTAATTTTGTAAATAAAGCTCCCCTGAAGAAGACGGCAACCACCGTCGAAACGTTGGGAAAAATATTAATGAAAATTGTTTTCATTTAAAACATTAATACGACCAAAGAGAATCAATATAAATATTCTCAAATATTCATATACTTAAAAACTTCAACTATTTCATGATATGAAATCTAATAGTATTGGGGTGAAATATGTTATGATACAGTCAGCACCTGCTCGTCTAAAACATTTCATCGTCTCCATGAGGACTGTTTCTAAGTCGAACGCTCCATTTTTAGCAGCATGGTAGAGCATTGCATATTCACCCGAAACCTGGAAAAGAGTAAACAAACAAACAAATCTAAACATTGCTTTAAGAAGAAAGAAACATGAAACCAAGTTATTTAAACATTATATTAGAGAAGTGGATTGGTGAACTTATGCAACTCAGCCAAGTCATAAATACTATGGGAAAAGGCCAAAAATGTTTACTTAATAATTTTAACAACACCGCCAACAACTAAATATGAAAATTATCCAGATTTGAAAACGAATCAAAAATAATAAATTATATTACGGTCGAATTTTTTTTTTTGAAAAAATTCAAAAGCGTTCGTTTTTGGTCGTTATTTTAATTTTTTTCATTTTGGCTAAATTTTCTGACCTTGATGTCTATTATATTTAAAATTATCAATATTAGAAATCGTAGTTTGTTTTCGTACTCAATCTGTTTTGGGGATTTAGCAAATAGTATAGCTGGGTAGACTTTGCACTTCCTTAAGGCGCCTCTTACATGTAATGTACTTAAGCCGCATCCTACCTAAAAATCCACTAAGTCCTTGATAATTTTAGTTCTTAATAAATCTTTCATTATTGTATCATCGAAATACAAATTGTCAAGCATCATTTTATATGTAAGAATGTAGGTAGGTACCTTCATTTTCTTTTTCAGACTAGGCTTACAATTCAGACATAATGAGATTAACTCATTGCACATCGTTATTACCTTTTATTATGTTTCTATTTCGGGTTGAGCAACTCGTCTTTTTTACCTAAAATGGGCAACAGAACTTACTTGATAAACGTATAGAGGCATGTTGGGAAATGCATCTTTAGTTTGTTTTAAAATATCTAAATATGGCATTCCTGGTTTCACCATTAGCATATCGGCACCTTCTTCAACATCTCGTTCCTTAAAAAAAAGCTTAAGTTTCAAAGCTGAGCTAAACAAAAAAAAAAGTTATACATACAACAGCTCTCATAGCCAATCCCTTAGATCCAGAAGGCAATTGATAACACCTTCGATCACCAAACGCGGGGCTACTTTTAGCTGCATCTCTGAACGGCCCATAAAAATTAGATGCAAACTTGGCTGAGTAGGATAACAGTGATACCGAATTTTCCAAACCATGTGATATTAATGCAGTTTTTATTGCTTTAATTCTATTGTCCATCATATCCGATGGCGCTATAATATGTGCTCCTGCTTTGGCATATGCTAAAGACACGTTAGCTATTCTTTGCGTACTCTCTGCGTTATTAATATAACTCTCATTAAGTATTCCACAATGTCCATGATCTGTATAGGGACACAGACAAACATCACATGCAATTAATAGTTGTGGAAACCATTTGCGTAACTTAGGAAGTGCTAATACCACTGGATTATTGTCATGATCTGCATAAGAGCCTGAACTGTCCTGAAACAAGTTTTAATTTTGATAAAATAAAATAAATATTTTGTTGATATTTACCTTAACGTTAGAACTAACAACGCCAAATAAAAGAATTGAAGATAATCCTTTTTCAATTAGGGGTGTAAGGTGTTCTTTTAATTTATTTATTCCCATTCGAGCAACACCAGGCATACTTGCTATTTCTTCGACAGCTTCATCGTCTGGTCTGCGAGACAAATGTCCAGATTAATTTTGGAGTCTTGAATGAAATACTATGTTTTCTTGTAAATTGTTTTACTTACATAACAAATAGAGGATACATAAAATTATGTGCATTAAGTTGACAATTTGGTTCTTGGAGGAGTCTCAAGGTTGGGTGAAATATTCCTGAGTGTAGTTTTTTATCCATGGTGGTTGATGTAATTTATATTCTTAACACTTTAGGGGTCAATAGTGCTTAAGTCTAATAAAGAATGCCGATAAAATGCCTATAAAAATAAGCTCTTGAAAAATTCAAGCACTTGATGTTATTTTGTATCCAATTTAAAGTTTACTTGTGTTCACTTTCCAATTGTCGATGTACATAAGAACTACTTGAAATTATGGGTTTTACTTTAAATAAGAAGGTCGGCTGTTACTTATCAGCTGTTGTGTTCTTGATCTAACTTTTATCGCGCTATGCTAGAAGTAGCTAGAAAGATTAACTAATTGCAGAAATTTCAGACTGTCACTGATTAGTTTTGACAGATGGTGTGCTTTTTTATAATTTTTTCTGTCAGTTCGGTTTTTATGGCGCATTTACACTACTGTCAATTAAAAAAAAAATGTTGAATGGTAAATGGTCGAAAAATAATTTAATGTTGTTAAATAAAAAAGTTTAGTTATTGCGCAATTCTCCATTTTGTATAATCAAGTCGCCTGTTGAGAATTACTAGCTAGGGTCATTCATAGGCCATTCATCTTTGCAGAAATCAATGAACAACGATAGAAACGAGATGTTTATACCTCGACAGAAACGAGCTGTCGAAATTTGGATGGGGAAGTTTTCCTTCAGAGCTGATAAATTTCATAATTTCATGTAGGTATCGTTTTAACCGGTTATATTTCATGTAGTTAACTTGTTATCTGGGGTAGCATTAATGGTATTCAATATTTTTTGGTAAAAATCCTTTCTGTAGTCAGTCTTGCTCACACAACTTCGTTGCTCCGCTTAGGATATGTCCAGTCGTCTGAGTCCAATATTTCCATATTCAACAGAACCTGGGTGGCACGCTTGGCGGGTTCAAGGGATTTTTACTCCCTTTCTGTAGTCAGTCCCACTCACGCAACTTCGTTGCCCCGCTAAGGGTATTTTCAGTCGTTTGGCAGGCGCCTGAGCCCAATGTTTCCATATTCAACAGCACTTGGGTGGCCCGAAATAGTAAGCTATCAAACGCCCACCATACATTTTATAGCATTCTAGCAATCTTTCTTTCTATATAAAGTGACATGGTAATTTATGTAATCTTGCTCGTGGAGACACCGTGTTAGAAATCGCTCTGTAGGTACCGAGGATCAAAAATAAAAAAGAAAAACAAAAAAAGAAGTTCTAGAAAATAATGTCATGTTTTAAAATCGGTAATAAGACTGGATTTCTAGGCCTCGCATGCATCTTTTTCAATTTCCCTTTCCATTTTTCATCCCGTGAGGCTCGCGCTATTCCACAAGGCCTCTTTACGCAAGCGACAGTTTGACAGTTCTCTTTTATTTATTATATTCGGGTAGGCGATACAGAACGAGTGCAATAGTTTCTTCGTCCATACTCATTCACAGAATAACAAATAAATCGCATATAACGTCTTCCCCTCGCGAGCAACGAAAACAAATGAAGCAAACATGAAAAAAAAAAACCAATAAATTGCGAACAGAAGAAAAGAGAAACGTCAAAAAGTCGCCCCTAAAATTCGGCACGCAACTCACCGGGAAGTTTATTTTGCATTCTCTTTCCTCTGTTTTGTTTTCTCTTTCGCACTTCATTGTCGCACGCCTCGCGAGGCCTAGTGGAAATTGGGACTAACGGTTTTCAAAATTTAAAAAAAATTCATTATTTTTGTGCCACGGAAATTTTATTTTTTAAATCGTTGTAAAATCTATTCCTTCGTTTTTATAAAAGGTAGTTATATTTAGACTTAAAAATAATATGAGTTGCGAATTGGCATCAATTTCATATAATATAATTATTGACGTTGATTCAAATGGTTTTGAGCCAAACGTTCGATTTGCTATTCATAATCACTGATCACAAAGAAATGTATCTCAGCAACTATTGATGTACATATATAGAATAGTGCTTATATATCCAGACAGACAGAATTTTCTGGACCGACTTATGTAACGTCATTTTTGAATGTTATCGCGATTTGTTTAACAAAGGGATAAGTATTTTACTTTATATAAAACCATAAATAAAAAAATTCAAACACAAAAGACGAAACAAAAATTTTAAATTTGGCATTGAAATAAAATCTTTATCTGTTTAATAACTGCATTAAATCACATAGCTACAACATTTATTTGATAGATCTTAATATTATTTTTAACATCTTAGTATGTATTTATGTATTTTGTTCTTGTAAACATCCGGACTAATTTGTCCTTATATGGAATGTTTTTTCTTTTTGTTCTTTCTCTGATACACCATTTATGGTTTTGTTCGTTTTCTGATACACTACTAGGGATTATTATACATATTTGCCGGTTACTATTATCTAGAAATAAAATTAAAATTATGTATGTATATAAATTGTCTTGTCACATTAAATAAAGTATTTGTTTTTTTTAGAATCACTTTTGCTTAGATTACAGTCGGCATGTATGACGATCATCAGTATCTACCGCATTCCTACATTGATGAATTTCGACATCCGATTCTATGTTTGAAGATGTTCCATTGTTGGCACTATGGTTTTGATAAGATAAACAATTAGGATTGCTTATCGGTGATGTTGAGTTAGAGGCCACTTGGTTGTCTTCATGATTTCTGGATAATATGTTGTTAGTAGCAGGTACTGAAAATGATTTTTTAATACAAAATATGAATTTTAAAATCAACCCATAATCTACCTTCAAGTCGATTTCTTTCATTACACAATGCGTTTGTTGTTCTAGCTCGAATATTTTCCATATTGATTTTCATCGATATGTGACCAAAAAGAAAATAACCCAAACCCATTCCAAGGACTATAGCTACGAATACGTAAATATTGTACACCATGACAGCCAACATAAGCATGTAACTGGTAACATTTTGAAATAAAAACACGACAGCTTGTGCAAATATACTAAGGAATTTATTTGAATTGGAGATGGCAGATGGGTGGGCATTTGAGTGTCTTCTTTCTAAAACGAGTAAATTGGTGGCTTCAGTAGCTGATGATACCGATCGAAATCTTTCACGAGCTATTTTCGATTTAGAACTGGTTTGAAAGACCTATGATGAATTAAAAAAAAAACAAAATTTTAGCAGTTTGTACCTAGGTATAAAATTTTATATTTTAAGCAGATCAATATATTAAAAGATGATACATTTGAAGATTATTTTACGAAGATCTACTATAAAAACTATCTCTAGTCCGATCCAACATGAGGAGGTCGTGTATAACTAGATGGTTGATCAATACGTTTGCCACTCTCGATTATGAATAATAAAAACGAATTCGGCTACAGGTATGAAAACGACGCATAAAGGTTTTTATGAATCAAATCATACACAGATTAATTTATAAACATACTAAAAATAAATATAAGAGCGGTTTTTCGCACTACATAAGTGTTAAATGAATTGGATATCGTTTACAAAAAAGGCGGAATTTTGGCCAACAAAAGATGTAGTATGTGTGTACTTATTTTGAGAAATGAACATATTAATGATACTAAAAGTTATGATTGTCAACATAGTTGAAGTGAAAATTCTGATCTTCTAAAAGAAATTAGTCTCCAGTTTAGAGAAGATTGTTGATATTGAAGACCTGAAGCTTTAAGATACATTCCAGTTAGAAGCATGTTTGAATTCTCATTTTACAACCTTCTTTTTTCTTGCAATGTCGTCTCTTACATGGAAAGGAGATCTGACCACAACAGGAACAACAGTTCAACAGCAGAACTGTACCACAGTGAAATTTTTATATTGCAGCTAAATATTAAAACTGATTTCAATAGCCATTATCGGATTCTGTTGTTTGATCTATTGCATCAAGAATAAAGTTAGATGACGCAGTTAACCTTGCATGGACATTTATTTTACTACTTATTTTTGTATATTTACCTTAACAGCTTCGTAGATTATTGATATAAAAACCAAAATAACGCAAAGCCCTATTAGAGCCGGAACTCCAGTAATATCAAGTCCAGAGAACAAAAACAGACCAACATCCGTGTCCCAGTGAAATGCCATTAAATGATGATCCATCTTAAGATTATAGTTCTCTACACGACAAAATAAAAGAAAATATTTTTTTTTTAGTCAGTAGGTTACACTTCCCGATTAATCACAATCACATCGAATTTAATAGTTAAACCAATGCCGAGCTTAATATTATGTACTTAATGAAAGGTTTGACAAACACGTATAAAATAGGAGTACATTTTCTCCCAAAAAAAAGGTACCCGTACACAAGCACGATACGAACATGTAAGTCCCCCCACTTGGCCAATTAATGTTAAATTGATAGGTAGTTAAAGTTTAGGTATGTTGTATGTAGGTATATACATTTGACCAGCTGGAACAAGTTTTATGATGATAAAGCTTTTAAAGGTTTAAGGTTTTTGAAGCAAAAAGACAACAACAACCTAAACAAATAAAAGATGATGAAGATATCGAGGAAATTCCAAAAGATTTGTCTCTTGTCTTGTGTAATACAAAATTTTCCTAACCAAGTGGTTCCTTTAAGTGCACATAGTTTAACTTTACTTTTTCACACTATAAGCCGTAAACATTTTAAGAAAACTTTTATTAAAAACATTATTTATTATAAAATTCAGATACAACAAAATAAAATAAATTATTTTATGGAAATATTTTTAATTTTTACTTCAGTTTGTGTTGTGGAGACTGGAGGGAGATGATAGGTGCACTTCAACAATCAGCTGATAAGAGTTTGGAAGATAGGGTGTGTTTGATTTGTATGTAAGAAAAGCAGCGATGTTATTTATGAGTTCGAGAGCGGTGTATGCGCCGTCGTGTGTTCACAATTGCGGGATGTGTTTACTTTGCGGTTGGAATGCGTTCAAACTACTAATGCTAACATTGGAATATAAAATATTACAAAATATCCAATTTATGCAAAAAAAATACTTGATTTACTGATTTTTGATAGAAACAAAATATTTAGATTGAATTTGTCTACCTCTGAAGTTGTATACATTTGGTGTAGAGCACGTTGTGTTGTGAATAGTGAATACTTATGTCATATTCGAGTGGACGGAGGGCCCACCGAGTGAAAAAAAACCTTCCTAAACCGGTCGATGTCGATTGGCTTTTCGGAGTGATGTTTGGGAGTGCTAATTTGTTTTCCTGAATTGAATTGGGAGTGTTGGGCGTGCTGTTAAAATTTAATATATTGTTTACATCGGCCATATGGTCAAAGCCATTATGGAACGATAAGCGCAGCGTTTTTATTTCTTTTTTAACAATTAAGGAACTAAAATAATAAGTAGAAATAAGAACAAGTACTTTTTAATTAATTTTTGTTTCTCGGTAGATTCCAGGTACACACACTAGAGAGCCAAATTTAGAAAACCATAAAAAGCTCAATATTGCTTGCAGAATAAAGTTCACCGGATTCGGGCTAGTATTTAATAAACACAGTTTGACCGATTTTTGTTTTGTAATTTTCTAACACTCGAATCAATTGGGTGCGAATACTGCGAATGATTGCCCTTTCCTATGATTGGTTTTGACTGTCTGAACTTTGTAATGTAGCAATGGATTGTGAAAAACAAATCCATAGAGGTTATTTTAATTCCTTACTTGTTAAAATACGAAATAAAAACACTGCACGTATCGTTTCATAATGGCTTTGAACATTATGGCCG
The DNA here is from genome assembly GCA_951217065.1 of Baccha elongata. Taxonomy (NCBI): domain Eukaryota; kingdom Metazoa; phylum Arthropoda; class Insecta; order Diptera; family Syrphidae; genus Baccha; species Baccha elongata. The sequence continues at coordinate 21,116,328 of OX578272.1, read as the reverse complement.
ATGAAAACAATATACCTAATGTGGTAGTAAATTGTGAGTGGACAGCACTTCCAACACTCCCAATTCTATACCGGAAGGCAAAATAGCACTCCCAAACATCACTCCGAAGAGCCACGGGAACCGTTTAATGAAGTTTTTTTTTACTCGGAGGAGTCGGAGGGCCCTCCAAACGTCCACTCAAATATGACATTAGTAAGTATTTGAGGTCTATGGTCAACTGATCAAGGGTTTGGATGTGTAACAATGAGACTCTACTCTCAACCCGATAATACACTTACCCGGTGGCTCCATTGCACTTCAGGGTTGACACGAATATCGCCCTGTCATTAAATAATCCAATGGAGACCAACGATATGAAGTTGCTTTGTTAGTCTCCGTTGGACTATAAGGATCCTACAGATTAATACCAAGTTACTTCATGTGAAGGTAATAAGGTCAACTCAATAGACCCATGTGCCTACAATGTATTTATTAGAATTTGAAATAACTCTAGACCTAGGGTGAGTGTATCTAGAGTTGGCCCGTGCACAAGCTAACTGAGTAAATAATTAAGACACCTTTACTATTTTCTGGCCAGCAAACAATTATCGTGTACATTGAAATTGCCTGTAATGACGATTTCAGTGCTAGGATAATGGGTTTACTTACGCAAATCTATCGTAGCGACCGTATTAGGTACCTATATAAAAAAAAATCAAATCATTAGTTTTTTGATGTAATATCATCATTGTTTAAAATTTTATTCCAATTGAAAATATACTAAAACTACACAACAAAATACAGTATTTAATACCATATCCTAATTTTTAAGTAATTCGCCTTTTTCGTTGACCACAATTTTGCGAATAAATTCACTCTTCTCTGCTATAACTTGGTTAACGCTTTTACCATTACAGTTGGCAAACCATCCTAGATTGTCTACTATCAAATGATTAGTGGAACAACCATCACACTGAAGAATGACCACTCCTTTGTTATATGCAGCTTCCGAAACAGTTTTTATATTCCTAGTATTGCAGATTTTACAACGATATGCAATCTCTAATTTTCGGTCTAGTTGTTGGAGCTTAAAGTTCTTCAGAAATGATTCGTTTCCTATTCCTAATTGGGTATTCTTGAGAAGTGAAGTGCTCAGTAGTTCTTTTGGAAGGAAATTGTTGTTAATATTAGAAGTGGCTGCTGTACTGAAATGACTAGGGGTTGCGTCCAACGGCAGGTTATTAACTAGGTTGTTTTGCCTTAAAGCAGCTAGCGTGCGAACGCTAAAAAATTGTCGAAGAGTATTCATCCTTAGGTAGATTTATCACAACATTCTAAAAATACAATTATTTTTATTTGATACTATTAAATTTAGGTTATGTTTTTACAAAAGTTATAAATATTTTTGTTCTTATTACCGCACGCACAACACCAACACAATCGCGTTATGCGACTGTGTTCGCAACCACAAAAAAAAATTGACAAACTGTCATCAAGTGTCTAGGCTTGTCCCATGAAATAACAAATTATTTTGAGGTAGATCGTTCTTCTTAATATGGCCTCGTTCACATGTAATAAATATTTATATAAAAGAACAGAAAGTGAATTTAGTTGTTGCCTTTTACTGTTACGGGATGCCAATCTATTTCAAAGGACTAAAGTTGATTTCGATTGCTTTTGGTAAATCCGCTGAAATCGTTAAATCAAGGCAAAACAATTTTGTTCAAATGGTCATAGAGACTTGATTTTTGTTTTGTTTTGGGCCAGTTGTACAATCGTGGTTCAAGTATGTAACCCACCGATTTTGACAGATTAGCTATGGAAATCAGTGGTTTAAAAATTTGAACTACTTTGAACCACGATTGTACAACTGGTTCGTGGTTCAACGTGGTTCAAGTTAATATCCACCAATTTTGGCAGATTATCGATGGAAATCAGTGGTTCAAAGTTTTAAACTACGTTGAACCACGATTAAACGCCTGACGGCCAGTTGTACAATCACCGTTCAACGTAGTTTTAATTTTTTAACTACTGATTTCTATAGCTAAACTGCCAAATTCTGTGGGTAAAAACTTGAACCACGTTCAAATTTTTAAAACACTGATTTCCATAATTAAATCTGTCAAAATCGGTGGGTTAAATACTTGAACCTCGATTGTGCAACTAGCCTTTATATAAAGACAATTTTTTGTAGTGCATGTACATTTTACTGTAACGCGCCTATTATCTTATCAAACATTATATTTCACGTCATGATGTTATTTAATGATGGAGACCATAGAATAATAAATAAATAGAACATCAACTCAGGAGGTTCCACCCACTTATGTCTACAAACTTTCAAAACTGCAGTGATTTAACTCTGTATGCGTGCCCGTGCATTTTAAATGGGACTGTCAAATTTGGCTAGACAATACATTCTTACAATTTAACATTTAGCTGCTCGTATTCAGGTATAGAAGAACGCGTGTAAAAATGTTTTTCTACGGGAGGAGACTAAGGATTACAAGTTGATGACCTGTGATGAAGACAAATTTTGCATGAGATATATGGCAAAAATGGGCACTTGTCAATTTTCTATTATTTTTTTTCTGTGAACATGCCTATGAATGCTTGTCACAAAAATTATCGATTCTAATTATTCTGGCAGCACTTAATTTAGGACAAAATTTTATTTTTAACAACTGCCATTTTTATTTGTTATCGTAGAGGGAGTGCTTATTACTTTCTCATCATATTTTTTAATAAATTTGAATTAAATCTTAAACAAAATTATAAATATGTTACTATTAAACGAAACTACAATATCAGTGCCAAATGTATAAACAAAAAAAATTGACTACGCACTTCCATAATGCCTCAACAAATGTGTTTAAAAAAATCTCATTAATCATACTTTAGCTGTGTACAAAACATGAAAGAAAAATATATTTTTAACTAAAAAGTTTTCTTCATTCATGTAAAATATATAATAAATAATTATATATTATAAGCAATGAAATGAATGTTCTAATTGTTTTATTAAGATTAATCGGCTTTGTTATTTTCTCAACTCAAATACAAGCCTTATGCCCTGAAATATGTACTTGTGACAAAATCAAAAACTTTTTAAAGGTAAAATGTGGTGGAAGTGCCACAACAAAGATAACCAGCCTGAAAGAGCTTAACTTCGATGATGATACGGAAAACATAGGGCATTTGTAAGTTATAATTCAATTGAAAATTATTGCATTGTTTTTATGATTCTCTTTAATTCTTTGAATAGGGATCTTGGGGAAAATCAAATATCCCATATAGTCAAGGATGACTTTGCAAACTTTACTAATTTGAGACGGTTGGATTTATCGAACAATTCTTTGAGGTATGTGGACGATTCCATGTTTGGAGACATTCCGAATTTGGAAAAGTTGACATTGGCAGCGAATCTAATCGTCCATATATATCAAGGATCTTTCGAAAACTTGAAGATGCTTAAAGGGCTGTAAGTATAAACCATTATTTTTCAACTCATTAAATTTTACGTGTTCTAAAAATGTTGTAACACAATGTTTACACATCATGATCTTTCAACATGAAAAGGACATAAATCACCAAAAAGAAAAATTACTTTTCCTAAATGTCGCTAAATAGGTACATTATGTTCCAGCTGTTACCATTTATTCCGGAACTCTGTTTTAACTAATTTTATTATTTCAAGTATAGAGAAAGGTAAACCGCTTCATGTCCAACAAAAACTAAGTAAGTTTTTAGTTCGGTTCATATATGCTTAGCAATCGTACCTTAAACTTATTGTAGTAGGTACAATCCAATAAGCCGATTTAACGCCTTTTGATACCATAAAGATCCTTACTCAATTTCTAGTTGGTCTGGCCCTATGTAAACATTAAATAAAGTAGATTTGATCAATTCATGATATCTTTGCCGAAACGAAACTCTAGTAAAGTTAAAGATAAATATGTAAAGTATCGTTTTAGGAATCAGCCTTTAATAACATTATGATGGAGCCTTTACGAAGATCGATTTTTGGTTTACGCCTATTGCATTAAATACTAATCAAGAAATTGTTTTAAGTAAATGGGAATTATTTCTGCTCATCGTAGATATTTTTGAACTTTACAATGCAGAAAAGGCCTGCATGTGCAGTTTGATTGGTGGAGCAGGTTGATTGAGTTAAAATCGATTCCATATTAGACTCGCACGACCGACATTTTTATTTTAGTGAATATATTTTAAGTTGAAATGTTATAGTGAGTAAATTGAGATAATAAATACACAGTTCATATTTGGTAGGTTTTTTGTCCAGGTTCAAGCTAAACAATCTGTTCAACCTACCAGCTCAATGCCGCTAAACGTTTTTGAAAAGCTTTCATTGAAAAAAGTGAGAGGAGCGTGCAATTTTCTAAAAAAAATACTATCGTATGCCCGACAAAAAGACCCCTCTTATTTGCACCATTCAATGTACTTAAGGCTTTCAAATAGTTACCTATTTAAAAGCTTCTTGAAAAGCGAATGCTTCTTGAATAACCGGCTGCAAGTTTTCGTAAGAATATATCAAATGATAATCTTATAACTTAAGGACATTGTTTACATCATTCAAATGCCGCTAAACATTTTTGAAAAGCTTTCGTTGAAAAAAGTAAAAGGAGCGTGCAATTTTCTAAAAAAAATACTATCGTATGCCCGACAAAAAGACCCCTCTTATTTGCACCATTCAGTGTACTTAAGGCTTTCAAATAGTTACCTATTTAAAAGCTTCTTGAAACTCGAATGCTTCTTGCTTAACCGGCAGCAAGTTTTCTTAAGAATATATCAAATGATAATCCTATTACTTAACGAAATTGTTTACATCATTCAATTCGATTTATTCATGTGGTCAGATCCTGTGTTTGCTTTCATTATTCTTATCTTAATGAAATTATGTTTTGTTGTAAAAACATTCAGGTACACACCAACTGTGTAGAGCAAAATGCTGTAAGACAGTGTTTTGTTTTTAAAAAGGGCCTTCGACGGTGTTTCGACCGGCAAGATTTCATAGATTACCATCTGTCACCTTCCATAGAAAGAAAGTTTGCTAGAATGCTATGAAATGTATGGTGGTCATTTGATAGATTACTATTTCAGTCCAATTAAACAGAAAACAGAAAAGTCAATATGAAAATCATAGCAATCTCTGGCACCCTATGAGCTGAGCAAGATAATAGCAAGACATTTTTCATAGAATACTATTTGCGGTCTCTATGAGACACTATCGTTCAAAATATGGCAGCTGGTTTTACTGCCACTTTGTTATTTTAATAGTTCTGTAAGATCTGTGCATTGGCTCTCGGGTTGTTTTTCCAGCTACGATTATGAGTAAACCGAACAGCAATGTTTGCTGCTGCGAAGTATGGTTTTCATTCCCGATGTGGAGTGGATCTAATTCCTCTAGTAGTACTAACGCAGGTCATTCTTTGATCTTGATCATTGTTTTAAGGTTGCTACTGCTTTCTTATCGCCACAAAACTGCGAGCTTGTATTCGATGATTGTCTTGGCTAGAGCATTACTGTCTATTTGAATTGTTCCGAATTCCTTGCACACAGGATCAAACAACCCTCGAAAAATGTTCTTTTTAAATTTCAACAGTATTAGCTTACGTTTTTGTAATCGGCGCTTTAAAGCAAAATTTTCAGTACAAGGGATTCTTAAAGTGTGAAAACATTTGTTTCTAACCAAAGTAGCAAGAGTTTTCTAGGTCAATTCTTTGGCAAATCTCCAAAGAATGTGTCGTTCGTGAAAGTTGATCTAAAAGTTTAAATTAAAGGGTCAACCATAATATTCGAATAGTCCATATCGCAGTTTACGTACGTACATTTGACAGCCAGCCAAATACATGTGAAATTTGGTTGCGTTTGCATCCGACCATTATGGTCAACTGATGGAGTTGACGGCACTTAAGGAAACTTGACGTAGAGTTAGCTTCCTTTTGCTTCCGACTATTATAGTTGGGCTTTAACTATTAGATGGAATTCTTAACTTCTACGAAGTTACTACCTTTCTTTTATGTACGTGAATTCTTTTATGACGGCCTGTTCGAATGATGATGATCATCCGTATACGGTAGTAGTTAAATAAATCTGATGAAGATAGTGCCTTTGGTATTGTCTGCTCCAGAACAAAATTGAAGATTTACTATTAAGAGGGTGTTATCTTTTAATTAAAGAAAAAAACTGCTATGAATTATGTTATATATGTGAAAATGGAAAAGACCAATACTGAAGTTATATTTTCCACAAATTAGTTTATGCTCACGATTGAAGAGGGTTTTGTTTACTCTTTGCCGATTTGGACATTCTATTTTAACAAATTCAATGAAATTATATAAGATCTTGGAAAAAGCGTCGTTGTTCGATTAGTACTGCTATTCATTTTTGTCTTACTTAACATATTTTGTATTCTTTATTATTTCCAGTGATATTTCGAATAACCCGCTAGCCTGCGATTGTGACCTAATATGGTTAGTAGCTTGGTCGAATGCTTTATCTGTCAAACTATATCAAGCTCCAAAGTGTGAGACTCCGATTGATTTTAAAGGTTCCCCATTAAAAAAGCTAAGAGTTGGATCTGATTTGCATTGTGAGTCTCCTTTGCAACCACTTTTAGAACTAAAACCAGACGTAGATCAGGTAAGTTCATTAAAACTAGTAAACTTTCAATAAAAAATCTAATCTTATTAATTTTTAGCTTGTTTTTGAAGGCGATGAAATCGTTTTAAGATGTCGAGCGCCTAGAGTTGCCGTTGGTGCACCTAAAGAATCTGAAGATCTGCCAGCAAGAGCACACGTTTTTTGGGGTTGGTCCGATAGAATTATTCAACCAAATTCCACCGAAGACATTGTTTACAAAGATCCCACTAAATATTTTCCCTCAATCCAAATCGATGCAAAGCATCTGTCTGATAGTGGTCTATTGGATTCTATTTTGAGAATTCCATCAGTTACTCGCAATCACACTGGACTCTGGGACTGCCGTTTGCGTTCCCAACAAGCTAATTTATCACGAACTATAGCCGTGATGGTTATATCGGAGAAAACAATGTACTGTCCAGCTCTGGACGTGCACAATAATAAGGGAAAGTATTTTTGGCCACGTACAATACGAGGCCAGCTGGTACGGCAGCCGTGTTTAGGTGAAGCTTTAACTGAGGTTCATGCGACGTACCTTTGCAATGAAAATGGCGAGTGGGTTGACTTCAATACATCACTATGTCCTTTTATTAGTGAGAATACGAAATTTCTTGAACAATTTGCCAAAGTAAATTTAACTTTAGTTAAAGGAAGCGTCTTAGAAAGTGCAAAGCGATTGCGAAACTATACCCAGTTTGAAGAGAACTTACGGAGATTTCGCGATCCAATTGACATTGTGTTTATAACAAGAACTCTAAAAAATTATTTAGCATTTGTACGGCAGGAAAAGGACTTGGGATCGATGTTGTTGGATATTGTTTCGCAACTGCTGATTTTGCCAGAACGTATTTTACACGAAGCACAAGCAATGGATGGATGTGGAGTAAAACTAATTAATGCTGTTGAAATAGCTGCTCAGTTTACACCGTACATCCAACATTCAGCACTGGTCCAAAGCACCGATATTCATCAAACGACGCATAAACCACATCTTTCTATAGATTTTTTCAACATACGTTCGGATTCGTTTACCGGAATGTCTTGCACATGGATTCGATCTGAATTCGATGATAAAAATAAAATTTTTCAGTGCAATGCTATGAATCATACACTGGACATTTTTGGTCAGCACATTGACGCTTCCATTCAAATTCCACCGAATTTTCTTCATCCGAATTATGCCCATCAGTTTATGTCACAGAAACTCATGGTAGCAGTTTATGAGAATGGAAACTTTCTACCACATCAGAATAACGAATCTAACTTGCTTATTACTTCGGTTGTAATTGGTGCCAAGATAATCTCTGATTCGGATAACATTCGCAACGTCAGCGAACCAATATCTTTGATGCTTCGAGTGCGTGCGCATCACAATAAATTAAGTGCTCCTATTCCGGCATGGTGGGACTCAGAAACTAATTCATGGTCGAGTGAAGTGTGTCAGAATTCGTACTACTATCGTGGTTTATTGGTGTTTACTTGCAACAAACTTGGTTACTATGGTCTTTTACAAAACCGCAAACACTTAAATGATTTCATTGATGAAAATGCTGGTGCTCGCTTCAGATACTCACCTTTGGGATTCTACATTGGTTGTTCGGTTTTGTTTGTTTGTGTTTGGATCAATATAGTGACATATATTACGTTTGGGCGTTCAATACAAATGGCTCGACGACATCGACACTCTCTGGTAAACACTTGGTTGGCAATATCTGCTTTGAGTTTTATATTCGCCCTGGGAATCTATCAAACAGAAGACTACAAGGTTTGTCAAATTATAGGAATCAGCATTCACTATTTGAGTCTGTGTGTAATCTTATGGGTTTGTGTGAGTGTCAGCAATATGTATAAACGCTTGTCGAAACGAAACCGCCTTCCTATGGAGGATTTGCCTAAAGAGAACATTGGAAGCAAGCCGATTTTGGGAATTTATCTGGTTGGCTGGGGAATTGGTATGATTATATGTGGAATAAGTGGAGCTGTTAACATGCGAGAATATGCATCTTATTCTCATTGCTTTCTGGACAATGGACCATCGTTGAGTGCTATTTTTGTGCCATCCGTCATTTTATTGCTTTTTCTAGCTATTTTGTTTGTTTGCGTCCGATGCCATATAAGGACAGCGTTGGATCATAATGGGCATTTTTCTGAGATAACTCAAGGTACCGAAAATGTCGATCTTGAATTGTTGGAGTCTATTCACAATGCTCCACATCATTATAACCATTCAGATAGATATCGAAGCCTTTCGTTGAGCAATCCCTCCACAAGTATGCTCGAGGATGTTGAACATACTAACCTGGCTCAACTCAGGGCACATTTCGTTTTTCTTTTTCTCTACATTGTATGTTGGATCAGTGCAGCTTCCAGTGTTGCAACACCATTCAAAGACACACTTGACTATGAAGAAGAGGCGTTTAGTATAATTTTTGCAATCACTTGTTCCATCTTGGGTATATTTCTGTTGGTATTTTACTCTATTACCCGTAGCGACGTTCGGTTTCAGTGGAGCCAGTTGAGCTGTCGAAACTTTTGCTGCTGTCGCACACGAAACATAAGTGACAACATAAAAGAAGTTAACACAACTGTTACATACCATCAGCCCTGCGAAACATTGCATTCGGCTTCTCGTTCGAATAGTCAATGTTCAAAAAACCGGCCACCTAGCGCTCGCAGTAATCAATTAAAGGGTGAAATGACTCGAATGGATAGTCCCAGTAAATTGTTAACACCATCAGGATCAGCGAGTATCGTACAACTGAATAGGCAGCAGTATGTTCACAATCCAGTCATTCTCACCCAAGAAATCCCTAATGCCGACATTTTCTATAATCCCAACCAGATTAATGTAGCTCGTAAATTCTTCAAGAAACAAAAACGCCTCGCCAAACGGAACAATTTCGAATTGCAACGACAAATGGATCGATGCGACTACGGCGATGGTATGAGCGATATTTCCTCTACCGTGGGCATAGGACCGTATCATTCTAATCGACAAAGGAACATGTCGATTTTTAGCACGGGGAGTAAGGTGAACAACACCAACATTCACGTCAGAGGTGACGTGTGTAATTTTTCCAAAGAAGCACGACAACAGTGTTTAAATCCAAACATTCTATCAGACAGTTGCAACGAAAGTGACATGATTGTCGATGCTGAACGTTTGGTATTAGGCGCCGAAAGCATGCGAGCATTATCGAATCGCAGTAAAATGAATAACAACGAAGTTGTTGCCAATATTTATACCAATGTTCCAGAAACTGCACAGCCGCAGCATGAAATTGTTACCATGCGCGCCGATGATAAGTTCAGAAAATCAATGAACGTTGAAAAGTTCCTCGAACAAGATGAGATTGATATGGAGCGAAACGATTTGAATTCACAAAATGATCGCAATAGCACTCCGCTCTATGTCAATGGAAATATAAGGAATATAATAACAAATCAAACGGCAGAATCAAGTGGCGTGAGCAGTGTGAACACAAGCTGCAGTCCTAGCAATAAGATGTTGGAAACTCAAATTACCGAAACAGCTAACCTTACTCCCATAGATGCTATGAATACAATCGGATTACCCTCAGCAGATGCGGTGGCAGCTGCTGAATCTTTTATAGAAAGTAGCGTTGATACTTTAAACACTAGTAGTGAGGAAAATACCCTAGATTTGGATAAGAATGAAACATATGTTTCGGAGTCTATACAGATTGCTGATAGGGCTTATTACACTGGAGAAGATGCTCCTATCAGAATAACCCTGGAGCAAAAGTCTAAATCCATGTTGAGTCTTGACGCGGAGGTAGGCCATATAAGAAGCGGCAGTGGAAGAAAACGTTTTGTCAATTATAGTGAAAATCATGTGCGGTCAATTTCTTGCAGTAACTTATCGCAGACGGGTGATGAGTTCCTTGAAAGGAGTACTGTTAATCCATTACCAATGCGAACAATAGCCGAAAACCGGCCTGGTTTGAGCAGCCCTATATTATTTTCACCTAGCCTTTGTGAAATGGACGATTTGCCTTCTCCTAAAGATCGACGGAAACCTCTCGTCCTGGCAGATGATGAGTCTATGTCGCTTGAGGATGCTCTAAGCGAAGTGGCTGTGTATAGCCAAGGGAGCAACGTCAATTCTGATTCGCTTAATATGTTTGCTATGAGTATTCGCCGAACGTTTGCCTCAAGTCCTGCATGTGAGAGTGATCTTAATTATCAAAATTCTGAACTTAGCATTCGAAGTCATGGTCTTTATGCTCCTCAACCAGATAACGATTTGAATTTAACTTTGACTGGTGATATTTATTATCCCTATCAGTCTTCAGAAGTGAGCGAAATAGACGAAGGTGACAACGATTTTGATGAAGAAAACGACTACGATGAATTCAACAGCTGTTCAAATGATTGCCTGTTGCCATCGGAAAATGCCGAACAAGACCACAACCGAAGCCATACCTCTCTAGATGAACTGTACGAACAGATTACCAGAAGATCAACTTCACATACTTCGGATCTGGAAGGCAATGCCGAAGAAAGTTCTTTTATAAGTAAACCCCGCAAATTAGAAGAGTTCGAAACTGCAAGTAGTAAAATGGGGAACAGCTATCGTAAAGACACGACGACGGAAACAGTTGAAGACGATAGTAGCCAAGACAGCATTATTTCCTACATCGATCCCAATGGTAGAGCATCTGCAAGCACGCTCATTTTGCAGAAGAAGTAATACTCCTTCGTTTTATTGTTTAAAAAAATTTGCATTTATGTATCTGTACAATTTTAGTGAATAAGCAAGAGTATTTATTTATCGTATTTTTTAGATAAGCAGACAAATTCTCAACAGAATTTTTTTACTAAAAATACCATTTCCCGCATTACATTAATCGCTATATTTATTCATTTTGCAAGTTATACATAACAAACTTTTATTTTCCTTTTTCGATTTAAGCATGTTTTATTATTTGCCCTAACATAGACTGAAATATAGTTTTACAAGATTTTTAAAATAAAACAACGAGAAGCATTAAAAAGTAATAGTTCATGTCTGACTGTTTATAAAAGAAAACACTCACTGGCATAAACATGGAGTTATGAGAATCGTTCTCGCCACTACAAACGAATCGCTTTCAATTCAATATTTTTAGGCCACAAAATAAATTGTATTTAGATGTATGTATATATAAGTTTTTTCTATACATAAATAAATTTGTAGACATTTTTTTTTTTAATTTGTAATTAAATAAAGCCAGAATTACACAGTTTGACATTTTAATGGTTTATTATTTGTGTGATTTTTTAATTTTAAAAAGAATTATAAAAGGGTTTCCAATACGGCTTTTAAACAGAGATCGATATTCTCATATTTTCGTATTGTCGGCTCTTTTACAACACAAGACTTCATATGGGTAAAATTTGTTTTTTTTTTCATGGATTTACAGATTGGTAAAAAAGGGCTTGATTCGTCCATGGCATAGGATAAACATGAAAGAATATACCTAATGTCCTAATCTTAGGAGGCTCCAATAATCTTACAATAATTAATTTATAATTGAGTCGTTTTATTTGAAAATGATAAAATCAACTGTAAAACTTGCATTTGTTCTTTTCTAGATTAAATTGCTCTCAATAGAAACAATTGATAGAATAATAAATAAATAGAACATCAACTCTGGAGGCTCCATCCACTTTTGCCTACAAACTTTCAAAATTGCAGAGCAAAGATTAAAAATATAAAGATGGGAAACAATGGCTGATAACGGCATTTGCCTACGAACTCGAACTGTCATTTGACTGATTAAGTTGCAAAAATGTGCGTTAAAAACTCACACCAGTGCAACTTAATCAGTCTACCACAGTTTTTCCCTGTGGAGAATTAATTTGTCTGTTATTTTTAAAAATCGGCAGTTTGTTTTTGTTAACTTCAATTTTTTTCATTTTGCGTTTGGAGTAAGAGATTTTACTGTCCTTTAATCGAGTACGGTTCACAATTTCATCGCGTGGACACACGAAGCGCTTCTTCGACCAACGATTCTTCACCATCTTCTGCAGCGATGATTAGTCAAAATAAAAATGTTTTAAAAGAATGAAAGTTCTTAGAGAAATACATAAAAAGTTTACTAATTGTGCAAACTAGGCAAATAAAACAAGGAGAACTGTCAAAACAAATAAATACACCTCGGTTCCCCTCTCAATTTTACACGAATACGAATCGAAATTACAAAAACAACAATGTAAACAAATGGTTGTTGGATGGTAAAACGTACGAAAGTTTCCCATCTTTATATTCTTAATCTTTGCTGCAGAGATTTGCCCGTATATTCCAAATGGGACTGTCAAATTTGGCTAGACCATACATTCTTACCATTTTGCATTTTGCTGCTCAAACGTATTCATGTATAGAAAAGCGCGTGTAAAATTTTTTTCTACGGGAGGAGACGGAGGATTACAAGTTGATGACCTGTGCCCGTGCCATAGAATAATAAATAAATAGAACATCAACTCAGGAGGCTCCACCCACTTTTGCCAACAAACTTTCAAATTGCAGAGATTTAACTCTGTATGCGTGCCCGTGCATTTCAAATGGGACTGTCAAATTTGGATAGACCATACATTCTTACAATTTTGCATTTTGCTATTCACACGTATTCATGTATAGAAAAGCGCGTGTAAAATTTTTTTTCTACGGGAGGAGACGGAGGATTATAATTTGATGACCTGTGACCCGGGCTCAGTGTGATAGTTTGATCATAGCTTAATTCTTCATGTTCTACTCCGAATAAAATTAAAGCCAATCGAAAACACCCCATCATGAAAGCTGACAATCTGACATCTGTCATCTGTGAAGTATTTGTTTTTATGAAATTTTTATAAACAAGTTTTATTTTGTGTTATGCAAAGATAAATATACAATCGAAGTAAATCTTTATAAATTACCTAAAATTAGGAAAAAAATTACTGTTAGCATTAAAAGTAGACAAATCACAATGGATACAAATCAAGATGCAGAAAGCTATTGGAATAGGTCAGCAAGCAAGGCTTTTAGTTTCGACGATGACGAAGATGTTGAAGAAGATAATTCAAGTCTTCATAGCTCAAAAACCGAAAACATCCTAGTTGATGACAACATATCTGAAGCAAGTTTTGATAACACCGCCAATATATTGAATCTCACTATTCGCTCAGTTATTTGCGAAGACGATTTAGAACTGATTCTTAATGAGCAGGCACTCGATAGTGACATAATTTCCAAGGTAAACAAAAATTAAAGGAAAAAACAAATAATATTACTTGAAGTTACTTTATAGGTACTATTTTTATGTAAATTAGAGAAAAATCACTATCTTTTGTTTTAGGGAATATCACCAGATGAAGAACTCAAGCTGTTGCGCCGCAAGCTTCAGTACATGATTCACGTGCCTTCACCTAAAGTAACTGCAACTAATTTACTACACGGAAAATTTTGTCCTTTAGAAGTTTACAAGTCACTGAACGATAAAGAAGAACTTTTAGATGAAGTTGTATGTAATGGTGATGGGAATGCTATAATTGGCGTCATCCTCTTTCTTCAACGTACATTGAATAAGAAACAATTTTATCGAATTCTACGTAGCCGTTCAAAAGCATGTGACCATTACATCAATTACTTAATACAAACCAAAAATAAGGACGCCATCGAAATTCTTACCATGGTCGGCAGGCAACATGAGTCGGCTATCGTTCAGTTTAAAGCTGCAATTAATCGGCACTCGGATATTTCCATTAAGGGACAAAAGCTCAAACAATTTCTCTCGTCGTATTTTTCAGATCCTGGAATCATTCCTATTTTTCATCAGATCTTTACTAACTCTTTGAATCTCATACAACTTATAGAAAGTACTAAAAATAATCTGGGTGACGAAATAAATGTTGACTCTTCGGTTTTGGAAGTACTGTATTCATGTTGCGCCAGACACAAATGGAAAGACTCAGACATGGTGAGTCCTCTAAGTCCATTTAAGATTACAGCCGATTATCAAGTATCACCAGCGCAATTCGAATGGACAGCCTTGAATGAGCGAGCAAAGACGCAATCATATCTTGATCTGGGTGGAATATTTGAAAAGTCATCTTGGCATTCAATAACGAAGCAAAAACAATTTCATATAAGTTTTTCATTGGAGACGGCAATACAACGTTTAGCTGATTTAAATGCTCCTCTGCCTGTGTTATACATATTTCTATCAAAACTGAACAATCCAAATCAGAAATTAATTCTTTCAAAAAAAGTTAAATGTACAAAAGGAATAATTGATGCGTTGGCGGCACTGAAGGATGTTGAAGTTTTGGAGAATTTTAAAGATACCCTGATTAATGGAAGTGAACAAAGATTCTACTGTGAACAGGTCTTAACAAATATGAAGAAAAAATGGTCTACAGACGGACTTAAGATCATTCGGTAGTTATTTTTATTTTGGTTATTTTTTTATATAGAGTATTTACATACAAACACAAAGGATTTTAATAAATGTTGTTAAATAAAGGTTTCAATTGGAATTTAAGTCTGAAGTTCTAGTCCTGTTCAGTGAGCTACTCTAACTGTTCAGTGAGACATTTTCTGCTCAAGATGTATCTAGAATATCTAGATTTGCTTGATTTGCTGTTCATTCAGCTTTTTAAGAGTAGAGCAGAGTAAGTTAGAGTAGAATTTTCTGCACTTGCTTTTAAGGAAAAGTAGGTAGATCGCATAATTGTATATACATTTCTATAGTATTTTCATGCTGAATAATCACCGCCTGGCCATCTTAAGACCCTTGTGAAAAACACATTTTCAGGTTCGTTTATTTACTAGTTGTCTATTCTGTAACCCCGACAACAGTCGTAAACATATATGATTTTTGTTTTGTTTACGACTTTTGTCAAGGAAAATTTTCGAGCCAATAAAATACATTATATATTATTAATTTGTTTCGTAGACGACTATTGTTAGGGTAACAGAATAGACAACTAGTAAATGCACGAACCTGAAAATGTGTTTTTTATGTGTAAATTTTAAATTTAAAATCAAATGCAAAATTTTCTATGTAACTTAAAGAAAGTCAGTTTTGTTTGGTGCTCTGATCAGACTTTTCTTTTGGCTATAAATAAGCCGTTGAGATTCAAACAAGTTTCTAGTACGTATTTTCTTGTAGCCTTTAAAACTACAAACATTTTGATATACATAACTCATCTTTCTCAAAGCGAAATAAAGCCGAACGATGAAATTCGGCGTTATTTCACTTTGGAAAGTGTAATAAGACCGAATTTCAAAAGTCGGCGTTATTTCGCTCGGACACTTTATACAGCCTAAATGGTTGGGCCGATTTTCTTTAAACTTCTTGATTATTAGGTACATTTTTAATTTATAGCCTAGGTCTGAAAATAACGGTACCTATACCTACCAACCATATGGACTTTACAAGTAATTACATTTTTCTAGAGAAAAAAATGAAAATACAATTAGAAAATGAAAACTCTATTACCAGTACATTTTCATTATATATTATGATTATATTATATCGCTGGCTGAAAACTATAATGTTCATCGTCATAGAAAACGAAAATATAACACCGTGAGGTAGGCATATGGGAGCATGCAGCCCTCTGAAAAAAGCACATTTTGTTTTCATTTTGCGATTTTCGTTACCTTCTGAAATCGGTATTTTTCTTTTATCTTTTCAAGCAAAAATTATATAGTTGGCCAGGTGCAAGTATGACAAGCGTAGCGATGAGCGGATCGATTTAGGTTGTGAAAATTAAAACTTCGGGCGAATTTTTAATTTCAAAAGTCGGCGTTATTTCACAGCTCTAACAGAGAGACATAATACCCGGGCCTACTTTTGCTTGAAAGAAACAGATTTTAACAGCAGATTTCATTAGCCTTTTCTCTCTTTTAGCCACTCGAGGGATGTGATTAAATACTTGATGGAAACACGTACAAACCAATACTTACCAACTACTACTTTTACCTTCAACCTGAATATCTGCAAGTGAACGCTAATAAGAGTTTAAATACATATGTCCATATTTCCAGCGATTAGAGATCAAATTTCAACCCGGGTCACGGATACAATGAACAGCGACAACCATTTACAATACCTTCATTTCTATGTCTTTTGCTCTAAAGTATGTACACTTAGCGATTAAGCCGTATGAAAAAAGTAAAAGTTGGAACGTGGCTCGCACTTAATTTTTATTCGGAACATTGAAAACTGACCTGCTACCGCTCATAGTGCCAGCCACACACTCTTCCTAGGAACTAATCACTGAATAAAAAATTGTTTTCTAAGTCCAAGCCAATGCTTACACCAATGAAAGCATAAACAGCCGCATATATCAAAACACACTTTTTTTAAATTTTCTGTCTGTCTGTCTGTTTGTCCTGGCTAATCTCGAGAACGGCTGGACCGATTTCGACGGGACTTTCACTGGCAAATAGATAATGCTGTAGCGCGGAACTTTGGCCTTTTCATTTATTCCCCAGATGGCGGTCAGGTCGCTTTTTTCGCATATTCGTATATATGAACAGATTTTAACGGGAGTTTCACTGACAGATAGCTGATTTTGTAGCGTATGTTGTGTAGCGGGTTACATAGGCTATTTTAATTCCACCTTAGGTGGCGCTCGGGTCACTTTTTTGTGCATATTCGTATACAATATGAACCGATCAGAAACTACTGGACCGATTTTAACGGGACTTTCACTGACAAATAGCTGATGTTGTAGGAAGTAACATATTAGCTTTTTCGAAAACATTTAAAAAAACGTTTTTTCGACATCTCTTGGGGCTGTTAAAAATAAAATCTTTGGTGCAATTCAGCGATCACAACTAGCTATTATAAGAAGTTAATGTCAATATAAAATAACAAAAAAAAAAAATTAGTTTTGTTATTTTTTATTTCCTTCATTTATTCTATTTTCTAACTGATTATTTTAAATAAATGTCTATGACACAGTTAAAACATGATTTCTTATCATACATAATTAATAGTATTTTTATGTATTATAATATTGTAATGAATATTTTTTTTTTAAATCCTGTTTTGGTTCTCTCAATATTTTATTTTTTTTACACAAATTATATTTTATTGTTTTCTTTTTTGTTTGTTTTATATGTTACCAATGCAATGTCATATTATGATCTTTAATTATTGTTTAACAGTTGTAAACAAATTTATTTTTTTTTATGTCTATACAGTTGGGTAGTAATAAATATAAAATTGTGTGTCTGACTGAACTGCCAATGACCACACATAAAACATTTTTTCATTTCTCATTGAAATATTGTAGGTAGGTATGTTAACTAGGGTTTGATTTCTTCTATTTAAAAATATATATTAAATAAAAAATAACTATATAAAAAAACAAATATTGCAAAAGTAAAATAAATTATATTTTTGAAGGGTGCAAAATTATATTGTTAGTCATTTTGTCCTTTTCCTATGTTTAGATATTAAGTGATAATAATATTGCATACTTATAAGTAAACATTAAACAATTTATTTGCGTACCGTTTTTCATTTCATATTGATTTTTGGTAGAAACTTCATGCCGGCTCTTCTGAAGAATAAGTCAGGATCTCTTTAACTTCATTGGAATAGGACTTAATTAGGCTTGTTCAACCAAGTTGAACATTTTATAAGCCATATTTGTAAGCGCATTACAGCAAGTATGTAAAGTTATACACTCCTTACAATACCCCTGAACGCAAAAATCTTATTATTTGAATTTATGCAACGTTAAATATTGTTAGCTTATGCAAAGTTGAACAGAGACATTATAAGACTATGCAACATTGAATAAGGTTGCATAGACTCACTGATGCATAACTATTATCCCGCAATGATTTGGATTCAGAATTGTCTTTTTTCGGTGAAGTTAAAAAAATAAATGAAAATAAATTTACCATAGCAATAGCATCGACAGCTCCGAAGCTGTCGATTAACTCCGTAACCGTAATTGACGCCATAATATAACCGTAATTTGCCTGATAGGCAATCATATGCCAGAATACTGATATTTTTCTCAAACGATTTCTGCAGAAGTTGCATGAATGAGAATTCAACCAAAAATAGCCCCGTATGTGACAACTGTACAAAGCAAGACATTTTTTCAATAAAACGTCCGTTTAACGCGACTAACGCCTTTTTAACAGGCGGCTACATATATATTCTCATATTTTTGTATTCATATTAATATTTTTGAATTCATATGGGTATCCAAGTAGGATGGGCTTGGTTTCAAAGATTTGTTTGACAGATTCGTAAAAACGGCTATAGAAAGGAATTAATGATAGCACCTACAATCGTGAAAAATAGCTCTCATAGTTCCAAAGTAAGTAAATCAGGTGCATCTTATGCGCCCGAAAGAAGTTGGTGGATAAAAACTACATATATCGTTGTTCACACGCCTCTGTAACAAGGACTGAATGTGTAGAAGCTGAATTCGGTGTTCATAAGGAGGAAGGTTATAAGGATCTGTCCAGGGAAGACCTTTTAAGCAAAACGAACAAAATTATGCTGAACTGCCTCTATCCTAGATCTATGAACATCATAGAACGGAGTCCATACCTGTGTTGCGTATTCCAGAATATATCTTTATACAAAACAATTGTATAAAGATAGGATAGTGAAATCTAGACTTGAATTGAAGACGATTTAAAGACGATTCCAAGATATAACAACACGGCACAATGTATGTTGTGAAATATTATAGTCAAATATGATTAGTACTCGTTTCTTTGAAAAAGTCATGAAATCCATTCATCCTGCAACAAGTATTTACAAAAATTATTTAAAAACGCGTGTAATAAATGATTTTTTTCATACACTGGGAAATTTCCACGACTTTAAAGGATAGTCCGAAAAAAAGTTAAAGAGAAAAAGCTAAAATGGAGCTACATTTTCTCAGTATAATTGGAGGAATGCCATCTGGGCCTGGAGAGTAGTCATCTTTAAGCAATGAAAAAAATGTAAAATTTTGTCATGTTCCATTGGAACGTTGTTAAAAGTAACTTAGGACAGTCACGCAAACATTCAAAGAACTCAACATCAATATCGACACGAGTGTCAATAAAAGAGTTACTTAATTTTTTTGAAAATGCATTAAAGATATCAGAAGAGCTCGTTAACGAAGAATCATTATAAACAAAGTTTATTGGATATCCGTCAGACTTCTTATTAAATTTACAAAATTCCAAAACTTCTTTGGATCAAGTTTCGAAGAAACCTCCATTTCTTTAAGTAGTCAGAGTATAAACTTTTAGAAAGGTTATTGAAAATAGTATAAAATAAAGCAGCGTCAGATGAAAAGACTAAATGGAGAATTCGATTTTTAAAGTTTTTAATACAGCTTACTTGCTGTAAGTCAGTACAAATAATATTATCCAAAAGAAGAAGCTCCTGTTGAGAGGAAGTAGAGGATGCTTCAAAATAGGACTCGTCTTCTGAGGGGATCCAATTAACGTTAGGCAAATAAAAGTCACCCACCAGTTAAATATTACTATTAAAGCCAGCTGTAGCAATTACATAATCCAAAGCTAAGTAGACCTCAGAATAAATTGCTGCTGGACTTTTAGGAGGAATATAAACATTAAGAATGTAAAAATCTTTGGATTCAATTGAAATTCTAAGGCAAATAAGTTCAATTGATACATTAAAAGGGAAAGAGACAAGATTAGATGTGACGTGATTACTAACAGCACCATGAAAAATTAAACAATTAAAAAACAATTGTTTTTTTTACATGTTTAAAACCTTTACATGACTAAAAAAAGGTAAGAAAAGAACCTCTTGACTAAAAGTATTTTGCACCTTTTTATAAGAAAAAATAATTAGGTACCTCGAAATAATGAGAATTAACAAGAACAAACATTTTCACCCCATCCACTGATAAGTTACCATGTGCTTAGTACGTGTATTTGAAATAAAAATTTGGCTTTAAGCGATTTTGAAAAATGCACTATTTCATTTATCTACATATAAATATACGCTCAATTAAATGGAGAAATAATCATTAATTTCATTATTTGCATTGAAATTTTGATGTCAAAGTGTTCACATGCTATCTCAGTATCAGTTTTGATGTTTGTAATTTAATTTTTAAATCAAAAAAAAAACTCATAACCCAAAAATACATTTAATTATTGTCATATAGTATTCTTTAACAAGAGCAAATTTAAAAAAAAAAATACGTATTAAAAATAACTAAAACAATATATTAAAGCAAGTAAAAATAGACATTTACAAAAAAAGATATAAACACTTACCTACACAAGTTTAAATGAATGTTATGTACATTTTTTTTGTATGAAGACTTATAAAAATTAAAAGCTTTATTTTTTTGATTTTGCAAACAAGGAAGACATTATTTGTATTTATTATTTAAATAATTAGCTTTTTTTCTTTTTTATCTTTTTATTTCCATCAAAACGCAATGAATATTCTTTTTTTTTCTTGTAACTGTTGTGGATGATAAAGTAAAGAATTAATTTCATAGGTTATGCATAATATTATTGAACTTTGTGGCTAAAACAATTAACAGCTTAAATTTAAAATAAAAATTAAAAATAAATCATATTTTATTTAACTACATTCTTTTACTTTGTTTTTAATGAATTGAAACACGGCCAGCCGGTTTAATCATTGTTATTACACTTTAATAAACTTACAGCTGTTGGTATTTGAATTTAAATTTGGTCATCATCGCATTATATTGATATAATTTTTAAAATTAGGTTACAATAATTGTTTTTGGGTGTGTTTTTTTTTTATCAGCGGAAGAACCAAGGCGAGACAATTATAAGTGGCATTATAAAGGAAGAATATTATTTTGGTTTGAAGTATAAGGATATGTTCTTTTTTTTATAAAGAAATTGTTTTTTGTATACGAAAGGTTTTGTGCGGATTTTTGATAGAGTAATGCATGGAGATACAAATACATAAACAGAAATGAATCAATGAATTGATATGTTATATTAGGTATTTACAGATATATAAAAATGAAACCCAAACAATTTGAGTCATTAATGATTTATTACTTATATAAAATTGATCTTGCTTTAATAAAAATAATTAGAATTAATAAAAAAATATAAATTAAATGTTGGTTTTAAATATTATTTCAAATAAATGAGAACAATCTTTTTGATGTATTGTTATGTAATGACAACAAAATATTCAATCTCTGCCTATAGTATTAATTTTCTTTAAACAATACAGATTTATCTGAATTGAAAATTTGGAACTTTATAGGCAAGGCTTCTTCAAAGCTCCTCCTTTCCAAACAAATGATATCTCCGTGAGACTGTACTATAAATATTCATTATGATTTTTGGCCCTGATTAGAAATACATATGTATGCAACAAGAGCTTTTGAATAGAAGAACAAAGTGCGAATATATAGAATTTATAGGAACAAATTCAGAAATAGCAGGTCAATTAACCAACTTATGGCCAGTTTCTCCTAACACTTTTAAATATTTATTGGGTTGTTAAATCTTAAAATGGCATTTTTCAATTTCACCAACCATTTTCATTTTTAAAAGGGCCAATAAACTAAAGTTCCATTTTGTTCCAAATAAATTTTAAAGGCGTCTTAAAAATGCAGGATAAAGAGAACGTTGCTCTTATGAAAGAGAGCCATGAGTAATGAATAAAAATCCGGGGTTGGCATCAAGTTTTCTCATTTTTAAAAATTTACCTCCTTATGTTGGTGCAAAACATTTTAAGCTAAAATGCCAATAAATTTTATTCCTCCGTTAACTAAAATGCTTTTAGGTGTATTTTGGTGAAACTGGACATTAAAAAATTAAAGACATGAGAGTACAGGTTAAGGAGGATGATAAAAGAACAGAAGCTACAAAAAGTCGGGAGAAGTAAATTGAGACAGCATTATACACATTCATGTTGTGCGGATAGAGAAAAAATATTTATACTTCACAGTGCAATAGGATAAATGGAATATGCGTTGTTTAAAATAGTTACCGACAGATAGATATTACAACACATACATGTAGTGCGGCTAAAGAAAGAAAATCTAATTCTGAAGTTGGGTTCATCACTTGCAGTACGACTACATATTATTAGGGTTGAATCCTTCATAGAGAAAAGAAAATGGTTATTTCAATAGATCACTCTTTTATAAAAGTATACGGATCAGAATAAGGGAAGTCTGCGACGACGGCGGCGACGCATCGTTCAAATGACACATACAAATTTCTATAATTATTTTCTAATTTTCTCACTTTATGTTCTTTAGCGAGTAAGGTCCAAAAAACTCAGATAATTAAAGCAGCGTCGTTGAGAGGCGATTCTCTAAAACGTCTGAAGATAGTATTGAATTATCAAACCATTTGATTTCTCAGTATTGATCACTCCTCATTGGATAAGGTTGAGAATCTCAAAACAAATATGAAAAATTGAGAGTGCTGCCTTCATCGGAATATTCAGTGTATCAAACACAAGACAATTCATAGAAATTCATTCGTAGAAGGGTTTGTATTGAACGGTAATTTCTGAATTAACGGGTGAGTGTGGTAAGCACTGCTATAATTATTTTAATTATTAAACTGTTGGGTGTTTAGGTAAGGAAAGGTAAGACTCACTAATATTTTGTCTTTTCACTACAGTTCTTATTTTTTTTAATTTTTAAACACACGATGTTTTTGCCCGATTTGGCTCGCAAATTTTATTTCCTACTTGCATCCCCATTTTGTACGCATGATTTCTGTATTTGATTTTAAAAATTGATGTCCTAATTTATTTTTATCATTTAAATGATTAAATACTATACCTGGTTGATCCTGTTCTAATAATAATTAAATGGAACATAAGATTTCGACATTCTTCAAGTAAATAATATGGATGTAAATAAATCATACGAATACGTCTCTATTTATAAGTTATTGTAGATATAGTTTAATCTTTCTTACTTCTCTTAAATTAAACTATCTATTAGGTTGATCATGTAATTTTTAGTTTTGATGTTTAGGAAAAGATGTGTTTTTATGTTTTAAAACTATTTACCAATTATTTTATCATATAGAATTTTTTTTTATTATACAATTTATTTCATTATTTTTGTATTGTTGGAATCAGAGGTTTTTTGATTTTGTTTTATTCAAAAAAAAAAAAAAAAAAAATATGTATACATATTTCAATATACCTAATATGTATTTTTAACATACATAAATATAATCATTTTTCTTTTGAATTTAAATTATTACCATTTTTACTTTTACTTTATTATCAACATACTTTCTTTTTTTGTTTTAATAATACAAATGTATTTTTATTTATATCATAGCTTTTGCTTATTAACAGTTTTATAATAAATATTGTTCATGTGATCAATATTTTTAATGTTAAAAATTGATAATACAAACAAAAAAGAATAAAACCAAAGCTCCAGCACCGTAAATTTATTATCCAACTTTCAATCCTATATTTTGTAAATACATAGACATTTTGACTACAATATTCTTCAATAGCAATAAGACTACCATTTAACTTGTACAACAAGAGTATGAAGACAATTTTAATATTTTTTGTGATTTACTAAACATTTAACTTAAAAAAAAAATTTTCTTTAAAATTTTTTTCAACAAATTTAAATAAAATATAAAAATTGCTAAAAAAAACAAAAGTAATTTAAAATTTAACTCCAAGCAGCCATAACATTATAGCTTGGAAAAAATGTTTGTTAATTTTATTGTTAATATTTATTAAAGATACACTATCAATTTTCGGTTGATACAAAAAAATCGACTCTTTTACTTTAGCGCTATTGAGAGTTTTTGAATTTTGTTTATTATCTATACATTATTATAACATTTAAAGAAAAATAAATATACATACATGTAGTTTTATAATTTTCTGTGCGTGTTTTTTTTTTTTTAATTTAAGAACAAACCATGTTTATTACTTAAATATCATATTCAAAAAGCTCATAACAACAAAAATAAACAAATTAGTTAATTTATGTTTTCCTTTTCCGTTTCTTTATAGTGGTTTCATCAAAAATAAAATTATCTATTGAAAGAAATAACAAGCAACATGGGTTACATAAAACTTAACAATGTACATTTATTTATTGTAAGTGACTGTTTTGTTTTTAAATAATTATGCATACACCATTATTAATTTGTAGTCATAATCCAGGCATTAGGTTTTAGGTATACACATTAATATAAATAACAATAATAATAATTGAAAGTTGATGAGATTATTCTGTTCTTTGTTTGTAGTAAATAAATATTTTTTTTTTTTTGTATGTTTATAACAATTTTTGTAAATCTAATTATTTGTGTGTTTTATTTTTTTTTTATTATTTTAATGAATTATTTTACAATTGATACCATTTTTTATCTTTATATTTTAGCATTAATTGATGCGCTGTGCCAGTAAAATTTTGCGCTTCATTTGCCATACGTTCTGCGCGTTCTTCAAGCATATTTAATTTTTCACCACGTTCCATTGCTAATTGATGAGCTCGACTAATTTCAGATGCAGCTGTTGAAGATCTTTGTCCGAGCTGTTCCAAACTTGGACCAGGTATGTGTTTTGCAACTGATCGGTTGGCTTTACCACTTTGTTCACCGACTTGAAAAAAAAAAAGAAAATTTAATAAATAAACAACAATCATCAACTAATTAATTAATTTGCTAAGAATTTTTTAACATACAAAGTTCTTCTCTATCCAAGCTTCGATTTCCAACGCCAAAGAGCCCCTTAAAGAAGCTTTCTTTTGGTTGTTCAGGCATTTCGTGGGGTACAAAAAGTTCTCCCATCATTTCGGTTGTAAATTGACTAAAACAAAAGAAATGAAAGAGATAAATCTATTATAAAGACTTTCAGACAAATTTGATTTATGTCCCGCAAGGCTGCGGCATTTTAAGATCAATACTTTTTACTTTGGTTATTATTTGCGATGTACTTCCAGGAATAATATTCTTTGCTTGTGTCCCAGTGAAATTCTGCTATACGCTGACAACATGGTACGTCAAAGAAGGCTCGCCGAACGAAACTGGTTCCCCAAAAATTTGTCTATTGATGCAATAATAAAATATTCTCAGGGTAGCTTTTTCCGAGAATCGTAGCAAAATTTTTCGGAGCGCCTCTTTTTTATTTCAAAATAATATCCGATAACACCTATAGACAAGCTTCAAAATTACCGAATTGAAAAATAGCATCGTATTTTACGTGCATATGTGCGTATGTGCGAATTTGCGGTTGTCTGTTCATTGGATCTACAGCCTAAACGCTTTGAGCGATTTTCTTCAAACGTGATTACTTCACAGTTTTGTTTTTACAAATTTTCTTGAAAATGGCTCAAACAGTTTTGCTAAAACTTAAAGTAAAGGTTATATTTGTAGTACTGTTAATATAACTACTGCATTTCTGTTTTTTTTTTTTTCAAGTTTGTGAGACCCAGTAGTGCATCACTGCCTGAACAGAATGGTGTAGCCTGTAGCTGTAGCTTGTAGAGCTGTCAAAGCAACCGTCAACATGTAGCTCATAAAAGTAGTAAGCTCGCCCACAATGGTGTAGCGCAGAATTAATATTTTTCCAAGCTAGGGCTTTCTTTTTTAAGTTTTTATTATTTCCGACACTTTTGTTTTTCTCAAATGTCAAAAAGTAGAGCGTAGCGCACGTCAAAGTTGAAGTTGAGTGAACTTGTACTACAGCTACAGCTACAGCTTCAGCTTCACATTCTGGGCGTTATTGTAAGATTGGCGTTGTCTCTACTTTGACAGCGCTACAAAAGCTACAGCTACAGATACACCATTCTGTTCATTTGCAGGCAGTCCTCATAAAAACCAACAAATATAACAACTATAACAATTTATTGATGAACCTATTAATGTATGTATGTATACGCTTTATAATTGACACGAAACTTTGAGTTCTTCCAAATAATATACATACACACATAATATTAAAAATGAATATTCAAATACGGGGCATTTGTACGTAATGTGTGTATTTCCTAAATAAAAACCCGGGACAGGCTACTCAAATACAAGACTATCCCGGGGAATACCGTAATTATGACGGAAGAACCGCTACCTTACTAATAAAGGTAATTTATATCACAAAAAATATATCAGGATTGCACAACGAAGCAACTTAAATTCTAAAATGCAAAATACTGAATTACAGAAGATCTGTTCCACTTTGCAAAAATAAATATACCCGCTCAAAAATGTCAACTCAAGAATTATGTTTTGTTTAAAATCCATCTAAAACAATATCATTTTAAGTGCTGATGAATTTTTTTACATTTATTCTTTTAGTGTGACACAATGTTATTGTTGACTGAATTCATGATGTGTTTTCCCCACAAATTCGCAAATTTGTAGAATTGGGTAATTTCAGAAACGTCAACTATTTGTGCAGTGATTTCACATAAGATACTTTTTCGCACTTTATAGTTTGTTGCGGATTCGATGCTAATCGGTTATTTATTTGCGTTTTGATGGTGGAAAAAGTATTTTAAAATAAACTTTAATTGGCATTTTTTTTTATCTATTTATTTATTTATTTATTTATTTATTTGTTTATTTATTTATTTATTTATTTATTTATTATTTACATTATTAAAACTGATTTTTTTTATGTTAATTAGAGTGATACATTTAACTGTGATATTAATTTAAATTAAATATTGTCGTATTATTTTTTTAGTGTAATTATTCTTAATTACTTCTTTATTGCTTTTTTGTAAAATAAATACTTCTTTCTATGTACTTGTGTTAAAACTAACTCCACCATCCATCTTCTTTCATCTCTGAGCAGGCGTGTCTTTACTTAAGTACCTAAGGTACATTTTTTTCTCATTTTTTACGAAGGTTTTTATTACCATAGCTTTTCCTTCTAATTATCACTTTATTCTAATTAAATCTCATTTTTGTTCAATATAAGTTATTAACATCAGTAAGGTAGTATAACCATATCTATGTAAATTGTGCAATTGCAATTTGGTTTTGGAAAAAAAATATATTACTATGCCAAAAGAAAAAAAAAAAAAAAAAAAAAGAATACAAAATACATGAAGAATTGCAATTTTCAAATTAATAAGAAATGAGAAAAAATTTACAAATAATAATATTCTTTTAAGTTATTAAAAAATATGCAGATCTACATATGTGTTTCATTAATAATTGCTGCTTAATTACTGCCTGAAAATTGAAAAATAATAAAAACTTCAAAAATTGCATTTGTGAACGTTGTTGATACGTTAGGCATCATTCGTGCAGTAATACGTTAATGAATTTACTCATTTTATTCGGCATAATATCTGAACACACCTGAAAACCTGAATACATTCGACTCCTTTAAGGGCTTGTTTCACAATATCTGAGTTAATTTAAAGTAAAATACTCAGCAATTAAATTCGTTGATTTCGTGTATTGTTTTGTTGTTTTCTGTCAAAAAAAGTTCTGAATAGCTCAATTGAAACTTACATACTAAATAAGATATTGTGAAACAAGCATTAAGTCTTAAATCTAAATTTCAATTCATATTTTTCATAATTAATATAAATTAAAATGTTGTTAAGTTCTTACCAAAATTCTGAGCACAGTGAGAATTTTTGAAGCTCGGTGGGTGAAGCCAAATACAGTCCATGTCCTTTGTTGCTAAAACAGAATGCTTTCGAGATCCTGTTGAGTTTAAATTAATCAAATCAATATAAAGATTATATTGTGTACATAAAGCAATAACTTAGAGTTATTTTTTGTGTATATATTATATGTGTATATTAATTGTAAATAAGGTACATCGATTCACTCTTGTATTTTATTCCAAACACGAATAAACACAAATCCTCTGGTTGTTTTTTTTTTGTTATTATAAGAACAGATATTTAAACATTTAGTTTCCCAGATCACTTGCATGATTGATAATAATTTATAAATGGTAAATTACACATTAAAACTGACATGCAGACTTTTATAAAATCATGCATAACATTTATATCTGATAACATTTTATTATTAAACAAAGAGTAGGAATCCGAATCTGTTGAAACAAAATGGTGCAAGCCAAATCGAATAACTAATTGATTGAAAATATAAAAAGCAAAATGTTTTGTTAAATTTTGTATATAAATTGGCTAGAGAGGGTGAAATGTATAGGTATGGTTAGTGTAGGTTTTTTTTTTAAGTTAAAACAAAAAAAACAAAAAATATCAACTAAGTATTGTATGCCTGGTAAAATTTTTACAACTTCCAAGTCCCCAGAAAGTTGATACGTATAAAACACTTCATATAAGTATGTATATTTACAATTTGCCATATAATAATATTTACAAATAATTTTAATCCGTTGTCCATTTTTATTTACAGATTAACTACATTTAAAAGTGTTCACCCTGTTATTATTATGATAAGATGATATCGAGTGAATATTATTTACAGTTATGAATAATGACTTCAAATTGTTTTTGAGTCGAGATGAATCAAGGCGAACTTTATGTTTTTATAGTCCAGTCAACGAAGCAAATATATATTATGTACGAAATCAGAATTTGGAATCTTTATGGTTTCAATCTTTATGATCTGCAAACGTAAAAAATAATAAAACGGGGAAGATATATGTACTGTACATAAAATGTAGCTCAAAATGTGAAACACTAAGAGATTAGTTCATTTTTAGGTGATTTAATTTGAGCCTCACGGAATTTAAATTTAAATTATAGGATGTTTAAGAGGTCAATTCTGGTTCTATAAAAAAGTGAAATCAGTCATTTAATGATTATAAAATTTGTTAGAAACTTTGAATATATCCAAACTTGGACTTGCACCCATTCCACATTACCGCAATCATAGTGAAGTTAAGCAGGTTTAGCAGGCGGGCAGCATTAGCCCGTTTTGTATTTTGAACCAGAAAATTATATTTTTCAAATTAAAAAAAAAAAACTGAACAATTTTTATAAATAAATATCGGAAATCGGGATTTTTAGCATTAGGTTTTAAGTTCCACCGTTGCATGGGTAGCATATTGAATGCATTTGACGTTGACTTCCAAAAATAGTCACATAATGGCCGTAGTGAATATATTTCACGCAAATGTTACTATTAAAAACATTTAAAATTCTGAACTAATAAAATTATATGGCAATGGAAATGCATAAGAATATGCTATAATTTCGTCTTTACTATAATTTTTGTATTTTAATTTTCCCTCTCTATACATCTGGTGCGATTTTCTTATCCCTTTTTCCAGAATAGAAGACGAACTGCAGATAAATGTAAATCCACCATTAGACAGAAGTGGTGATGGAAATTAAGTTCCCATGATTTTTAGTTTTTTGCAAATATTGAAAACGAGGTTGTTGTAATTTTTCTCAAATTTAAATAAATAAACCAAAACGAGCTCACCACACAACTTAGGGTAGAATGTATTGCACATAGTGAAACTACATATATAGATAATGTTCAATTGCACCAAAATATTCTTAAACCCAGTATATTTGGTGTAGTAATAATTTGAATCAGCGAAGCGCGCTAAGTTTATATTTGTTGTAGAAACGTCAGGTATTATATTTTAAATACAAAAGGCTTAATACCAATCCTGGAATTTATAGTGGGCTATTTTATTAACGTAAATGAAAGGAGAAATAAAAATAAAAATATAAAATATAAAATGTTCTCTATGTCTCTTATTTTGAAATTTATATACACACTGTCTGCTCATTTAGAAAACGTTTTTAAAACGTATTAAGAACAATGCTCCTTTAAGATTTAATAACCCAATCAAAATTTGGAAGTTCTTAGAGAAGCATAAGAGTATTCTTTTTTTTCAAAGATTTTCCGTAAGACGTTTTATTTCAAAAATATTTGAAAAACCCATAAAATATGGGATTTTTTTTTCATACTTGGTGCTTTCTTATAGTCCTCTTATTTCCACGGGGGACTTTTAAGAATGTTATGTCTGTAAGTTAACCGTTCCATTAAAATAAATTAATTTTTCTTTTAAAATTTTGGTCCTTCGTTAACTGGACTATTATAATTTGTAATTATGAAATATGTAAATCAACAAAACTAATACACGATTATTGTTATTAAATACTTTTTACGATATTAATATAATGTATAAGTAATGTATAATGCTTTGTTGTTGTTTTTTTTATTAAATTAAATTATGATTTAACACAAACTTACTGGTTAGTATCCTCGTGAACAATTAGTTGTTGGCCCCAAATTGAAAGCATTGGATCTACAATTCCTTGCTTACATTTTGTCTGAAAGCTAATGGTATGGTTACATAAAATAATGTTTTATAAAAATAATTATGATCATACGTTCAAATAAAACCGATTTTTGGTTTTATTAATTTTTTTTGTTTTGTTTTTATTTGATAGCCAATTTACATAATACTATTATATGAGAAGTACATTATGTTGTCAATTTAAATGCTGCTAGGCTTGCATATATGGGGTTATATAATATATAGAGCTTGCTACAAGTCCTAAGTAGTTGTTTCTTTTTTTTTTTATATATTTTACGATCCAAACATAAGCTTTTCTTTATTTTAATTAGGATGCTGCTTGAGTCGTTCACCTAACGTGTTTTGTTCATTGATTAAGATGTCTTTTTTTTATTTTATTAATGTGGTCAAGCACAAAATAATATTGTTGTGAAATGCTTTTAGCAAAATAAAATTTAAAAGAATGTGCATTTTACAAGAAACAGAATTTAAAAAGAAGTATATTTTGTTGATATACAGATATGATTTTGTCAACATTTTAATACATCTTTAAATTATTATTTTCACATAAAGCAAAATGATAGATGAAGTTATGAATGCTGCATTCGCCAATCAGAGCAAAAGCTGAATATAAAAAAGTAATTTTTAGTGTTGATGTTGAAAAAGTAACTATAAATAAGTGTCACTTGAAAACACTTGACGGAAAATACATGTGTAAGATTTGTACATAAGTTTGCCTTCTGTTTTAACTTATGTTTTAACGTTTCTGAAAACTTTTCAACACTCGAATACAATTTAGGAGAAAATTTTTGATGAGCCTTACTTTTACAGCTTTTGGTTTCATGGGCGAGGTAATCACGCCTCGTTACTTGAAACTAAGAAGTTTTATTCAACGCCCTTATTATATGTATGTTTTGTGTGGATATTGTTTTGTTTTGTGATGTTTGATTTTGATTTTGCCTGATGACTGATTATTATATCTGTAGATGACTGACGTCATGTAACTGACCGTGACCGTGTAAGGGTTGCTTAGGCGCCAGTTATAGCTATCAGTAAAAAATTTATTTTGCTTTTTTTATATGTTTCCATATTATGTGACACAAAATAAAGATGTAAATCGATGACGAATAGCACAAAATAATTTTTTTTTAAAAGAAATTCTAAATTTTAAGCTATTTATTTATTTTAGTGATAAAAATCAGTCATTGCAGACAAAATGAAACAAATCGTTCTAAAGATGTGCGTTCCAATTTTTTGGCTCCAAAACAGAGAGAATTAGATACACATAAAATCATCCAATTTATCAATAAGTCAATAAAATTAACAAAAGTATATTAAAAATTTTAAAAGCAAATAAAAGAAACTAAAAAAAAATATTTATATTTTGACAGACTGAAAGCCATGTTCTTTACAAATATCTTTCATGTTTTTACAAACATGATGAAACAGTTCGTTTTTTTTGACAGTACTGGTTAGTGATTTAAGCGAATTTTACACGGTCAGTCAGAGGACGTCAGTCATCTACACAAATAATCATCAGTCATCAGGCAAAATCTAAAGGGTTTTGATTTTTCGTCAAACAAATGCACGCATACAGACTTATTTTCACAAACACTATATTACTGATTGATGTCAAATGACTGACCGTGTAAAGGTTGCTTTACACAAGACTTGTAGGTACAAAAAACAAATAGCCAGATAAAAAAAATATAGCTCGGAGTAGAGGAGAAAAGTTGAGAAATGTCAGAACAAGTTGGAATGGAACAACGTCCTTTCAACTCGATGCAGTTTTGAATTTTTATTTAAAGAAAATTAGTTTATTGATATAAATTAGTTCTTTTTTATTTATAATATAAGTAATGATTTTGACACTTTTGACCAATATGTTATGATAAACTTTTGAAGAAAGTAGAGAAAATTCTGTTCAAATGATGCTAAGCCTTTTACTTGCTAAGACTTTTTTTCAATAAACACCTTTGAAAATTGTATTTTAAACTGTTTTGACTTCAAAGAATAGCTCACTGAACCATAACTTAGAACAGTTGAGAATAGAGCAGAACATGATTCCCAAATAACAATAACTCGTTCTTTACTGTGCGGAACAGTTTGAAACCGGGGCGTTGAAAAGACCTACTAGAATAGTATCTATAACAATCAATTTCAATATAATGACAGTGAGTTGTTGATTTTTTGTAAAGTATATCTAAAGCATGTCGGACAATGTCAGACACGAGGCATAGGTTTAAGACCAGATTTAACATTAAAATCGCGCTTAACATTATTATTACTATTATATAATAAGCCAAACAACTAAAATAAAAGAAGCTATGTATCTGTAAATGTCTAATTTATTCATAATGATACTGATTACTGAATCATTTATTGTGATTGTGAAAGAGTGTTCTTTGAACACCTGTTGTATATTTAAAATACCTTCATTGTTATAATGTATTGTTGGGAAGATTTTAATTGAGTTGGTATTGTTAAATGAATTATTAATTTAATGTTCAACCGAAAGTCGCTGTGTGAATCATGTATGTACGTACAATGATCGATATAAGGAATTAAATATTACAATTTTAAAATGTATGTAGATAGGAAGGTATTCTACATTTACATTATACAATAATTATGATGGCATATGTTTTGATGTTAAATGCTTTTTAAAGTATGCAAGTTCTATTCCAATGTAACTAAGCTGACAAAATAGTTCTCATTAGCATACGAAATGCGCACTTATTTATAATGAAATATAAAGATTTTTATGCAACTAAGTTAATATAATAATCACCATGAGCACCGTTCCAATTAAAATAATTTATGTAACAAATAGTATATTCATTTGTCAAACAATTAATAAAGGGCAAAGTATAATGATTTTATAACATAACAATATGAAAGTGCAAACTAACATTTAAAGGAAAAAAAAAAATAAAACAAAAAACCACCGATTGGAAAAATATATAACTTATTATTGAGAATAGAAAAAAATTGAATTTTCCACATAAAAAAATGAAAATAAAAAAAAATAGAGGAAAGTACTTTAAAGTATTTTTTTTAACAAATAAGATACACAACTTGGAAAGGAGTGAACGCTTTTTTTGCATTATTTTTAATTTTAGTAAATTTAGTTCATTGCTTTGAATTTTATTTTTATTTAGTATTTTGGTTGTGGTTACTACATCAAATAGTTGTTGTTGTGCGTTAAAACATTTACCATATAGAGTATACACTTCTGTTTTTAAGGTTAATTGGTTTTTGTTTAAGCAGTTTTAGATATTCTAAGTTTGCAGTAGGTACGTGCTTGTTTTTTTTTTATTTTTTTTATTTTGTGGAGCCACTATATAGAGTATAGAAGTGGTTTTTTCTTTGCAAAGCATTCAATAAGGTATTGTATAGATATATATTTTTTGTAATTTATGGTCAATAATTACCTGAGATCGATAAGGGGAAGAAAATCTACATCCAACAGGGGCCTTAAACTAGGAAGACTATAAGCCATTATATGGCCATTTGACACGTACGTTACAAGGCATACACTTTCTGTTGAACAAAAAAAAAAAAAAAAATATATATATATTTTTTAATATAATATAATATTTATATTTTTTTATTTTACCTCGCATGCTTAGAATCTCAGCCTTTACTACAAAATCCGTTTCTGTAATTTGATGTCGATAGACACAATATTGACTGGGAAGCGCTACAATTCGAGCTTGTTTCTCACTAGCAATCACAATGAATTGCCTATCTGAGCAACCCTCATTGAGAGGGTTTGTTGCAACTATCATGCTACTGCTAGTGCTAACGCTAGTACTGCCACCAACTCCACTAGTTGTTGATGTGGCTGTTGCTCCACTTAATGTGGGACTCATTCGATTCGTGTTCTTTGTAGGCGTTCCTGTAAATAAAAGTGCATTAGATTTTAAAAAAGTACAATTTAAGACTAGTAACACAGGGGGCACACGCGTTAAAACATATTTAATTTTAATATTATTAATTATTTGTTTTCGGAACAAAGCTTTCTTTTTCATGTAAGTTAGAACGTTTAAATTTGTTAAACTTCCATTATATATTTAATGCTGAAATTAAATTTAAATGAGACTGAAAAAAATAGAAAGGCTGTTTTATTACTGTGGTTGACCATGCTTTCAGAATTTCTGAGCAACATCAATCGAGACACGATTAGCTTTAAATATTTGTTCACTGTTTTTCTTTGTCCCGGGCCTTCACAACACTTAATCCTGCCCCGCAGTCACAAGAACGTATGAAAGTAAAGATACTCATCACAAACCATCTGACATCTGTCGAGTTAACTGTCATTAGAAGCAATGTTGACAATTTAATAAACTTCGGATATGCATTCGAACTATTAATGAAACATGATTACGACACTTCACGGTCAGTCAGAGGACGTCAGTCATCTACACATATAATCAGTCATCAGGCAAAATCAAAATGGTTTTGATTTTTCATCAAACAGATGCAAGCTTACAGACTTATTTTTACAAACACTATATTACAGATTGATGTCAAACGACTGACCGTGTAAAGATAGCTTAAGCACCTTACATTACGAAATACCGCCATTTGATTGTTATTCTGTTTGCTTACGTCACCAATGGGCAAAAAACAACAACAAAAAATAGACAAAATACCAAGTGTCGTAACTTTGTATTCATGCTTTCATTCAGTTGCCAAAAACAGTTCAAAATATTAGCACTCATTAAGGCCCAATTAATGATATGAAACTTAAATATTTATGTTCAACATCCTCAAGATACAGTTTATGCAGAAGAAAAAATACTACAAACATTAGAGTTTATGTTGAATATAAATACTTAAGGTATAAATTAACTAAGCTGGTAAATCCAGAAATATTCAGTTTTCTTATCTTGTTTACTTTTGAACATTTAATTTAATTCGTTTTGATATACTTTTAAAATGTTTATATAAAAACCAAAAACTGAATTAAAAGTAAAATGAATTTAAACACCAAATTTTATTTAAACTTATTATACTTACGCTCCCGTTTATCTCTATTTTCATCTCTCCAAGGTTCAAATGAATAAGGTATGAGTGAACCATTACAATCCAAAAATGACATTGATAAAATTGACCCCTTCAACCGAAAAATCGGTCCACCTAAAGATTTATGTTAATATTAATGTTATATTAGAATAATTTTACAAATATAATAAATTTAATATATTTTTTTTATTAAAATACTAAATTACCTAATATTGACACCAAAACGGGCTGAGTTTTTCTTGTATCTTGTTCAGGTAATGTTATTGATACTGTCAGAACGGACCCTAAACTGGTTCCAACCCATAAAGTGGGCAATAATACTGATGGATCTG
This sequence comes from Baccha elongata, assembly GCA_951217065.1. Lineage (NCBI taxonomy): Eukaryota > Metazoa > Arthropoda > Insecta > Diptera > Syrphidae > Baccha > Baccha elongata. The sequence goes on along the minus strand of OX578272.1, from coordinate 21,080,111 downwards.
TTGATAATATGAAATAAATGTGAAAATTCTTTAAATAAAATTAAAAAAGTGAGTTTGTTTGTTTGTTACGTTTTCATGCCTAAACCGCTTAACTGTTTTAAACAATGCTTTCATCAATAGAAAGCTACATTATCAAGGAGTTTTTTTTTTTTTTTTACTTTGACAGTTCCTTAATTAAAGATATAAATGCGAGCGAAGCCGCTCTTTTGTCAACAAAAGAGTGTGTTTATTGCTGGAAAAGTTTAACGTAATTTGGTCACTCGAGCTGGATTTATTGATCAAATCGAAATTGTATGATCCTTGAATATTTCCTCACCGAAAGTCGACTTCTTATCTTTCCTGATAAATAATTTCATTTAATTATAAACCGCGTTTCTAAAGAAGAATGAATCAAGAAACCTTATAAACGATCGAAATTACTCTACGGCAGGATGTAATTATAATCGCCGATTTCGTAGTAACGAAAAAGCAAAACTTATCAACCGATAAGTGTGTTATTGTGAATTGCGACAATTAAAAATTGTGTGATCTTACCCATACTTAATTTCGAAATAAGAACATTTATGACAATTTCTCAATATGTCAAAGGGCAGATGTCGCTTTTGCCAATGTGTCATATGACCATTATGATCTAATGCAAGCTTTTTCTGTTATTATGGGAACATTGAAAATGTTATCATAAGACCATATGGCTAAAATTCGCTGAAAGCGACAAACAGCCATATATTTGAATATGGCATAATGTCATGCCATCAGCGTTGTCATTGCCTTTAAATCTCAGAACAGGAGAGCTAGGACGCCCTCTTATATTAAAAAAGTGCAAGTATTTTATTCGTCTATGAGAATAACTTATTAATTTGCAACACTAAGTTATACCTATTGATTTCCACTTTTAAAGTAATTTCCAACATTGAAGTTAATGATAAAATTAAACAAACTTAAAAAAACACACTTTTTTATAAATTTAATGTAATTAAATAAAAAAAAAATATTACAAAATAAATAAACTTACCACTTTTTTTCGTATAACTATCCGTAAAAGCTAAACACGTTATGGATTCTGATGTGATATTCTCAAGGCTTGACATTGACGATGATCGTGATCTCGAGAACGAGCTATCCAACTTGTCTACTCGACCCGTAGTTTTTTCAAATCCAAGTTAATAGCAAAATTGGTTTTGTTTAAAAATTAAACAAAATAAAACAAAAAAAAAAGATTGAAGACAGAAAAAAATGCATAAAGTTAGAAAAATTCAGTTCAAATTGATAAAAAAATAAAAAAAAAAACAACATTATATAGAGAACAAAAGGCATTGCCAATATACATAAATTAACATAGACGTATATTAATATTTAAATAAATTTACAATGATTAAAAATATGAATATTATAGATACATATTTGATTTCAAAAGGTGTGGTATCATTTCAAACATATTAACAAATATAGCTTGTCATTTTAAAATATATATAAATATATATATATATATATATGTATGTATGTACAATAAGTATAGCCAATTAAATAAAAAGCCAGTTGGCTTAAATTTTAAATTAATTTGAAGTTTTAAAATGGTAGATAATTTTGTAATCAGCAGAAAGAAGAGCTTTTTGTGATATGCAGTCAAGAAATTATTTTAAAATAATAAAAAAATGAAGATTCATTGCATAAATGTGCATTTTTTTTTATACTTGCTAATTAAAATTTAAAATGTGCTGCTATATTAAGATTTCATGCACAAAATGCAAAATAAATAAAAGAAAATATTTAATTCTATAAATATATAGTTTTTAATTTCCACTTTGGCGCTTTCACTAATTATTGTTAAAGGCTTTGTAGAATTAATTTAAGAAAAGTTAACTAAGAGCTCGTTCGTTCCTGCAGCACAACACTCTTAAATAACCACATGTAATCAAGTCTACTCTTATGTCATGACACTCAATCCAGCTTAAGACTCGATAATAAATTCACATGCGCGGGAAATTTACTAAACTATTATCTAAAAATAAAATTTTTAAACAAAAAAAAAAAAAAAATAATAAACGAGGAAAGCAACGTGCAGATTTATTTTTTTTAGAAAATAACATAAATTTTAAAAATCATACAAGAGATTGAAACACATTTATATGAAGAAGAGAAAAGAACATCAACTTAATAAAAAAATAAAAATAGGAAAATAAAATACGTCTCAGATGTAGGCATCAGTTGGTGTAGTGGTGGTTCACGCAAATTTTCTAGAATTACTTTTTTTACAAATTCATGTAAACTTAACGCATTTATTTTTTTTTAATTTAAGTTTAAAGATTTTGTTTGGTAATATAGTTATCTATTTACATAATTTTTATTTACTTGTTTGTTCTTTAGTTAGATATTGGTGGCTAAGATTAAGTCGTTTGTGCACATGCCAGTAAGTTATGATTATGATCATTATTATTAGATATTAATTTTTACATTAAAATGAATAAATATATGTAGATTTTAATTGGATTTTAATTCTGAAGTAAAATAATATGATATTTATATGTGTCAGTGAGCTGAAATTGTTTATGTTTGATTTATTTTTATCTAATTCATTTAAAAAAGGAAAACAAAAAAAATTTAAGAGATTCCAAACAAAAAAAAATATATTAAAACAGTTGCGCTTAAATTTCATTGCAAAAAATGTAAGTGTTGTTTGCTTTAGATAAAATATTAAAGAAAAAAAAATATTTTGAAGAGAGAGAGAGAGAGAGAGAGTTAAAATTGCCGGAGAGGAATCAATCAAGGAGTTCAACAACACAGTTTTATATAGTACTATTAGTATTTGCAAATAAATATATAAGATAGTTATAATAACCAATTGGTGTTGTAGTTTTTGTTTTATATTTTAAGGGACAATCATATAATATTTAAATGCTTACTTGCGCGTGTGTTTCTAAAACATTGATAGTAAAATTGTTATTTTTTCTGTTTGCTTTATAATAGGATAGATACTAGTTGTTAGAAAACACAGATACATAGTACAGATTGAAACCAAAACAACACTTTTGTTTGGATAGTACCACATCACGAACACATTTTGGGTTTTCATAAAAATAAGATGGTGGTTATAAAAATTAATTAATTTATTTTTTTTTAGGGAAATGTGAAAATGTGCATATAATTTTTAATGTTACGGTTATGAGTGATTTATGCAAAAACAAAAATCTATCTAAAATGGAATCCTAACCCATGACATAGTGAAAAAAGAAGTTTTGATGGAGTCAAACTAGAGAATAAAGAATAAATTGAATAATTGTAATGAAATATATTTTTTTATAAGTTAAGTAATACATTTATTTACACACTCTTGTGAAGAAAATAAAATTAAGTTCATGTTCAAATAAAAGAAAATAAATAAGAGGACATCTGTCTTTGTTTGATCATGAGCTTGTTAAATTAGTTTGTTAAAATTGTACTCAATCTAAACTTACATTTGTATTAATGTTTTGTTTTCATCAAAAAAATTGGAAAATGATTTTTATGTTCAAACTAATCAGGCATTTCTTAAATAATACATAAATTATTTAAAATAAAACCAATATTTTTAGTTTTGTTTCTCTTTTTTTTTGTAACTGTTCCAGAGATGGCGCTCATTTTCACATGTAATACAGATGCAGTAAATAAAGTATAACTAAGTATGACCTATGGGTTTGTAAAACTTTCTGCAAGAATTGATTGTGAATTGCAGCTTTCAAGGGAAAAGTTTTTTTAAGAGGCGGAGAACTATAAATTGGCAACACTGTTCTCTGTGCCGATTTGACAGTTTTTGGATCTTTTGAAATTTTAGGCCTTTTTGATTTAAACAAAAATTTTCTGTTCCAAATGATCCCTGTTACATTAACTACGAGTTAACTATGTTGTTGTTGTTCAAATATTCTATGATGGAAATATGCTTTTCAGTCAGTTCGAAATTCCGAGTTATCTCAGAATTAATTTTGCTAAATTGATCATTTATCTTTGAGCGAACTGACTGAAATACATGTTTCTACCAGAGTCAACTCAAGGTTAATCTAACCCTAGGATAGATGAAAAACTGGATCTTAGAATATTTTGTGAAAACTAAACCTGTTCAATAAAATTAATTTAATGGATATTTAAAAAATTATTCGTTTTATATCGCTTTTACATAAAAAAATCAAATAAAATCTTATTAATCTTCAAAACCAAGTAAATCAAATGTAGATACTTTGAAATAAATTATCAAAAAGGTGTTGTTTATATTTTTAAATATAACTCTGCAGGGAAATTGTCAATTCGTAACACACATTGTCGACTAGAACCCGCCTTGCCACGGCCTCCAATTTTTTGTTTTCTTTTAAGTGGACACGTAAAAAAATTTATTTCATTTTTGATGCTGTCAAAATGAAACGGAAAACATTTTCATTTCGTAAAATTTTGTTTAAGTGATTTTTATTAAAAAAAATAAGTGTTATAATTTATTTAAACAAAGTGGTTTATCAGGCGCACTATTAATTTTTCACATAATTATATTGTCAATATTGTAGGTTTTCAAAATGATTTCTCGAAATACTTTATTGACTCAAAAGGTGATGATGCAACATTTGAGACAATGAAATGAACAAATAAATTTCGTTTTCAAGCGAAGTAGTTTTCAAAATATCCCTTAGTATAATAAGGGTACTCATCTAACGACGTAAAACGACGGAAACGATATACTTTCCCGCCGTCGGAAACGAGCTGTCAAATTTTGTATGGGAACGTTTCCCCACGTCAACAGTTTTCATAGGGCGTACATGAAAAAGTATGAGGGAAAGTTATTTTGTTTACATTAAATGTGAATTTACGTCGTTAGATGAATACCCTTAATATAACTATTTGTTATTTCATAAAAATTTAATATAGAATAAGTGATATTTTTAAAGCTACTTAGCCAAGGAAACAGTAAATGTTGCATATGTCCACCGATGTAGTTGTCACGGATTCTACATCATTTGTTTTGAAATCAACAAAGTATTTTTTTCGAAAAAAAAACTATTTTAAAAACAAAGGCCGGAGCAAGTAATGAAAATTGAAAGTTACTTCAAAAGATGTGATACTATGACTTTTTTTTTTGAAGCGGCAACGCTGAAATATTTTTTCTTCTAAATTTCTTTAAAGTTTTTCTAAGTGAAAAATAAAATACTTATATAAATACAATGATATTTTGATTATAGTTTGTCTTAGGAAATCCTGTAACATATAAAACTAAATATTCCATATCCATGAAAATAGAGTTATTTCCCTATCTGCCAAATCTCAAAGTATCAAACTCTACCAAAGGATGGCGTGGATATCAAAGGATTGAAAAAAACACTATTAATCTACAAATCATTAAAATCATAGGTATGGCAGATAAAAAAAATCATTTTGATACCATGGTCATTTATATGAATAATAAAAATAATTTAACTATTGGGTGTTGCTGAACACACTGATTTATATATGCTGTTCTAGCTCTGGACAACTATAAATTTATAATGTTCTTCTACTCTGGAATTTAATAGCACTGTAGGTAAGCTAAATTACGCTCTCCCATATAAGAAAACAAAAAAATATTAGCGATAGATATTATTTTAATCCCATAAAAAAATGTTCACTTCATTCAAGCATAAAATAAATAATACAGTCAATAAAATAAAAAAAAATTACCACGAATTTTCGTGATCATGCTCCAATATTTTATTTTAATCAATAGATAGTTTATAAAAAGAGATTTTTAAAACTTGCATATTTTTTGAAAATATCTTAACTTCGAATAAGGAACTTTCGAAGTACATGAAGAATTGATTATGCATTTGAGTGCAATATATGAAGAGATAGTGCGAAAAAGGATATAAAACAAGGACATGATCTGCTTTGCGTTCACATTTATGAGATGAGAAAATTTAAATTCATAGAACCTACATACATAATAAGCAAGAACGTATATATATTTCAACCTTAGGTGTAAACCATTCAATTTATATAGTTTCAGCTACAACCAGAAACAATAAATTAAAATTGAAAATGATGACACCATGACATTTATGTGTCGGACCTTTAGTGAATAAAAAAACAAAACACAATTAAAAAAATCATAAAAATATACCAGCAAGTTTTTCAGGACAGATTGTACTTAATGATTTTTTTTTACATAAACAATTAATAATCTAACTACATAGTATCTACGTGAGGATTTTGTTTATATTTTATCTTAATTCTAGTAGGTATTCCATATGTTTACCTATCAATTGAGCACGGTCTATAGTTGAAAATTTGATATTTTATTCCAATTGTTTAATTGTTACATTAGACATACAAAAAAATTTTGAATTTATTAATAAAATACATGAAAATAAATAAATGGTTTTAACTTTTTGGTTGACCTGCTGACAGTTATAGCGTTTTCCATCGATAAACCGAAACAATTAACTTAACGAATGATGAACTGAGCATTGGCGTTTTAAAGCAAATGTCACAGTGATATAATTTAAAAGGCTTTGAAATCATTACATATGGACGGCCGCAGCGCTACCTGTCGAAACGTGACACATTTTATATAAGCGATGAAAGCGCTATTTTAACGAGATTTTTCCGTATCACAATGTCGTTATGATCATGATTATACTAATTTCGAAGTTGAGATTTTTAATAATGACGGACGGATACATCTTGACAGCTCGTGGCAGCCATGTTGTTTCATTTGTTGTTAATGTTACTGTTTTTTTAAACTCTCCATACACAAAATACAACATCACCATCAAGGCAAGTTTCCCCCGAAAAACCTGAAGTTATTGTTCTATCTTTAAAAAAGAAGAATACCCTAAATTCCCAATATGGAACTTTTTCAACACCAGTTGCAAAAATTGCAAAGATCATTAATATATTATAAACTACTTATATGAGCGCTTAACCGTATTGTATATTTCAATACCCTCTAGAGGCGTACAATACAAAGCGAGACAAAATGGCGGTGCTCCGTTAAAAAGTTGTCAACAGGAAAACCAATAAAATGTCTGCACTTTAATAAAATAAGATATTCAAATCTCAGATAAATTAAAGAGCTTCCATTTGATGTTATGCAAATGTAATCATTGAAATGAATAAAAAAAGTGAATATGGAATCATGGAAAAACAAAAATGTAACGGAAAGACGAGCTTAAGGGAAAATAAGAATGAAGAATTAAATGGTGCCAGGCTGATAAATTGAAATCAAAAACTTAGCAATTAAAGACAGAAAGAGAGAGATAGAGTGAGAGAGATTTAGGGAAAGACGAAATGTTTAAGAGGCAAGCTGTAGTTAATTATTTCAATTTAAAATTTTGACACAAGTTGGCAAATAAATTTGGTAATTTATTGTTTTTTTTTTCAATCAATCTTTTTTGTTTATAATATTAAAATTAAACGTTTTTAGAAATTAGATATTATAACTCTAAGTCGATAAGATGAAAAATAAAACCCTTAAAATATCAATGTTTCTTGTCTCGCCCTGATGACTAACAATAATGAATAAAACATTAAATTGCTTCGTTGTATTAAAATTTTAAATGAATTAACATAGCTGTTCCCCTTTAACTTAAGTCAGATAAAACTTATTCAGAAAACCAAAGTTATAGATAGATTGAAAGACACGAAAATGTAAAGGCATACATTTCTTTTTTAAAATAAACAAATTGGTAAAAGTTTTTGTTTTCAAATAAAGATGTGGTACTACCAAAACTGCAATATTGTCGGGTCATAAGTAGATTGTGTGGCATGGTTGCCATCTGCGGTCGACTAATTGACAACTCCTCCCCATACGATGCTGTGGATAAACATTTTTGCAATTTTTTCCCACCTTGTGATCTTGATCGTCGAACAAAGTCAGGCGCTAGTGTTTGTTGCTGAGCTAACTGGTGTGGTTGTTGTTGTTGTTGTTGTTGTTGAATTTGTTGTTGTTGTTGTGTTAGTAAAAATTGCGACTGATGTGTGGAAGCTGAATTAGTTGAACCAAAATTACATGGAATATTGACATTTTGATTGCTACCACCCGAGCCACTTATACCACCAGGCGAAACGGATGCCGGCAAATTTGGCATATTTTGTAGTCCAATTAGTGAGGTGCTTGGGCCAATTCCGGTAGCGTTGCCACCAATACAAGCACCACTACTAACATTGCCACCACTAGCCATAATATTACCACCAATATTACCACCACTACTACCACTAATTGAACCCACACCAACACCAGTTCCACAACCCGTCATAACCATACGACGGTTATTAGAGCTACCACCCGTACCGATTGCTGTATTACTGCCACTATAAACACCGCCGGATCCAGAGGTTGTTCCTCCGCAAACACCATTCATCTGGGATAAGATTTTTAACATAATTTTTTTTTATTTTTATATTGTCTGAAACTGATCCACGAATTTTATTAATTTTTATTTTTTTTAATCAGAAAGGCGAAATCCTTGGCAGGATAGCACAGAAAAATAAATCACACTTAAATCATCAAAATCATATTTATAAAATCAAATAAATTAAAAAGAACTTAAAACAATTTCAAATATAAAAGATATAAATTTAATTAAAAAATATATAATATACTCACAAGAAAAGTTTGGTAATTATTTAACGCTATTTAACTATCAGATTAAATGTAATTGTGTTATTTTGAAATAGACAGAAGGTATTAAAGGATTGGATATTGGTCTTACATTTTAGGTGATTTATCTTATCTGAACTAAAATAATAATTTGTGTAAATGGTTACGTTCTGCCCAGTTTTGAGACCCACACATTCGAGCTCAACTATTTTAGTTGAAATGTAATTTGATAAAGTAAACTGTCTCATGGTTTTTTCAGAAATATCACATTCTATTTAATATTTAATTCTAATTTAGAAAGTTTTAATCAACTACTTCATTCTTGTTTACTGAAACGAATATTTTTAAACTTGTATTCAACATAAAATCTTATCAAGGGCAAATTGAGTGTTTCTTATCACTAAGTGTTTATATGCAGACGTTTTATTTTATTTTTTTCCAATTAGTGTAGGTATGAGCTATTTATCTATTTGAAGAAAAAGATATTTGTCTACAGGAAATAAATAAACTTTCAAAGTATACATAATTGAGTAACAGATCGAGGCGTTCTTCTTTTCGTTGTTTTTATTTTTAAGCAAAATATATGCAAATCACACTACATTCACCATCCATGTATTCATTTCCCAACTAATTATCACTCATCCTTATCATAGAGCAAATATTTAAATAAATAATGCGTAACCCGTTTTCATCGGCAGAAAGCTGACAAAGTTCATCGCCTTGTCAAAAACAAAATTGTAAAACACATATTTTGTCTAATGTTTTTGATTAAAATTGTCAAACCAAATCATCTCAATTTAGGTGTGAACACTTTTCGTAATTTCGAAATTGAGGTCTCCAATTGCGCAATTTCGAACTTGGTGTGAACATAGTATTAGTTATAACTTATAAGTCTAGCATTGTTCGCACTTCCTAGTCTCACAGAAAAATTATTTTTTAACTTTTTAGCGATCCTCAATTTAAATTTTGACAGCTCTGAATTCTGACACTAAAAAAAAAAGAAGACCAAGTTAGAGCGCAGTGCGCTCCTCGAACAAACAACGAACACAGAACTGGGGCTAAAAAAGTGTCACCTAGAACAGGTACTTCAGCAAGTGTTCGCACCCCAGTGTTAATTTCAAACAAACTTTATTATATGAAACATTGGGCACTTTTGAGCGGGGACATATATCTTAGATGATAAAACCGTTTCTTAACTTAAAAAAAAAAACATTTTAATGAACTTAATAATTATTATACGAAGAGGAAAATGTTTTCAAAGTTGTTTTGAAAGTGTTCAAACGTAATGGAACGTGTCCATCCCCACCTGTTTTTTTGCTTTATAGCATAACAAAATTATGGCAAATACTAAACAAAAACATTTTTGATGTTTATTACTTACATTTTATATTATCCATTGCAGACACTATTAGTACTTTTCGTTCATTGCGCATTTGTTCTGAAATAGTTAATTTTATAATTTTAAACAAAAACCGTTTTCGAACTTTTCCTAAAGGACCAATAAAACCCACACCAACAAGCATCATCTACATTACAATTTCTCAAAAGTACTTTTAACTTTTTCATTTAAATGGTTGAATCTGTATTTATATACACACAGCATAGATGTTATAACTTTTATTGTTGTAACAATACAATAATTTGCACATCGACTCTTCCTTTAGGGACACAAAACAAAGGAATGTACTATGTATGAACGAATGCAGCAGGGCGGCAACTCAATACCAAATATAAATCATAAAAATAGCATGAAATTAAATAAATTTTAATATAACATTTAAAATTCCAATTAATTGGTTCATAAGAATAAAATAAGAATTTAAAATAAAAAAAAAAAAAAATTATAAAACATTTGAAAACTAAAATTGGTTATACTAAAATGAGTTTGCACTTGCGGCGGTTTTGAAATGCTTCTTATTTTTTAACTTTTTAGCGATCCTCAATTTAAATTTTGACAGCTCTGAATTCTGACACTAAAAAAAAAAGAAGACCAAGTTAGAGCGCAGTGCGCTCCTCGAACAAACAACGAACACAGAACTGGGGCTAAAAAAGTGTCACCTAGAACAGGTACTTCAGCAAGTGTTCGCACCCCAGTGTTAATTTCAAACAAACTTTATTATATGAAACATTGGGCACTTTTGAGCGGGGACATATATCTTAGATGATAAAACCGTTTCTTAACTTAAAAAAAAAAACATTTTAATGAACTTAATAATTATTATACGAAGAGGAAAATGTTTTCAAAGTTGTTTTGAAAGTGTTCAAACGTAATGGAACGTGTCCATCCCCACCTGTTTTTTTGCTTTATAGCATAACAAAATTATGGCAAATACTAAACAAAAACATTTTTGATGTTTATTACTTACATTTTATATTATCCATTGCAGACACTATTAGTACTTTTCGTTCATTGCGCATTTGTTCTGAAATAGTTAATTTTATAATTTTAAACAAAAACCGTTTTCGAACTTTTCCTAAAGGACCAATAAAACCCACACCAACAAGCATCATCTACATTACAATTTCTCAAAAGTACTTTTAACTTTTTCATTTAAATGGTTGAATCTGTATTTATATACACACAGCATAGATGTTATAACTTTTATTGTTGTAACAATACAATAATTTGCACATCGACTCTTCCTTTAGGGACACAAAACAAAGGAATGTACTATGTATGAACGAATGCAGCAGGGCGGCAACTCAATACCAAATATAAATCATAAAAATAGCATGAAATTAAATAAATTTTAATATAACATTTAAAATTCCAATTAATTGGTTCATAAGAATAAAATAAGAATTTAAAATAAAAAAAAAAAAATTATAAAACATTTGAAAACTAAAATTGGTTATACTAAAATGAGTTTGCACTTGCGGCGGTTTTGAAATGCTTCTAAATTATTTGCAAAATTAAAACAAAAATTATATATATTCATATATTGCATTTCAATTAAATATACAACTACTAAATGACGCAAATTATTATTATTCTATATGTATGCATATTTATATTAAAATTAAATTTAAAAATACTAATCAGATGCGATTAAATATTTTAGATAATTTAATGAATTAAATTTATAAATATATACATATTATTATTGCATTTACCAAATAAATCTCCAAATATTAATTTAAGGCAGCTATGGTTTTCTTCATCTGATTCGGATGAATCTTTTAGATTCTTTTTTTTTTTATTTGAATGAGGAAAAATAGTAAACAGAAAAAGATACGAATTAACATTATTTTTCAAATCTATTTAGCGCAAAAATGGCCGATTAGCTGAATTACAATTTAATTTTGCGGTTAATGGCGGTATGATGCGTAAGATGCATTTCATCAAAACAAAAAGACACCATTTTAGCTAACCAATTTTATTGCCAATTAAATGTAAAAAAAATAAAAGAAAAAAATAACTTCTTTATTTAAAAATAAGGTATGCACACTGAGTTGAGTGCAAAAAAGTATGCCAAATCCATATAAAAAAAAAAGTTTTCACCTACAGAATACTCAAACGGTAACGGTTCTGGAAAGATGTTTATTAAGGATTGGAACACATGGGCCTTTAAAGCATTTATCAATGAACTTGACACAATGAAGGCTTGAATCAGTGATGCTACATGTGATTTTAAAATACATTACTTAACATAATAATGTGAATTCTAATTCGTTTAACAACAAATGTGCATAAGCATGCATCTTGGTCCGCAATTATTTTTATTATTATATTTGCTTATACATAAATTGATTTTGTTGATAAATGTTGTTGGGTGACATGGATTAATCATATCAGTTCATGATTAATTGATCGTGACGATGCTAGTTGATAATGGTCATCTATAAGGAGTTTCATGCATACAATGAGCGTGTTTTATTGAACATCTGAATATGAAAAATTTGATTACAACGCGTTAAATACATTTTTCTTTGAAGTGGAGTGGGAAAGCTTATTTGCATCTAATAATTTTTTTTGTGAAATTTTGTATTTGAAACATCTAATATTAACAGTTTTGTTGACCATCAGCCAATCGCAAGTTTAGGAGCGCTAATTTTAACAGAAAAAGATATTTTAGAAGAGCTTTCATCCTTAGATGAAAAGCTGGATGTGAATGACATTTCCCCAAAATTTTTGAAAATGAGTAAGTTTAGTTTGTGTAAACCTCTTTTAAAACTGTTTAATCTATCTCTCAGTCTTGGTCAGTTCTTAGATGATTGGAAAACCTCAATAATTACGTCAATTCACAAAGCAGGCTCTAAACAAGATATACTTATAATTACAGACCGATTTCAAAGCTTCACGTAATTCCTAAAATTTTTTAAGCCATAGTTCAAAGACGGATTTATGATAGTATTAAGCAAATTATATCCGATAAACAACATGTATTTGTGAATCAACGGTAAACTACAACAAACTTGTCCCTATTTTCAAATGTTTGTACAAAGCGTTGGGGCCAAGTAGATGTTGTATATACAGACTTTTCAAAGACTTTCGATAGAGTGCAGCATGATGTGTTAATAAAAAAATTAGAAACTTTACGATTTCACTCTCAAATATTGAAATGGATAGAACAATATTTATTTATATCGGGTATTTATAATTTATCGGGTGTTCCTCAAGGAAGTCATTTTGGACCCTTTTTATTCGTCCTTTTCATTAACGATCTTCCCTTGTGGGTTAAATTCTCCGAAAATCTGCTTTTTGCAGATGATTAAAAGATTTTCAAACTTATCAAATCTGCGCATGATTGTTGTCTTTTGGAAACTGATCTCAATAACATTTTCAAGTGGTGTGAAATAAATTGTCTTCATCTTAACATCTCGAAGTGTAAGCAAATGTCTTATTCTAGATCACGCCAAACTATTGTGTTTGATTATCGAATTAAAAACACAGTTCTTGATAAAGTTGTGTTTTTTTTAAGGATTTTGGTGTAATTTTCGACCCCAAAATCGCTTTTAAAAATCATTATGAACATATATAAGTTTTTTAAAGAGAAATTCGAAGGAATTTACAGATCCACATAATTTAAAAATATTGTATTTTTCATTAGTGCGATCTTCGTCAGAATACGCCTGTTGTATTTGGTGTTAATCTGTTAGCATAAACAGGATTGAAGCCGTTCAGCGAATATTTACTAAATATGCTCTTAGAAAATTGAACTGGATTGACAATATAATGCCTTCATATCATTAAAGGTGCTTACTTCTAGGTATTAATCGTTGTCTTGTTTTGTTGGGCAGAGATATTATATGTAATCAGATTGATTGTTCTATGATGCTTGCCCTTTACCAAATTTATGCCCCTTCAAGGCCTCTTAGGGAAAGAAATATTTTCTATTTTGTTCCGCGCCATTACACAAATTATGGTAAAAGTGATTCTTTATCTCGTTCGTGAATAATGTTTAACTCTTATTTTTCATGTTACAATGTTACAAAATTTCTATTAACTGTTAAAAATGCTATATAAATTATATTCTTAAATAAACTTATGTTTCTAACATAACCTATGTTAGCCTATAAGAGATCATACTCGATAGATGGAAATAAATAAATAAATAAATAAATGAATATAAAAAATTACATTTTATTTATAAATTATTGGTTTAGTTCTAGGTTTGCAATTAAATTTAAATGATTCTGCAATATAGGGTAATCCGATTTTTGTCGTCCGAATTCAACATTTCAAAATTCATAACAATTTCGTAAAAGCACATCAAAACTCAAATTGCGTTACGAACGAAGTTAAGTTATATGATTTTTCCTATAGGACCTATACCGTGTTTTAATGAATTAATTACCATCATGTGAGTGATTTTTTATTAAATGTTTTTTTTTTCGTTTATTGTTTATTATAATTTTTTTAATCCCTACAATTAATTTGTTTGTTTCTAACCAGTAAATATAGGTACGTTATGAATGTCGCGAAAATCAATTGAATCAATATTAGTTCTTAAAATCTCAAATTAAAGAATATCTATAAATTCTATATTTCAAAATCTAAAAAAAAAAAATAAAAATGTTAGAACCTTCCACCCTAAGCCCCCATTATCAACATTTGTATATTATGTAAACAATAATAAATTTTCCTCATTGATATGTCAAATTCATTCGTATTTATTTATTATTTTTTTTTTGGTAAGCAATTCAAACAAAAATAAACATTCATTGGTTTGTTCTTATTTCCACTCATTCAAGGGACGTTAATTTTTGTTCAATATATTTTTCTGGTTCATTTGTTTGAACTAATTGACGTTTGATTACAAAAGTAGTCTAGCATTCATATGTTTTTTCTGAAGCATGAACAATGGACATTTACGATTGCATTACATTGATGAAAGAATTATGTATAAAAATAAATAATATAGTATATTGATCTATGCTTATAAATAAACAACAATGACTATTACCACAAGATGAAGAATATGTGTCTGTATTTTTCCTGACTCTTAGTCGATGTACAATATTGTATGTATATTTTAGATGCATTTTCTCCATGGAAAGGTAAACAGTCATAATATGTATCTCTGATTTTTTTTTTTTATGACATAATGTATTCATAAGCGGGAGAGGACAAGACAATTAAATCAAAACAAAAATATTGCCCTGACAAAACAACACAAATCATTTTAAAGTTAATTTAAAATTCGAGATTTCTTAGCATAATCTTTATAGACATTCTTTCTAAACATAAGGGACTCACACAAACTTTTATGTTAATAAATTAATTTAATTAAATAAAAATAATAAACATAAAAGGCATTCAAATAATAATAATCAGCAATAATTTTAAATATTGAAATAAAACAAAATAAAAAATATTTGTATATAACAAGTCAAACCATGACCAGAAGTTTTATGTATTTTTTTTATGTACGCTTGAACAGTTGAAATGTTTTGTTTTGTTTTTTTTTTTGTTTATTCCTATCTATTTGAAAACAAGCTGCGAAGATTCACAAATTTTAAAATTATATAATAAGTGCAAGTGCAACATGATGCAACCGCGAAATGTATTTATTTACTTACCTATATTTTCAAAGTGGCTGTTTGTAATTAGTTTTCATTTTTTTTTGTTTTATATAAAGTAAATTATATAATTAAAAATAAATAATATATTTTGTTCGTATTGTAAAAAAAATCCTAATCAAATAAATTTATATTTAATTTAAAAATGTAATATATTAGTAATTTTTTTAAAGAAACAAATGTGCTATAAGTATTTTTTTTTTAATATTTAAGGAGTAAGTTTTTCATTGATATAAAAAAAGAATAACAAAAGTAACAATATTCTTTTGTTGTTTAGAGAATATAATGTTGCTAACATCGCAAAAAATCTAATTAACTATAAAATTTAACTTTAAAAAAATAACTGTTTTCTATTGTTAACACTACTTTAATAAAAACGCATCTGATATAAAAAAATGCTTTGTTTCCAATAATTCTAGTTTTATAAAACTTCTAGAAAAAAACTCTACCTACTTGGGTCGGGGGGAATATATTTAAATAATTTGCAAAACAAAAATTATTTAATTAAGAAAATATAAAAATAAATTTAAAAAAGCCGTCTGCATTTAAAAAAAAAGTCTAAAATAATATGTATATGAAAAATATTTTTAGGATTTTTATTTTTTCAAACGGTTGATGAGTATAAAAAAAAATCAATAAAACCAAAGTGGAAATTCAAAAGCAAAATCTATATATAAAAAAAATAAAGCGCTGATGTTAGTCGTATCACGATGATTGTTTTTTGGTTTACTTTTTCTTAGTTCACAAAAGCTATCCGTTTTGCTATATTAATTTGAAATTTATAACTTACAACCTTTATTTTTGTATTCATTTGTGAGATGGATGTTACCTTAAATTAGACATTCATCGCGAAGTTGATACTTACTGAACCTACGCATAAGATTCCCTGCAAATGAAGGTGATGGATCGCCCCTGCCATTGCGTGATCGTAGATCACGAACTTGATACTTGATATTTGGCACTGAAAGAAGCCGCTGATCACGTTTGTCTTTTTTCTTGTAACGAGGTGGAGCTATAGGCTGTTGGTCCCCATCATTGTCAAACAAGGGAAGATCGACTGGACGTGAAACATGAGCTCCATCCATTGTTGATACTAGAGATTTAGTAAAAGCCGGTTCATCACTAAAGTCAACACGTTTCAGAGAAGATATTGGCACAGCTTGAGGCTGTGACATTGTGCGTTCTTTCTTTCCACCACGAACAATTACAATACGATCTTGGATACTGATTTTTGGAACGCTTTGTGCGATATTTTGAATAGAATTCGATTGAGAGGCCGTCGGACTGGTTGGTTCTGATAAATCTGAATTACTACCGCACAATTGATCCAAAGTGCTTTCGAGACTAGCTTCGGGAACGATCTCTTTGTTTTCGAGTTCATTTAAACTCGATACAATATCCTTTTCAATTTGTTCCATATAATCGGATTTATCTTGTTCGGTGTCATCTGTTGGAGATGATCCAGACACAGAGTCTGGCGATATTTCAACCGGTGACAGAGGTGTACCTTCAGTTGGGGCACAATAAAAAACAGATGAACTCTTAGAAGCCAATGATGGGGTATTTGGATCGTTTTTTGAAATCTTCATGTTGACCTTGGATAATTGACGCTTTAGATTGAATGCTTTCCATGGAATTGACTTACGGCGACCTTGTGCATCGGATTGGAGGGTAGGTTGATCCTCTGAGGTAGGACTGTTATTGTTAGTGCTGCTACTTTGGGGGATTTCGAGTGCTTCGCAAGCGGGCGATATTGGACGGGAGGGTGAGGTTGATTGCTCTCTAGCGACTGATGGAGATGATTGTGCTATTTGAGATACTAAGGTAGCGGTGATTGTCTCATGAGGTAAGGAGGACGGCATCTGGGTCACTTTTTGTGGGCTACTTGACACATCGTTCAACTAAAGCAAGTGTTTTTTTTTGTTGGTGTTTTTTTTATGTTTTTGTTTTTGTTTAGTTTTTTTGATTATATACTTTTTTTTTTGTTTTAGTTATATAATGTTGTTTAGTGAGACTTATTCTACTTGACAACGCATTTGTTATTTCAGGGTTTCTCAAAATAAAAAAAAAAGCATACCGAGCTAGGGGAACTTTACTTAATGCCTCAATTTTAATTCCGAGTTTTAATTTCTTTAAATTAAACTAAATTGCGAAACATGTCCGGATTTAAGTGATTTCAGGCTGTAATTACTACACAGTAGCGAGCTGCTTTTATGATATCTATCTTATTATGTACAAACAAATTTCCTCCGCGTGGCATTTTAATACTCGGCGAAACTTTGATAGCAGAACTAACTTGAATGGTTGTAAAATTGCTTCGCCCGAGTTAAGTATTAATAGAGAAGCAAAAAGACGAACAATCGGTTACAATAGCTACGAGTTGCATTTTTAGAAAGCATGCATCCGGCACTGTCAAAGTAATGCTCTAATTTAAATTGAAAGATTTGTTAATGTAGCTGCAAAATCACACCCGAATATTTAATCAAAAATTAAACCCAAAACATCAGGAAAATATATAAAAAATAACATATAAATCGCGTTTTGAGAAGCTCTGAATGATATTAATCAAGCAATAATTGTATATATCAATTTATTCAGCGGCCAGCACATTAAAATATGTTATATTTTATGTATATTTTATAATTGATGTTGTTTTTAAATTAATATAATAATATTAAATGAAAATAAAATTTTAAAATACACGCGGACACGAATCAATAATATTATTCTTCTGTTCACAAATAATTTTTGTTTAAAATATAAAAAAAAAAAAAATAAACATAATGAGGCAAATTAAATTAAATGAATAAAGAACAACAACTGTTACAATTAACAGTGAATGACCAATAAAACTCGATTTTTTTATTAATAAATTAATTGTAATTTATTTGAAATTAATTAAATTTAACATTTTAAACGAATTGCTTGCAAATAAATTAATTACTAAATCAAATGCGTTTTCAAATATTAAATACGTTTTTTTTTTTAATTTATTAAACTGAAGCAAGCGTTTTTTTATTTTGTATTTCTTTAATATTTAAATATGTTTTATTTAAGAATAAAATAACCTATGCATGTAAAGTCATCATTTCACTTAAGTACACATGAAAAATTGCTTTAATTTATAAATACAAAATAAATGAATTAAGACTCAACATTAAGTCAATCAATGATCGTCTAGCAATTTTTTTGTAATCTAAAGGGTTGCCAGGTTTTTGCAATTTATATGTACTCTATGAAAAAAGTTTCGATGGGTCAGAGTTTTTTTTAGATATGCAAGAATTCATTCAATTATATAATAGGTGCCATGAAATGAAGTTCACTACAATTATGTCAACAACATTGCACTCTTAAAATGCGCTCCAAAACCAGTTTTAGTAATTAATTGCTTGTCTCTATTTCTTCCCACTTATGAAATTAGAAAAATTCTGTTATCAATTTTCTTTAAAAAAAAGTTACTACAGTTTTAATTCAATTTGGGAATCTGGGTGGAATAGGCTAAGGTGATTTGTGATAAGTGACAGTTAAAATCTACACTTTCTTTCTGCGTAAGGTGATAGCTAAAAACTTTTTAACTTTTTTTCAATTTTAGTCACCAAATCATCAAAAACAATATTTCTTTATTGCCTTTATTCACTAAAAAATTAACAATTTCAATTAATTAACATGAAAATATGACTACGGCAACAATGTTTTTCACAAATGTCACTGACAAATTGAATTGAGTTGAATTAGTGGATGTGATCACCTTACGCAGAAGGAAAAATCAATTTGATGACAAGTGATGATCAAAAATGTGACAATCAACTATCATCTTTCGCGATTCCACCCCTGTTTTTTGTTCTGGCAATGCTGACTCTGAAACGCTGAGTTAACCAAAAAATTTTCTGCAAGCAAAAACAATCGCCGGAAACAAAATTAGAAATAATTTAAAACTTTGCGGAACTGTTATTGTTTCCATGCTTAGTTATTTGTTTGATTTTTACATCTTTTGTTTGCATTAAACTGCAATATTCAATGCCGGGAAAAGGGTAAACATAAAAAATGGCAAGTTAATTCAGAATTTAATCATAAAATATGAAATTTTCCCCGAACAAGATTTTCACTATTTCACTACTACGACTTAAAAAAAGTGATTTGCAAATTTATATCTTCAGTACAAACTTTTTAAGAAGTGGGCAGCGCAGAATAAAGTAATGGAGGAACAAACTGCAAGAGCTATGCAGGACTTATCAGAACAAAGGAGCTGAAGAAGAATTAATTTCAGCATATTTTGCCTACGCGGTATCTATCCTGCAAATGCTTGTCGCAAAACTTTTGAGCTTAGTATTTGCTCGTTTGTACGTTTCTTAAGTTTCTGGTTGCATATTTGATATCATTAGGCACGTTAGTGAACTTTTTGATCGCAATCGTGTTCTTGGAAAAAATAAAAAAATAAATGTTTTCATAATTTATGATATATGGGATTGAATATACAATTTTGATTATGGCAAGCAATTTTCATGTGTACAAAAGTATATTCATGATTTATTAACATAAATTATAAAAGCATTTTCTTTAAAAACTCTACTGCAAACTAACTAATAATAACTTTAAGTAAAATATTAAAAAATTTAGCTCCCTTATTATGTATCAATTAATGTTGTTTTCTGTGATTCTTAAATATACAATGAAATAAGCCAATTCGGATTTTATAAGGCCACATTGCTTTTGAAAGTGTTGTAGATATTATTGCTAACAAAATAATTTAGTATATCAATCTTCTGGTTATGCTATGACTTTTTTGCTTCAAAAAGTAATAATTGCAATTATGTTTAACTCAATGTGGACAATATTTTTATAAAATTGTTTTCTTTTTTTTTTTGTTTCAAACTTTTCAGTAAGACAAACAAAAGTTAAGGAAATCATAAAAATATCAACTCAAAGCTACGCCTTTAATAAAAACCAATTTGGAAAGAAATAAAGTATATAAGAAAAAAAAAGTATATAAACAAAATTAACTAACATAAATATAATAAGAAATACATAAAAAAAAATAAAACTATAATATTCTTGATCATAATGTTATGTGTAAGAAAAGGGGCTTACGGCTAAAACGCACTTACCTGGTCTATACTAGGTGAACGCGTATGTTCATCTTTATTATTATCACCACGTTTTGGACTCTTTGGCACCCGAGAATATGGATCCTGCGCTCCATATAAATCGGGACTAGCAACACTAAGGAGACAGACTTTTTGAACGGTATCGACAACAGCTAAACCGTATTCATTGCCATAAGCCATTCTAGAAATACATTAATTTTTCCAATATCAAGCTGTGAAAGCAGTATTTTTCCCATTTTTTTTTTTGTAAATTAAATAAATATACTAAAAGAAATCATTTATTACAATATTTAAGTAAGTCTACTGATATTTTTTTGTTTATGTTGGTTATACTACATTAAAGGGAGCAGGAGATTCTAGATTTGCAAACAATCTATTTGACCTCGCATAACAAATATGAACGATTTTTTTTTTGGTTTAAAAGTTTTGTATCTTTGTACTTACAGGCCATAGCTGGAATTTAAACAAAGCGATGTTATTTGTCCAGGATGACTACCCTGCGTCCAGGGTGTTAAACAAATGAGTTGCGCCTGAAAACCTGGAGGTTTTCTTTGCGCTCCTGGTCTTACCCTCAGCATGCCATCGGTCTAAGCATTGATTGTTAAGAGTATCTGGATGGAGATTATAAATTAATAATATTGTTTACCTTTTTATCATTGTCGGCGGCATCAGCAGTCTTCGGGGCTTGGCGAGGAACAAATTCACATTCAGGACTTCCACCATCACCATCATCGAAGCTTTCATATTTTATTGGTATTTCTAGGACCAATATTTCTGAGGTACTTTCTAATTTTCTAAACTTAAATAGTATCACGTGACCACTAGACCCGGCAATGCACAACCTTCTTGATTCAGCACAAAGTGTTATAATTTGTATACCAAGCGGATCATCGTCCGCATTGTCTATTGACCGAGCTCTTGGCCTTTCAAAGATCTTGCCAGTTTTCAATTTGTATAAAATCTATAAAAAAAAATTAAATAAAAGTAAATAAAAGCGCGTGTACATTTTTTTTTCTATGGGGGGAGACGGAAGAGTACGAGTTGATGACCTATGGTTGACGCAAAAATTACCAAGTTTTTTTTTGGCACGGTCAGTCATTTGTCATTTGTTTGACGAAAACTCTTTTGATTTTGCCTGTTGACAGATTATATGTGTAGGATGACTAACGTCCTCTTACTGTTCAGGTAAGGTTCGCTTAAGCGAACGACATCAGTCATCATACACACTACACATATAATATGTCATCAGGCAAAATCCAGTGTTTTGATTTTTTGTCAAACAAATGCACGCATACAACCTTGTTTTACAAATACTATATTATAGATTGATGTCAAATGACTGAACGTGTTAAGCGACCTTTACACGGTCAGTCATTTGATATCAATCTGTAATATAGTGGTTGCAAAAATAAGTCTGCATGTGTGCATTTGTTTGACGAAAAACCAAAACCCTTTTGATTTTGCCTGATGAAATATTATATGTATGTGTAGATGACTGACGTCCTCTGACTGACCGTGTAAGGGTCGCTTAAGGTGCGCTTTAAGAGCTGTGAGTCATTCGACATCAAACTTCGTGTACCGTTTCCCTTTCATGCTCAGTCATTTTGACATCAAATTTAGTTTGTTCATATCTTGGTCGAAACGAGACGGGCTTATTTCACTTAATGAAAAATCTTCGATCTTTTTCTCTTTTTTTTTTTAATATATCAAAAATGCCATTATACACAACAGTCTGTTTGATCAGTCATCAGGCAAAATAAAAAGTGGTTTGATTTTAGTCAGTCGAATTTCAGAGAATATATTATGAAACACATAAAGTTTTATTTTCACGAAAGCATCTATATGATTGAATCAGTCATTTGAGCGTGTAATGGTCGCTTAGCGAAATTCACCGAAATGTGCATAATGTTCATTACAGCCCGCCATATGACACAGAAAGCGGTGTTGTCATGTTTTTTTTTTTTTTTTTTGAAAAATAAAGAATTAGATTGTTTTTTTGTTCCGAAAAAATTCAAGCCAACGGTGCTACATTTACAATGTTAAATATTGACTAAGTGTAGCCTTAGGTTTTGTAAGTTTAAAGGGTTCTGTCAGTCAAACGTCTCACAGAAATCCATCAGTGTTATTCAAACTCTCAACTACTTCCAATCTCTCGGGGAACTATCTTCTTGCTAAATTTTTTGTTTTATCAAATATTTATTATATCAACTCACCTGTAGTGAACCAGCTCCGGCATCCCAAAACTTAACAGTACCATCTTGATGGCCGGTTATCACGATTTCTGAGTAACTGCAAGAAGCCGGTGACCACTCTCCTCCTGATACAGGCCATTCACGATCCGAGAACCCCGTTCTTCGAGACGCAGTACTTCGACCAACCTGAAAAAAACATAATACAATATTTTACAATTTAGATTTAACAAAATGAAAAAAAAATACTTACGGAATAAAAAGCCGGAACTAAGTCTGATGGACAATCAGCTAAATAAGTGCAACATGTAACAGGTGATTCATGTAAGTCCATAGGATAAGGCGATTCGAAACATGGAAAACCGGGTGTAAGTAAATCTATTAAAACTAAATCGTGTTGCAGCAGTACTGCTATGGCATATGGTTCCTGCATATCTAGAAATTGGTCAGCAAAAATATAACAAGAAACATAATATATTCGTGATTAGCTTGAATATAAAATTGTTTTTGCTAAATACATATTCGTGGATCAATATATTTGCAATCTTACCACTAGACCAAGGACTCTCACAAAGGGTAATAAAATCTACGACAGGATGCTCCATTTCTAAAACTGTAGTCGATTTGCCTTGCATTACGGTAATGCAGGGCGATTTGCCACCCTTCTCCATAGACAATCCGCCCGAAAATATCGTGTACGTCTCACTGCAATGATATATATAAAATCAATAAGGATATACTTTTTTTTGTATGCTAACGTGGCCTATTTCGAAGCGAACTACAGGGGTTTATGGGAGGTTTGCTTAACGGAGGTGTCTCTGGTTCACATATGTGATGACACGGAAGTGATAATAATTAAAGCGACTGTAATGTCAGTTTGGTTGCCAACAAAACAGCCGGATGTGATAGAGTGTAAACTAGTTGGACATCAAGATTCAATATTTTGTACATATATCTACCGAAAGGAAATACTTTTAAAATGCCAATTGTCACATTTATTTTTACTTTAGATTATTTTATTTACCTTATGGTTTTGCAAAATTTTCCTCTATACATAATATGTAAAATGTACATACATAGGGATCATCAAAAAAGGTTCCATTTCTAAACTTAGCTGGAATTTGTTAGTTTCATCCAACATTAGGACCATTGACGTATTAGGTATAAACCGCCAGTTTTTAGCTGGAACAACTTTTCTTGGCTGTTTGTATGAAAATTTCAACCGACTGGCGGTCCATATCTAGTACGTCAATGATTAGGACTCTATAAATTCTTGCAGCCTTACAAAGACTTAAACTCACACTAACTTTATGCAAAATCGTAAATGTCAAAAGTCTAAAATTAAACGACACGGTGAGCCGTGTATAAACTGACAATCATTTACAACAAGTGCAACCCACGACAATAATAGTAGGTAAAAAATCTATGTAACTTTGAGTATTAGTTCTCTGATGTTCGATGTATCAGAAATTGTAATATTTAAGGGATGTTCATAAAACATGTTTCTTTACGAATGGAAAACGCATTGGTAGATTGTTCTTAGCAATTTTACAAAAGTTCGTGAAATTTTATCAGCATATTTTATCTATTTGTAAAAGATTTAATATGTTGTTTATGATTTATTCATTGATGCCAAATCATCATGGCAAGTTCTTTAATTAAACAGAACAAATCTAATATTTCAATTCCCAACAAAAAATATAGCTTCATGAAGTATTGTCTGCGAAAAAGGAACGTCATTCAGGCAGGCAAATTCGTAATGTAAGAAAATATCCACCCACTCAAACAAAACATCGCCAGTTTTTCAGAATATAATCAAATCAACTTGCCACCAGCAGCTATTTTGCAGAAGAAATATAAGATATAGGTATATCAAATGTTTTGTGAATTAGTTCAAATTACAATTCAGGATAAATGAATTGGATGAAATAAATGCTGAATTGTCATAAATTACTCAAATATGTTCTTCTCATTTTTATTTATTTTTATTGCTCGAACTACTTCACCCACTTTGGCTTATCATTTCAAGTTGAGAATTTAATTGTATACTTTTCAAGATGAGAAATCATAACAACTCTTGTTAATTGGTTAATAAAATATAAATAATGGTCTAAACCGTTTCAATAAATTGGTATACTTGTATATATATATTGTATTCACTAGTTTCAAATCCAAAACAAACATTATTTTAAATACGATAAAAACTATATCATTTTTAAGATATGATAATTCAGTTAAGTTACTTTCATTGAATACAAGTATAATAAATCAAATATTGTGAGAAAAATATAAGAAAAATATAAATATTCTTTAACATGTGGAGGCCAACAAGATATTTTCATTTTTAGGGGAATAGTGTGAACAGTGAGACAGGTTTGTTTTAAATTAGTATGTTTTTAGCAGTCTTATCGAATTTAACTGAAACTTCAAGGTAATATAGATTTGGTTTTAGAAAGCAATATGAAATACAAGTCAAATTGTTCATATATATTTATAAATGACGTTTCATCTTGTATACGCTTTAGTGAGATTCTCATATTTGCAGATGATATGAAAATTTTTAAAACAATCAAATCTCCTAATGACCACAATCTTCTGCAGGCTGATGTTAATAGTTTCAGTGTATGGTGTTATAAAAACGGGTTAACTCTTAACAATAAAAAATGCCAAACAATGACCTTCTCAAAGAAAAGATCCTCAAGTTTCTTTGAATATTGTATCTCAAAATAAAATCTGTCGCGTGGTTAGTTTCAAAGACTTAGGTGTAAATTTTAGTGCTAATCTAGAATTTTCTGAACATATTAATTTTATTGTAAATAAAGCGAACTCTATGCTTGGATTCATAAAACGGTGGGCAAAAGAATTTAACGATCTACGGATCACTCACTCTCTCATGTACAACTGCTACGTTAGGCCTCATCTTGAATATGCCTCACAAGTATGGACTCCTTTTTATGAAATCCATAAGAACCGTATTGAATCAGTGCAGCATAAGTTTATTCGCTTTGCTCTTAAAGGCCTTCCTTGGGCCGATCCTTATAATCTGCCACCCTATGAACATCGGATACAGCTTTTGCAGATTCAATCTTTACACCAACGAAGGGTAAATAATGATTTAATTTTTCTTCATCAACTTATCAGCGGACAAATTGATGCTTCGGACCTGTTAGCTTCTATTAGCTTAAACTACCGCGGAGGGTCTTACCACCTACGAAGATCTGGACTTTTGAATATTGAACTCCACAGAACTAATTATGGCATGCATGAGCCTCTCACACGGATGAGTAAGTTTTATAACTTGAATGAGAGCCGCGGACAAATTGATGCTTCGGACCTGTTAGCTTCCATTGGCTTAAACTACCGCGGAGGGTCTTACCACCTACGAAGATCTGAACTTTTGAATATTGAACTCCACAGAACTAATTATGGCATGCATGAGCCTCTCACACGGATGAGTAAGTTTTATAACTTGAATGAGAGCCGCGGACAAATTGATGCTTCGGACCTGTTAGCTTCTATTGGCTTAAACTACCGCGGAGGGTCTTACCATCCTACGAAGATCTGAACTTTTGAATATTGAACTCCACAGAACTAATTATGGCATGCATGAGCCTCTCACACGGATTAGTAAGTTTTATAACTTGAATGAGAGCCGCGGACAAATTGATGCTTCGGACCTGTTAGCTTCCATTGGCTTAAACTACCGCGGAGGGTCTTACCACCTACGAAGATCTGAACTTTTGAATATTGAACTCCACAGAACTAATTATGGCATGCATGAGCCTCTCACACGGATGAGTAAGTTTTATAACTTGAATGAGAGCCGCGGACAAATTGATGCTTCGGACCTGTTAGCTTCCATTGGCTTAAACTACCGCGGAGGGTCTTACCATCCTACGAAGATCTGAACTTTTGAATATTGAACTCCACAGAACTAATTATGGCATGCATGAGCCTCTCACACGGATTAGTAAGTTTTATAACTTGAATGAGAGCCTTATAGACTGTAATTTAAATAAAAATAATTTAAAAACTCTCTTTAGAACCAGTGCTCCACGATCATAATTGTTTCTGTGTTGTATTGTAATAATCTATTTATGTTGTATTTATGTGCATGTGTTTTTGTTTTTGTACCTTTGTGCTTACTAACAACTAACACCTGCACTAAGTGATGAGCCAGTGGGACACATTATATGTGTTGGCAAATATTTCTTTCATATGTTGATGCTTGCTTTAAGCTCCATTTGAAAATAGATCTGATAGTGTAAAAAAAAAAATATACAACATTTTAGCAAGGGAGAGCGACGTTAGACGTAACAACTCCCACTTAATATGAGTCTGCTTCCAAGACCTTGTCAAGTGTATGAGTCAGTACAACTTACTTAAATGAATGGAGCAATATTCAGCTACAATTCAGGTATGATTACCAACAAAGTTTGGTCAGAAGTTGTTAAAATGTCAGGAGTTGCAATCTAAATCAGTTGTTGAGGAAGTAGATACTTAGTTTTTAAATTTTACAACATTCTATTTTCTGGATTTTTTGTAACGTTTTATTCAATCGACGATCAATGAAGACACTACGATTGCTTTCCGAACCTCATATATAGTTTAAAGATTTATACGGGAAACAGAAATGCATCATAAAATATGAAAACGTGTTTTCTTATTATGCGAAATATCTAAAAAAGCATTGTATCACTGTTTGCATCCTTTCCCTTTATTTCATTCTTCAAATAATTGTTAATATACTTTGACCAATAACAACTTCGGTCGAAAAATGTTCAAAAACTTAATTATTTTGACGGGCGTTAAGAATTCATTCAATCTTAACCATTATCGACTCAATCATAACCAGAAACACTCAGTTAAGTTCAAAACCACAACTACAGAAAAAAAAAAAAAAAAAACTATTAGAAATTTCAAAACTCACCCCAATCGTGTTGTTTTTAAATCAACCTTATGTATTGGTTTACATGCCTCGGGTTTCCCATCCTTGTTAATTTTTGCTGTGTGAGTCAGAAAAGCCACAATAACATGAAACAAATTAAAAAAGAAAAAAAAGAAAGAAACAGCTTATGTTAAAAGTTAATTAATCACCCGTACTGCCATGCCGTGTTTAAAGTGCGGCTAAAGGCCGGGCATACTCTGCTGTTAAATTGAAAGTGAGTAAAGCAAAAAGCCTTACCGTGCGGAAACGACTGTATTTGCGGTTTGGGGCAAGGCCTTAGCGGCCACGTACACAATGAACCGTCGGTGTGAGATGATACAAAATGCTTTCCCTCGTGGTGCCAGGCGATCGATCTCACTGGCTCGGGAGATTGCCATCGGATTTCAGCACATTTATTTCTCAAGTCCCACTGTACAATAAGTCCACTTTCGAAAGCCATTAGTAGCTGTGAAAGAGAAAGGGAAATTCCTTTTTTAAAAATAAAGCTCAACGTAAATTACTTGGTTTTTGTTTTATGCTCATTTTTACTTTATTGGCATCCAATGGATTATCAGATAATCCTATCACAGCCCCAGGGTGAGTTGTTCGTATACTGAAAAAGATATAGAAATTAATTTTAATTATTATTTTCATGTTGTGTTTTTATAGGGAGATATGTTTTGTTTGATAAAAAAAAAAACATTGAATAAATTAGTACAATGAGTACCTAGGGTCATGTTACATAAATTGACTCTTAATTATAGTTTTAGAAACAAGTATAGGCACTTGTAAATGCAGTTTATATTTAATGAAACGCATAACGCTTTGGGATGAATATACATATATGACTTTTGATTATAGTGGTTAATGCTTTATAATTAGTTAAAATTATGAAGATACTTATTTTAAACTTAATTTGAAAATTACTTCTATTAAATAATATTTTTTTCTTGCGTATATGCAACAAAGGATCAAAGAGACATCTGCTCCGTGTCTAATTCCCTTATACTTATGAGTGAAGCAGATTAAAGCAACACCAGCATCGTCAACATCAATCAGCAAAAAAGTTTTCTTCAAGCATATTGTCACGAGCGCCACTGATTATAGTAGTCGGAAAGTGGTAACCAGCAACAGAACTTTGTTCTAACGTCGCTGTAGAAGTTAAGGGGGCAGGTCTAATCTGTGCTAAACGATTAAATATGTATCTACATATACGTATATTGGTCCTAAAATATCGACGGCCACTGTTGTTGGTGCTGTTGCTGATGCTGGCTTAATCTGTGTCCAGCTTTATGGTGAGTTACCACATGCACAAATGATTTACTGGCATTTTAAGGCTTACACACGAAATTAAAATTCAACTTTTAAAAATATCATGCAGTTCAGCAAAAAAAACAACGATCTTATTTGGCGTCAGCACATTTGATATGCACCCGCATCTTTTATTTTCCATGCATGTGTGGAAATAACTTGAATGCAAGCAGAAGTTTACATATGCAAATCATGCATGTGTAAACCCTTCAGACACTACAAAAACTGAAACGTCTTTACGATAAAAAAAAACAAAAATGCAAGACGAAATTTTTGTTGAACTCAAAACACAGGTGTCTTCATCAATCGTCCAATCAATTCACAATTATTTCTTTAAAAGCTCAAATTTTCAAAAAGAACATAATGCAACAATACGTAGGGTTTTTTTCAGATCCTAAGAGGAAGCTATCTCATTCGAGATCAACAACGTCGGAAAAAAAGAAGAACATAACTGACTGTAACAAAAGAACGTTAGAATTTATGATTTGGAAAATGTCACCGATAAACTGGACCTTTTTATTCGTGGGACAAAATAGACTAACCTGAAAAAATGTGCAGTTTAAAGAAGTAATCAAGATCGTTATCATAAGAAAAAGTACTTTAAAATTTGAGCACTACGGCCGTTGTACAAGGATCCGGGAAGTAGACCTACCCTTCAAAAACTATTTCATTAATTTAGTGCTTTAGTGCAGATAAGAAACACAAACTGAATGGAATTTAAATATTCTGCGAAAAAGTCGTGAGATGGACAAAAAGATTTTATAGGAAAATCCCAGAAGATTATAAATCTAAAATAAAGAAAAACTTCGTATGTGCTTCAAATACGCCCAAACGACACGAATTTGTGTTCTTCACGCCAAATTAAAATTCTGGAGGTTGTTAATGCCTGCTTAAATTTGAAGTCTAAACACATCTCATTACTAATTAAGAATTAACTTAACCAATTTCGAATTAACTTTTAAGGAATTTCTTTTTGTTCACTAATGTTTTCATAAAAATCGATTTTTACGAAATTTATTTTTAAGATATTCTAATCGGAAATGGGATAGATATTTCAAATAGACCCATTTGAGTTATACACTTTGCGTTGAAGGGGGTCATTGGGATCCTAAAATGTGTTGTTTTTAGGAAAAAAAGAAAACCACTATCTTGGATTTACCAAAAAAATTGTTAATTGTGAATCAATTTCCGTTTGAATTTCTTTGTTAGATTTAAGTTAAAAACGTTTTATTACGTTTGCAATTAAGAGACATTTTTGAATTTAAAATGTATAAAACCTTAAGGTATAAAAACTTGCCGTTTCTAAAAGAACAGGGGTGAAATCGGCTCAGGTGATTTGTGATAAGTGACAGCCAAAATCTATACTTTCGGTGTGCGTAAGATGATCATCACAGTGATAGCTAAAAACCAATCACAAAAAATTTGTGATAGTCACCTTCTCATGAAATTGACGTTTCATTTTTATTTTTGTGGTAATGTGACCAGAGTTACCTGAATACAATAAGAATACAAAATGTTATAAAATTTTTAACTTTATTTCAATTTTAGTCACCAAATCAACAAAAACAATATTTCAAAAATAAATGGTTAAATTTAGGATTATTCACTAAAAATAACAATTTTAATAAATTTACTTGAGAATGTAACTACGGCAACAATGTTTTTAACAAAAGTTACTGAAAAATTGAACAATGTTAAATTGAGTTGAATGGGTGGATATGATCACCTTACGCAGAAGGAAAACTCGATGTGATCACCCCACGAGTGAAATCGCGTAAGATGATAGTTGATAGTGACATTTGTGAAAAACATTGTTGCCGTAGTGAAAAGCTTATTTTAAAATCCTCTAGTATATTTTCTCAACATAGATGGAAACGCCGATCCATTAAAATGTATTTTCTTAGCTAAATGTCACAAAACAAAAATAAATTTAAAATACAGTCACATCATAATATTCGAATTATCTGACAAAAAAAAAGACTTACTACTTAAATGGTAAAACATGTTCGCAAACGGTTGACGTCTTTCATCTTATATATAAGAACCCAAAGGAAACAGTTAATCTTAAATCGAACCGTTTGCTTTTTGTAGTATTTTGATATTTATTGCTGGTTGGTTTATCTGTGCTAAGGGTATTATCAATTCTCTAGCGAATTCAGCACATTTCTCGGTTATCGCTTTAAGAGGACTGGGGATGGTGGCATACAGATTTTAATATGACGATCCTTGAAGTGAATACAAATTTGCATTTGAATTCGTAATACGTAAGGAATTTCTCATTTGCATATTAATGGCAGTATCCCAAAGGAAGAGGCTGTTCTATGTGTCGGCTTGGTGCCACCCATTGTCGTGACACATCTATACCGTGTACACACACATACATAATACACAATGAATCCATTGAATTGTCCCACCATTGTTATATATTTTTTGACATGTGAGGACGAAGAAGTAGACGCCAGAACAAGTGACGACAGTCACGTGGACGATAAAGTCTAGAAAGAGATTCCACGCTCCTTGGTTGCTTATTCATGATGAAACCTCAAAAGCGCTCCACTGAAGTTCCACAATTGCCTTCAATTATGTGCTTCTGGAGTGGGATGTGAATTTTACATTTAGTACCTTACCTATGGCTATGATGATGGGGGAGCCTTTTCCCTTTTTGTTAGTTGAAGAAAACAAATTCACTTAAACATTACACATATATAGACACCGGGAAATACAAATATATCTTAGATATATGGTTTTTTAAACTGAAAATAAAAAGTTTCTCTGAAAGAAGATAGTATACATATATATCTACAATATTCCTTTCAATGAACACTTCTAACAGACAACGCGAGTCTTTGACTTAAGTATAAATAAATATGACCTTATGATATATAGAGCAAGTGAATAGGTCACGGAGGATTAATGGATAATATACTTACACCAGTGCCCACATAAAAAGATATCCTTTTGATGGCATTTGGTTTTGCTTTTAATATTATAGAAACGTCCTCATTAGCGAATATTTAAAAAAATCAGGTCTTCAATAATGTGTCATTAATACAAGTTTATATAGAACCTAAATTACTCTCATAAGACTTATTTTACTATTTGCTAATTCCGTCAAACAAGGAAACTGTTATAGTCGTCATCATAGTCCACTCCGCAAGCTGTTGTATAATTCTGTCAGATGGATAACTTCTGTTTAGTCTACGCTAAAATTAGGTCTGTTCCAGATGCTGTTCAAAATTAATCTTTTCTGCCAAATGTCATTTCAGTCTTCAGTGCAGTTAATATCGTCATATTATTGAAAGAAGTTCGACAGAAATGTGTAGTTTTGAGGACTTATGGTTATCAGGGCTATTATATACTAAATTACTATATAAATTAATATATAATGCTATATAATCGAAAGTCTTAGTAAGAAAAAATCAACTGATACTCTCAGAAGATTCGTCAGAACTTCCTTTCCGATTGCAAGATTATGTGTGTATTACATCGACTACTATTGAACAATCAGTTCAGTTCCATTATAGGGTGAATCAAAAAAGAGGTTGCTTTTATAAAGTAATAGTTCGGCACAATTGACAGCTTACAGACTATTTCGATGTTTGGCACGAATTGAAACAAGGCTAGAGTCGACCAAGTCAACAACTGTTTGTTAAATAGATAAATCAATTTTCATGGAGCTGGATTTGTCTTATAGAATGACGACGCTTAATAAAAAACAGCTTAACAGTTCTTCGAATTACGTTCTCAGCCGTGAACGACCGACGGGTTGTGAGAAAGAGAATAGCAGGGCTCAGCCCTAGAACAGAAAGTATGAATCATAGATAGAAGCAAACCGAGTAGAATAAAGGAGATTCGTTGACGAACTATACATTATGTCCCCGCCGGGATTAGAAAATTAATATTAAGACGTAGATATTGTACATATTATACTTTGTAATTCACGAAAAAAAAGCCAAACTTTTCTGACAATTTTTCTAAAATTTCAGTTGTTTCTTCCGTGCGAAGCGGTTCCGAACTGGCGCGATTTCTTCTGGAGTGTTTTCCGGGAGCACTATTCGGATTTTCTCTTTTAGAGCTGTTCTAGAATGCTACCTGTAACTAGAAAATATAACCAAGAAAGAATTCTGGAGCGGTAAAATTGGGTGACCTTGAAGGCTAGTCCGATTCTCAAAACAAGAAATCAGAAACGCACTCTTTAAAATATCTTTTGTTGTGCGAGCTGTTTATCCGGTTGCACCTATTGAAACAATTTTAGTTCCATTCTCAAATTCATTAATTTGCGCCATTTGAAACTTGTTGACCATGGTTACAGCTCACAAGTCACAGCAACATTAACGACAGCCGAAGCAAACGACTATAAATGCTATAGTAACTGCCGTAGAACGGCTGGGAAATTTGCACCTAAATTCACAGTGCCAAAATATCCGTCGCATTACTTCTGCAATCTTCAGAGGTGCAGCATTCCATGGCTTTTTGACGTGTATTGTTTTATAGGGTGATACTTAAAAAAAAGTGACAGTTGCCGCCATTTGCAAAAGTTCTAGCATCTTCCGTCAGCGTGATATATTTTGGTACAAAAGGAAATGAAATAACATATTACAAACTTTATATAAAACAACCTTCTGCATGGTGCTAGTATATTTCAATTTAATAAATATTATAAAACAAAATCCATGTACAAAAACCTTAATCGACAAAACAATTAGGCATAATATTTCTCTGATCCACGATAAACCATCCACAAAATATTAATAAAATATAAAAGCCAACATTTTAACACCAATGATTTAATTTATTAACTATATACATAATATAGTCTACCTACCCACATAAACAAAAAAATATTAAAACTTAAAACCGAACTTTACAGGTTTCCCATTAATTTTGTATCCTATCTGGGCAAAACCGAAAAATACTTTACGACTTTAATCCATCAAAGGTAAAAATTAATCTGCCTCTGTTGAAAGCTTGAATTCAATTTCAAAGAAACAAAGTGAATTTATAATCTCTTTACGTCCTGGGCGCGTATTCCTATGTTATTGGCCGTAAATATAGGTACATTCAGGACAGTGGTCGGTCATAAAAAAAAACCCCTTGGATTTCATCAATACTTAGGTACTCGTATTTGGGTCTGGCTTTCAATCTATAGACATTATGTTTCCTCAAAGAAACCCGAAACTTGGATAGCATATACATATATAATATATATCAACGGACTTGATTAAAGGCTTCTTATTGCACACTTTGATGATGGTTCTCCGACGGACGTGACACAAAATTGGCTTTCCCTTTGATTAACTTTTGGGGGCAACCGACATTGCCACATGGCTCTCAAATAATCCTGACCAATTCTAATCCTAACCAATACATCATCGTTATTAGATGATATTTCAAAAGGGTATACAATACAAGAGAAATATGGTACCGTGGTTTTGTGGTCCAATAGAAGTGAAACACATAGAAAATTACATGAATTGATAAGGTTTAGTTTCGTATACCTTGCGAAATCGTTTTATTTTTTATATCTCAAAATAAGATGGATATGCTTTCTTATAAGTTCATCAATCACTGTAAAATAGAAATGACCCTTTCAAAGTTTCTAAATTGGAAAAATAGTCTCAATGTCGCGTTGAATTTAATGGGAAAATTTGATTGTCGATGGATTTTGAAATTGAAAATTTATATTTAGTTCGAAAACATAAATTTATTTTATTTAAAGATAGATCAAAGTAAGTTATGAAGGCCATTGGACTAAAACAAAGAAAAAATTACGCAAATACATAATAATTTAAGATTCATCGCAAAATTGATGCTCTTTCAAAAAACATCGCCTTTGTATTCTATTAGACTTGTGTTTACGTTGCTTTGCATTCACCAAGGTGCACCAAGGAGGAGTCTTGAGTCCTTTGCTTTTTATGACAGTTTCTGTCTTTCTACCTGATGGTTAGGTGATGTGCCCGGAAAGTTATTATTTCTGACAATGCGTTAGATCCATCAGAGGTTAAGATTCTTCATTCTTGCAACGACCAACTATGGGTGGACCGTGGACGTTTTCTGAACATTGATTTGAACGGAAAAATGGTTCCCAAGTGCAAAAAGTACCTTGGATGTATGAACAAAAGTTTGTCATCTTATGATGACCACATCAATCATCCCGTCATAGCAACCCTTCTTACACGATCAAATGATAGATTCAATAATTTACATAAAAAAAATAAATTAAGTTATTGGCACCGACATCTCCGAAGAACCAAGACCTAGTGACTTACACACTCAATCAATCGGTGAGTTTGAAACTATCTTGATTGCTCTATTCAATGATTTAAGGTAGTGGGGATGAACATTTCTCAGGGAAAAGTTAAAATTGGGAACGCTTTAATCGAAAAAGTTGATCACTTCTTTAAGCGTCAAAGTAAGTCACTTTTGACAGAACTCTGTGTTTACATTTCTGTACAAAGAAATTTCTTGGACTGAAATTTGCAGCGGCGGGAAATTCTGTATTATCTTCTGTCAAAAACTGCATAAATTGAAAAACTTTTGATTTCAACAATTTTTTGCCAAAATTCGAGAAAGAGATTTTAGACTTTTTAATTAATGATGAATGCATTTTCTGTTGTGAAAGGAAAACTAATGTCAAAAATTAATGCTTTTCGCACTATAGACGCGTTTTTTTGGTTATATGAAGCTAGGTTATCTACCCGCTATGTTAATATCAATAAAATGCCATATTCTCTTTCATACAAACTTTTAATTTAGATCTTAAAGTTAGAATAAGTATCCCTGGAATTATGTGTCGAAATCATGTTAAAATCAAAAGTATTTTAACTGTGTCGGCAAGGTAGTTTATGAAACTCTTGCTCTAATGAAACCCATCTCACCGCGACTTTGTTTTTTTTTTGTTTTTTATATCATTGAAGCCTGGTGGAAATGGGAATTTAAGGTTTTAATTAAATTTGTCCATTTTCCGATTAACAAAAAGATTGACCAAGTGATGTAAAGAAAACTACTTCACCTGCGTGTGTCCAAAGATTCGTTATTTAATTACCCGGCCATTAGTATTTATTAGAAAGTATTTTGAAAATAAGCATTCATTTTGAAAACCGACAAGAGGGGCTTCGATAGTTTGTCTTTGTTTTATCTTGCCTATGGAACAAATCCTATAAAATATTCATAACATACAAATTTTTCTAGACATTCTAAAACTGTATCTTCATTTTTATGTTGACTTATTTACTCACTTTTGGTTTCCCATCATATAATATTATTCTGAGCTGGCTACACACTTTGCCAATAAAACGCACCTAATACTGTAGGTGGTTTCTATAGATTCGGGCGTACCTATTACTTTTGTTTTGTATAAGTTTTTCCTTGTTCGAAAAAGTGATGAGGGTATGTCCACCAACGGACGTATCTTAAACCAATATTTGGTTTTTCACAATTTAATCAAACATACGTATTCGAAAGATTCCTACTTGACTAACTGTTTTGTTATTACATGCAGGGGTATATGCGGCAGGCCGAAGCCCTATTAATAGGAAACGTAATTTCTCATCATTACAAAATCCAAGCAAAAAGTAACTATGGTTCTAGCAGTTCATAATTAAGAACTACATTTTAACACAAGTGTGTAATTCAAATTTTAACACAACTGAACTATAATAGGTACTGGCTTCCTTACAATAGCAGGAAAGAGATTTTAATTGAAATGGGAAAAAATACCTTAGGTACCATCCGACCGATTCTGTGTGCGTTGTAGTGATTTGCACTTATTTAACGCAACAATAAATAGACTTAAAAGCTTGGTAATTAAAATCTTTTTGTATAACATAACAATGCTTCATTATTCTCCTCATTTTGCATATAAAAAAGAAAGAGACAGTAGATGTAGGTATATAAGTAATGCCAGGAGAATGAAATTAAATGAGTGGATGAGTAGAAGAAAAAAGATAAATACAGCCACGGCAACCCAATGCCTGCCATTCAGTCAGAGTATAAGCTTTAAACAGCAGTATACTCTTATATCCTTAAAAAGGCGCACACATAGCACAATGACTTGCATGAGCAAATAGTGTACAGGGGCACAAGTAGTGTAGGTAGAATTATCTATGGCAATGAGGAATGAGGACACATGAGTATGGGGGCCGTATACAAAAATTAGGTCGACACTATTTGCTAAGTATTAACCCTGAAATACAAAAATCAATTCCATTCGACCTTTGCAGAACGATTTAACTCCACTATGCGAAAAAAGGGTTGTGTTTAGGGTAACATAGTCATTTTTTTTTTTGTATCTATGCATTTGAAAGATTAATTGACTAACTTCTAGGTATTTTTTTTTCTCAAATGGATTTTTTTTAAATAGCTGACTCAACACATTTTCGCCCTTAATAAATAAATATATGCGAGGAGATTTAACCCTCATCACACACTTGATATGGACCAGTGTGCACACTTTTGGTTTAAAAGTTTTGGGCTATGAATTTAAATTAGGTGGGTGGTAGTTTTTTTTTTTTTAAATAAGGTGCCGAAGCAGGATCTTTTCGAAAAAGGTCCGGTCTTCTAGTGGATTTCTTTTACTGAAAATGCTAAAAGCTCCAAGTGCTTAAAAGGGAATTAATATAAAGTTTGGATGTTTAATGCAAATTCTTTTACGAGTTTAAGGAGAGCTTAATGTGAGTCTATCATCGAAAACTGAATATAAATAAGAGTGATGTGCATTTGCAGAGGAATAAGACAAACGAATAAGTTTGCAAGAAGAAGAATTTTATACGGGGAGAGGAAATTAATGCAGCGCACAGTTTGATAGTTTTTGTTTTGAAGTTTTTCATTTTAAAATACATCCAGATCATTATCATCATTTACTTATATTACCTATTTTACTTAGCATAAAATAACTATTTTACTCTTGTTCCAATATCTTTGGAATTTAATTATTTTGTGCAATAAGCTTCAATTTGAAGCTTGAAGTTTCTTTCTATTTTTTTAAGATTCAATTTATTGTATTTTTTTTTTTTTGATATTTCATTTAATAGTTGGAAAATGAAAACTTATGAAAATGAGTATTTATGAAGGAACTTCATTTGTTCATTTTTTATTTGCTTAAATTTTCCAACAACAAATTTACTTCGCTTGGCCACGAGCATAAATATCAGAATTAGCGATTAACTTTAATCAAAGTTCTTTAGAAAAATATAGTATGCAGTGCGTTTTCAATGTAAATTTAAGAAAACAAGTGGAATAATCATCTTCAATTGTTGTGCATTATATTTATATATGATTTCATCTAATTGAGGGCGTAAAGCATATATTGGAGTAAACGCAAAACCTTTTAAATACTGTTTAGCAAAATTAAGAGAAATTGTTTTAAAGACATTACCTTTTCTTATTAAATGCTAATTTTACTAAACTAATATTTTGTTTGTATATACCAACCTACAAAAAATACTTTCAAATTACGACCTACATAAAAGTCCTTGAGAAAAGAAGTGGTCAGGCGACGAGATGAAGAAGATTCGTACCAATTAATCATTGAATATAATGTATGAACAGTACAGAATCTAAGAAGAATCGGACATTGAGACAAAAGAAACCGGGTCAATTTGTCTACTTTTTCGAGGTTTTTGGTTGCGATAAATAAGTAAAGTGAAAGGTCTCATAAACGGACACGGTCACCTTATTTCTGTCTAGTTATGGGATCTGTCCGGTTAAGAGAGAGGAATAAAATAAGAGTACAGCGAAACTTGTACAAAGTACAATGTGGCGCAAAATGAAAAACCCTATCCGCAGATGTTAGAATTTTTGCAAATGGCATCGTACGTCAATCATATTTGACATTTTGATACTTTAATTCACAAATCAGCTAACTCCATTTTTTTCGAAATCGTGTTTTAGTTTTTATTGAGTTTATGTTGTCTTTTGTAAGGAAATTACGAACTAAATGAAAATACAGTTAAAATAATAGATTTATTTACTTTGTTCTAATGCAGTTTTCAGTTTTTAAAAGTTGTGTAATATATGTACATAGATAAATTAATTCGAAGATTTTAAATGTCTCCTATGGTGTTAGCCGTTTTGGAATTAGCTGTTTTGCGCATTAAGGTATCGATTTGTGAACGAGTTGATTGTCGATTTCCTAATCGTGTAAGGCAAATTCATAACAAAACAAAATCTTGTAGTCCGGGGAATCCCCTTCTGAGCTCATGAAGTCACAATGATCTGTTCTGTTGTGAGAGCTTTGCGTCTCGGTTGGAGATTTTCAATGGATTTGCTCGCTATATAAACAAAACTTTATTTCGATTCTATAGTTTCTATAGCTACTATAAGTTATTTATTTTATTTAACAACCATTTAATAGAAATTTACAACGAAAAAGCAAAGACACGAACTCGGATTCAAACTGCGGATTACTGCCGATAAAAGGAGAAGTCAAATCTTACGTCAACAAACATACCGAAATCTTAAAACAAATTAATTAAAGTTTTTAAGGTAAATCAAAGGTTTTTGGAAAATGTATACATAGAAAGACATAACATCTGTCGTTTTCATTGGAAAATTAGTTTTTCTTGCATTTTTCATATTTCCTTGAGTGAAAAAAGTAAGCGGTATCTTGTTACTTGCTAAACCTGAAATTGAAGTTCTTCTTTGTTTTAAGGTTTTGCTTAATTTTTTTTTTGTTTTCTGTCAAGAATTTAATTTTGACATTAGTGCGAACTGTCATCAGCAAGTTATAGTTTTGACACTTGCTATATTTTCACAGTTTCTTACAAAATTAATTTTTGGATTCGCAGAATATTCAGTGCCAGCTAACTATCATCAGCAAGCAATAAATTTTTGATACTTACTCTTTTGACAGAATTTTAGGGCAAAATGTGCAAATATTTGAACAGTGCCCCAGCAATTTTTATCTTCCGAATGGGGATACTTAAGATCAGTTATACAATCGTGTCTCAATAATTTTTAACTCACCGATTTGGAGAGCGGGTTTAAGCATTAAATTGACTAATATTACATTCATAAAACTTGACGGAGCTCTAACTGAGTTAAGTTTGTTTGGAAATTAAAAATAGCTGAATCAATAGGATGGACCGCGATTGTCTAACTGATTCTTAACTGATGTCTGTAGTTCTGGTTACAGGTACAGTGATTATAATAAATGTTTGTGTGTCTGAATCTACATTGAACCACAGTAATCCCGACGCATACGATGTGTTATATATTTGAACCAAGGCTAAACCAAGATTGTTCAACAGGCATTTACAAATCCGATTAGAAAAGTACCGCATAGTCGACTCAAGCATGAGTGGGGCTCATATTATTGAATCTAAAAAAAAAAAATATTATTGGTTAAGGTTAAATAAACCCAAGATATACATCATTTTTGTTAATAGAATTTTATATGCATCACGATAACGATCTTTGCACATTTATTCAAAATCTATATTATATAAACATTGAAATAAAATTAAATTAGCATTTGGTTTATTTAACCTCTCCCAAAAGAATTATTTTTTTAGTTTGTTCTAATAAGACATTGCAACGCTCTAAACCCCTAAAACTATTTATTGTAAAAAAATGACTGTAATATACATTTCTTAAGGTTCAATTTGAATACCTTGACTGTTCTGACCTCAAATTAATATTAGAGGAAATATACAGAACACAAACTGTTTTTTTTTCGCAAAAGATGAAATGAAAATGTATATAGAGTTTCACATTCTTGTTCGGAGATACTCAGATACCTCAAAAGTTTCATAACCTTGACAAAAGGAGGTACCCCAAATATAACATCTTTTAAGAACTAATTGCTAATAGAAACCTTAAAATATCATAAAAATGTAAGGGATTCTCGAAAAATCATGTTTGTTTTGTGACCACGAGTTAAAACTTTGACTGAATAATAAATAGAAGATATCCTGTTAAAACTTTTTATATCACTAAATAATTTCATCTTAAACACTTAAACAACACTAAAATCATGTTTTTTTTTGATGCGGTTTTTGAGCATTGTTTTTTTTTATCGAAAGTTTTACGTGTAAAACAGGCATAAACTTTATTAACATTCATGATGAAATGTTATCGGGGAAAAAAGGCAAACAATTGAGTGCTGAGATACAAACTGATGTCGTATCTCAGCCCGTGTCAAAGGGTCACTTGGGATTTAAAAAAAAAAAACATTTTTTACTTTGTTCATGCTACCTTTGCCAACAACGGTCATATATCCATTAGTGTGTATATGTTTTTTGTTTCATTTTGCTCAACATAAATTGATTTTCGAGGGTTGTCAAATTGTTCTCTATCTGTCTATACTACAGACTTTATTGGAATATGCCAGTATATAGACTTTGTCCATATACTGCCACTCGATGATAAACACTTCACGTTAGGACATAGGACGATTTTATTTGTGAACTCAAAGGTGTATGATAATATGGTAAAAAAGCTACCTGGCTCTTGATTTAATGGAATTCAGGCAATTTAAAAAAAAATTTACTGGCCTAAGCGTAGAACCATTTTTAGGGCTATTTATTGGCCTAGCCGTAGAGTGTCACTTTAATAATAAGTTATGTCCTCATGGTCCCAAATCCGTTTGGTTTGCAATAAATAATTTAGCCGCTTAGCATGTAGGTACACTTCAGCTGTTTTTGTATAGTGTGTGTGTTCTTTTCGTTTGCACATTCGTTTTAATTTTTATTGGCACTCATCTGAGAACACTTGTCATTTTCCACGCCTTGATGTTTTTTTTTTCATTTCTGAACTGAAAGCCATTTAAACGTATATTGTTACGTGACAAGCACGTGTGGAGTTTGGGCAAAACAAAGCCTTGGGTGTACGTGTACTTTTTGTGCGTGACATCAACATGTCACTTGACATCATATATCGATGATAATTTAAGATACTGATGATGATCAGGTATATAACTGTCTTGCTCTTGAAGGGAACCTCTTTTGACCATATTCGAAAAATTGGTATTAGGAACTGTAAGCAATTAGAGAACAATTCCGAGAGAAAAATGTTTCCCATGGAATTCTCTGGGCTGATTTTCTTTAAAGGAATACAAATAAATTTGAAAAGACTTATTCTTTGGTTACTGCCTTGACAAAATTTGTTTCGTTGTGAAAAGCTGAAGATCAAAATAAATTTACAAAGCCCTTTAATAACATGAAGATTAAAACTATTGTACTAGAAAATTCTTAGTCTTTTTAACTTATAAATATGAATATACAAACTGGTTATACATTACTATCATGTCATGAATAATTTTATTAACTTCCACTTATGTATACAGAATTCAGTTTAATTAATAAAAAAAAAAACACTTTTTACTTACACTTCAATCGCCTTGTTCCAATTTATAATATATCCACTTAGAGCGAACGTCTCAATATGTACAACATGAATATTGCCCTTTTCTGTGCCAACATACAGCCATTTGCTTCCGACTGGCAAATGAATACATGTTATCCTGTAAAAAAAAATATACCAAAACAAATTTCAATCAGGATTATTAAATCTTATCAAAAAAATGCATAAAATTAATAATTAAATGTCAAGTTGACAAGTCGTGTCGTCCAATTTCTAGGTAATCAACATGAATTTATCTATTT
The DNA here is from genome assembly GCA_951217065.1 of Baccha elongata. Lineage (NCBI taxonomy): Eukaryota > Metazoa > Arthropoda > Insecta > Diptera > Syrphidae > Baccha > Baccha elongata. The sequence continues at coordinate 21,037,362 of OX578272.1, read as the reverse complement.
ATATAATTTTTAAATCCAAGTATATGTAGAAGAAGTCGGCACATACAAACATATGGACATCCAACAAATATACATACCTTTCTCTTTGAAATTTTAAACTTTGTACTACTTGTGGACTCTTTTGGCGTATATTCCATAAATGTAGTGAATCGTCTGCTGTGGCAGTTATTATAGCACCCTCGTTAACAAGAAACTCTATGCCAATGACAGCACAAGCCGAATCACCTTCATGTCGCACATGTGTATCCACCCCAGGACTTCCAAGTCTGTTACAAATTAATGAAAATGTCTAGAGTTAAGGAAAATTACTATTTAGTTTTCATCTCAGTGGGTGGTTAAGTTAGATTTTTATTTGTTGTTATTTTGTATATACCTATGAGTGAAAATGAACATATGTACAGTGGGGTACCAAATAAATAGAGACAGTATATTAGTTTTGATTTTCAAGGATATTGGTTATTTTTTGCTTACTAAACAAATTAATAATTGATGGTGGTAATTTAATATGTTGTTTAAATATTTGAGTGTAATTTTTTTTTGGCTGGCAGAAACTTGAAAAAAAAAAAAAAATAGAGAAACCAAAAAAATATTGAAGTGCAGTCTTGTCAAATATTTCAGTTGACTTCACGGGAAATCTCTGTGAAAAGCTACGGAACTTGATTAGGAAAGGTAAGATTAAAATTGTAGATGCAAAGGACCAGCTTATGAAGCTGGTAAAAATAAGTAAAATATTTTATTCGGTAAAAACAACTAATATTCGAATCAAAATGAAATAGCTTGTTCCTCTTTTTTGAGGTTTACGCTTATACCACGGAAATGACCCGTTGTATGGAAAAATTCTCTGAGACTAATTAAAAGCACATCAAATTTTCTACAATAGGTATATTTTATGATCAGGTTTTTCCAATTCTCAGCGCGTTCCAAGTTAAACGCATCGCAAAGTCATCTTAACTGTTAATATGACAAAACGCATTTCTTATAGGAAATCATAGAGAATTAAATGTCATTTAAAAAGCTAGCTTTTGAAATTGGGTTGTTAAATGCATAAGACCAAAATCAAGGAATTTGAAAAATGGAAAGTTATAATTTTACAATTGAAAAATAAATTCACATATGATTCAAGGCCTTTCCTCAACCCAACCTACTTGTTCCATTTTTTTGGCACAGTTTATGTGAATCAACCTTTATAAATGTCGAACAAAATACAACTTTGAAGTTGTCTGGCAACCCTTAAGACCCGGCCAGATTGTCTGGCATTGCTGAGTTGGTCTTAGTTAGAACCTAAACTACGATCCTATGAAGGTTCCATTGTGCTCAAGAAGAGTTTTGGGGAGTCAAAAAAATGTAACTTTGAGGTTGTCTGTGAACTCTTAAGACCCGGCCAGATTGTCTGCCATTGCTAAATTGGTGTTAGTTAGAGCCTAAAGTACGATCCTATGAAGGTTTTATTGTGCCTCAAGAAGATTTTCGGGGGGCCAAAAAAATGCAACTTTGAGATTGTCTGGCAACTCTTAAGACCTGGCCAGATTGTCTGGCATTTCTGAATTGGTGTTAGTTAGACCCTAAATTACGATCTTATAAAGGTTTCGTTGTGCCTCAAGAAGAGTTTTTGAGGTCCATTTGTTTACAACTTAGGAAGCTTATAGCTCGACTGAGACCCGCTACCTATCAGCCAGACTTTCCATTCTATATTCAGATCTCGATAAGGAACCGTTATAAAAAGGTTTCGTTGTGCCTCAAGTACCTTCTCCAAAAAGACCGCCAGCTATTGAACTATAATAATCAATCAAGGGGTTGTAGAGTGCGTGAGCAGTAACACAAGTCATTCCTTCAGAAACTTGGTCAGTATGATTGAGCAGTTAACATTTTTATTATGTCCTGACATCTGGAAGGTGAATCGGAGGGGGAGGGGTAGGAAGTTCCTTAAGGTAAATTTAAGCGAAAAATTTGTGTGGTATTAAAGATCATAAAATTAAAATTAAACTTAGGCAGCCTGAAAAATATTCTGAAGGAAGGGATTAGTTCCCTGTTTACGCACTCTACACCTCCTTTTAAGCCCTCCCCCTTTTTATTTTGACTGGACTAATATTTTACAAACAAAAATATTTCGAATATTTGACAAACGAAACGAAATGAAAAGAACCACACTTAAAATATTTATACAGGAACTTTTAAAAAACATTAATACATTATAAATTAATAAAACCTATCACTAACACTGACCCTATCAACTTGGCACCTACTGTAACTTTATGGACTTTGTTACTGTATATTTATATTTGTTTATTTCAATCAGTGGCAAATTTTTATTATTTCCGTTTTTGCAAGTACATTCTAAAAAAACATTTATAATAGTTTTATTACAAATAAATATGAATAAAGTTTTCTCCTGGTTCAGCGGGATGGTATTTCATAATTGCTTTGGCATATTATGAAACCATTAGAAGATTTTTTTTTCCTTGGTTTGCATTTATAACTGCTAAAATTATATAAATCTGTAGTCCGGATTCTGCATTCAAAGCAAAGCTTTAATGACAACAATTTCCTTCCATTTCTTCCGATGTGCGGTAAGATGTTTTATAGATGTGGCCGATTTCAAATACTGAGACTCTATTTCTGTTGACCTCCATGTTGTTTTTGGTCAGCCATTTCGCCTTCCACTCTCTATAAACTTCATTCCTGATTAGTATCTATATCCATCCATTTATATAAATTCATACTTAATGAAAAGAAATGCAAGTACATCTTTCAATAGAAAATTTAATTCAAGAAGCAAATGTTTGTAGAAAAAAGCCTCAAGCTTTTGACTTAAAAAATATTCTTCACGATTGCATAAAAATAAACATTTAAGTTAATATTTAAAAAATTAAATTCAATCATAAGCTAAGAATTGAGAGCTTAAAGCATTTTTTCATTTTTTTTCCTTTTCTTATTTCAACAATTATTCTATTTTAAATTTCACGTTTGAACAAAGTTGCCGGATGCTATAAGCTGGCATCCGTTTTGTGTTTTACCTTAATTAGGAAAACACCAGACGAGAGAAACAGGAAATAAAGCATAAAAAGAACAGCAAGCAATTGCAATAATTATTATTATTTTCTTTGTTGACTTGAAGAAAATGTTTAAAATTACTTTTGTGCGTTGCCTTACGGAATTTTCAAACTAATTAAAAGAAAGAACGATTTATTTAGATTCTTGATGTCGTATAACTGGAGGGGTTTCGAATAAATCAAAAGACAGACATCACTTTGAAACTAATTTTTTTTAATATTGACAATGTTCTACTTTCTTGTACATTTTTATTTTTTAACCAGGAATATTCTGGGCACTGTGTCTGTTAGACATTTAATTTTTTTTTGATTTAGTTTTTTTTTTTTTTTTTTGATTTTTGCCCTCGATTTTTCCCCCTAGAATCATTCTTTGACTGGACTAGTATTAGTATACCAAACCTAATTCAAAGATATCTTATCTTCCTTGCTGTATAGCTTCAGGTTGAAAATTAGGGTTCAAATCGAAATTATACGTTTTCTTTACCAAAAAAAAAATCCATAATCGATCATCTTACAATTGTATGAGTTTTTCTTGATGAACTTTTTTTGAACATGTTCTAAAAACATGCATTCTAAAAAAAATGATTATGTGATAAATATATAAAAGTATCCTTGTCTTAAATTACAATAGGTGTACTGTACATCTACATCATGTACATCACTTAAAGAGTTCTGAATAAATATTTTGAACTTAATTACATTAACAAACTTTTGAACTAAATAACCAATTAATAGATATAGACAAGTGATTCCACACCATAGTTCAAGGACAGCAGGATGTTGAAACGTGCAACACATCCTGCATATCCTCCTGCTACAAAAACAAAATGTAACAACTTAGCCGGTATAAGCTACTTAATTTTTAATGAAGTTTTATAATCACTGGCGAATGATTATAATATAACAATAGAAATACAATGTACCTTCTATACGGAAACAACAAGGGATAATAAGCTTAATTTTCAGAAGGCTTTATCTTTTTTGTATATACCTTTAGGAAGGAAGTATGTGGTGGTCATTTGGGAAAACCATTTATATTTCGTGAGCTGGTGATGTTTGAAAATTTGTTGTTAACCAAATGTAAATAAGTTGAATGGTTCCATGGATATTCGAATCATCTTTTACAAACGTTTCAATTACTACGATTATGAAAATTTATAGCAGATTTGAAAAACTCATAGGTAAACAGGTTCGCTAATCTGTTAGAACATAATAATTTAAAACGCAAGCAAAAACAATCCGACTTCAAATATATTTTTGTTACCATCAAAAAAATTAAATTAAATTTAGTGGCACTGACAGCTCCCAAGAACCACGTCCTAGTGACTTACAACTCCCAACCAATCCTTTTGTGTGCGTTGTTAGTTCTACGGGAGTGGAGGGGACCTACAATTTTACGTCGAATCCGAACGACTAAGGTGAGAAGCACTTTTTATGACAATGATACTGTTGCACCAAGGAACGCAACTCACTATGCCGCACTGAAGAACGCAGCCCATCAGGAAAAAGATTATCATGTCACTGTCATAGAAATCCAATATGTCTATCTCTCTCTCTTAATCTAAACATTGAATAGAGATAACTTTTTTGGCTAGCTGCTCCGATAAGGTTTTAGTTGTGCGTTTTATTAATCTTGTTTTATTTCAGGAATCATAGAAGTTTTGCAACAATACTCTTGGAGGGTTTGTCACTTTCCGCAAGAGGCAGTTACCATCACCATTGTTATTTCTAGTGGTTATTGCAGATATCCTCCATGCGATCCAATGGACGATATTTTCTTTTATGCATTATCTAGACTAAAAAGGCTATATTTGTTTGCTTGCACACAGAATCATGGATCTTTACCAGATAATTAGCAATCAGGAAAGTGAACAAAATAAAATCGAGTTTAATCGATAATTCCATCGATCAAAATCCTATCGAAATCGCCATTTGTGACAGTAGATTGCGGTGACTCCTTACGTTGGCTCTCTATTTATATCAATGGCAAAACTCTGTCGCGAGACACGCAATGGAGTGGGGTTCTTTTACCCAAAATGGCAGAAGACCTGGGTGCCAGAAGGAAACGTCTCTCAGAATAGTCAAAAAGGAAACTCAGAAGCTCGAGAGACCACATTTCCAGAAAGAAAATAAAATGACGTGTAGCTTTTTGGTAGATGTTGGGTCAAGGAAGTAATTTAAGAGTTTAAAAGAATGACAGTATCTTAATGTTTTTCTTTTTAAAGCTTTTAACAATTAATTCTGTTAGCTCTGGCACTCACTTTAAAAGCTATAACTATTTGGTAATGTGGGTAAGCTTAACCATTGTAAATATAATTTTGTGTAAAACTTTTAAAAATACAACAAGAAGAAATGATGATTAGATATCATTCTGCGCTTGGTTGTGATGGGCAGATTGGCAATCAGGGGAATTAACGTCCTTAAACAAAGGAATACAAAAAGGCAATGCCTTGGTTGAGTCCTAATGTGCATTTCAGGCTCTCGGAAAGAGATATAAACTTGGCGTGATAAGGAGAATTAGGTTTATCATGATTCCACTTCCCTACCAGGAAGTGCATTAAAAAAATTACTGATAGTGTTAAATGAGTGCCCTACTGATCGTGATCACTTCACCGCAAATGAGTTCATATCCCTTTACTGTACCTATATTACTATGTTAAGCAATGTTTAAATCCTTCCCAAAATTATTGAATATAATAATACAAAAGTGTTTTTTTTTAATCGGCGCTATAGAAATCAAAATTTGACTTTTAGATGAAAGAAATAACGACAATGATTTCTTGATTTGAAATTATTACAATACTCCTACCACAATATGAAGGCATTCATCCATAAACTCTACCAATTTAGTCGTTCATTCATTAATAAAGAATTCTATTCCATTTAAATTATTTTCAAAAGATGATTTAGAACATGAATAGAATATACAAAAGGCTAGCCAAAATGCGATGTGATTTACACCCAAATCCCATTACAGTGCCGACCAATGTCGATGGTTAAAGATGCGAGAATGTGTGGTCATATCAGAGTTTACACATCGTTGGACAAAACAAGGCGTTCATGTTCAGCATGTATACTATAGATGCAATCAAAGCTGTCACCTTGCCAACACAAAAGCCACTGGAAAATTGCCGGTGTGTGAGGAACAATTTGTAAATATGCTTGGTCTGAATCGACAAGGTATAATGACTCTATACTTCATGTCGTTTATAGACGTTGTGCCTGGAGGACATATAGGTTTTTCCTAAGCTTCAAGTTAAAGGTGAAACCAATTGAGGTTGCTATCCATGAATGGATTTGCAATGAACTTGCTTACATATAGAGCTGAAAAGAGGTTATGGATTTGCCAGAAAGCTTTAAGAATTTTATTTTATAACTTAAGTTGGTCGTTAGCTCGAGATTTTTCTTGTTTGTAGGTAAAGGATTTTAGGATTTGCGGTTTTATATATACAGGCATGAGGTATTTTGAAGCTTTGGCCAGTAGATGATTGCCATGAAGGTCTTAGGACAATAAGATGAATCAAGGCTTCATATAATACCAGAGTCAAGTAAAGAACAAAAATCTTTTTACTTTAAAATTCTTGGAGCCCGGAGAGTATTAGTCTCTCGGAGAGTTTTAGGTTTGATGACAGCTTTCACAGTAATTAAGTTTTCATAACCCTTACATTAGGTTCACAAAAGTCTAGAGCTGTCAATAATCGGGTCGTATTAAACAGTTATACTTTGTCACTCACCAGTCCGGTGTTACACATCACAGGGCATGGAAAAAATGAGGTTGTTTATTCACACGTATTCACCGATAGAATATTCCTGGGTTCGCGGCAAGATGGGGTTCCATGCGACCATGGTCGGAAGTAGCGATCGAGTTAAATTTGTTGTCTTCAAAATACAATTTGAATATTCATGAGACTTTGTTTAATGCAATCAGATTGTTTGGTTCATGCTAACTATCATAATCCCTGTCAATAAATTGCATTCCTTATTTCATCTAAAGATACATATCAACAAATATGAAAGACCTGACCTGCATTTGAATACGAATACCGAATTAAGTTCTGATATATAATTAACATCTCTTCATACAAATAAGCCCTTTTCATATTACATCGAAGATATGAGAAATTGAATGCCATATTTGATATTCAGAGTCCCCCCCCGAAATCCTGTGTACATTTTGGCCGATTGGATTATGACTTCGAATAATTCCTGTTACGGCAAAACGTCCACACTAAACGTAATAGATTAACTGAATATAAATGAATAAATTTATGGTTGATCTGAGCAACCAAACCAGATAATAATCTCTTCATTCCAGTAAAGCAATTGGCAGATTGTCTTCAGAGGCAAGGACATGCCTTACCGTTTCCTATATTTTGAGATGTTCGGTAAATAAGCCATTGCCGATGCATCCGGAAAGTGAATAGAACACACATGAACAAATACTGATAAGCTTGAAGACACGAAGTGATGATTTTGAATGAACGGATTCAGGCAGGACGAATCTGACATTGAGGAAGGAAAATATATGTAAGCAGATTTTTCGCCGCTCCAGCAGGTCTGATAAAAATAAAAATAACTCAGCAGAATATTATGACCCAAGGAAATCTTTATTTTGGTGGTTCTTTTTTTTTTTTTTTTTGTTAATACATCGAGTAAACACTGAATGCGGATAAATTTATGGCTGGCATATTAATGTTTAAGGAAGTGGTATTACGTGTACACCACAAAAGAGAAAGCTTTTCCAAAATGACTATGGGAAGGAAGTATGTTTTTATGTTTGCTTTGGTGTCAACGGACAACCTAATAATAATGAAAGATTATGTGAACTGTGTTAGGAAGTTTATGGCACAGAAAAAAAAGAAAACACTGCCTAATGGAATCGAATTCGTTCAATCTTTAATTTATTTATTTTACTTTTTTTCTGTAATATATATTTAGTTTACATAATAAATCTTAGAATTTCATTCCGAATTGATTACAGTTTTTAAATTAGAACCTTCAAACAATTTAATGTTTAACCTAATGGGATTTAATGGTAAAATACCATAAAAATGCCCACCACCTTTAGTGGGGTATAGTATAAATTTAAGGAGCTATCTTTAAAGCAAAGCACAGAAGCTATTAAGCAACCAGAAAATCGTTCCTGCATCAAAAAATAAAAATAGAATGGTAGTCACAAATTACAGAATGATGATATCTTCATTCATCTAGTATACAAGTTATGTACTCCTGCATATTCGCATATACCTTCAAAAAATCTGGTACAAACTATTATTTGTTCAAATACAGTAATTTTTGTTTGCGTCTAAACCTTTTTCTTTTGGAAATATTTGTATAAACATAAACGTGTTAAAATTAATTATATTAAAATAAATGAGTAATTTTTTAATAACCTAAAATTAATGTTTTAAACATAAAAATTATTCTTTGACGTGCACTCATGCTTGAAATGCTCAAAAAAATAAATATGTAAAAATCAAATTGATTCTACTTCTCGTGTTTGATGTGAAAAAATATTTTAAATTCATTAACAAGTGTAGGCATGCACTATATTGGCATACCTTCCCCGCCTTTAGGGTGCGTTTTCCCATGAAAAATGCCACTTCAGAGAATCGACAGTTTTCCAAGGCAATTAAATTAAATTGCATTTCAAAAATGAAAAAAAAAAAATAAAAAAGAAATTGGCAAATTAGTTTTCGATTTCGTAGCTTGCGTACAGTGGCCATCAAAAGTGAGTTCAGACCCTTGACTAATATACAAGTAGGTATACATATTTGGTAACTTCATAGCATTTTTTTGACATTTTCCCACGATGTAATAATATAATTCACGGGATATCAAATCATAAATTTAAATTTTAACTGTTGTGAGGAATAATTACACATTTTAATTGAAAATTATTTTCACTATTCGACAGTACACGATTTCAGCAATAAGGAATAATTTGATTTACATTTTTATTTGTCACAATTGTTGATATTATTTTACTCAATCAGGGACGAAACTCTACGAAAGATAAACACCCTGCACAGAAGAAGATAGTCTCAAGATTTTTAATTCAATAGTAAGATCAGGCATGGCTGTATAGTGTATATTGTCGTCGATACTTTTTTTTTTTTGATTTTAGATTTTTAATTTTTTGAGCATTTAAAGACAAAGTAAAATTTTTTTTATGTCCGTTCACTTTACATTCTCACTGTAGATTTAACTGTTTTATGCATATATCAAGAGAATGTATTCGTAACGAGACTGGGTTTATACAAACAACAAGTATTAAAAATCAATGTTTGCTTTGGATGCGAGAAATATCTCCAAAATGTTATATCAGTGATATTTGAACGAAGCGAAGTTCAATGTGGTCTAACAAATTGTTCTCACAAAGAATGATAGTAATTAAATGGTTGTTTTTTTTTTTTAATTTCCAGAGGATGCACTCAACTGTTTATTTAAAGTTTTCAATACACCTAATGAAACAATATCGTTAAATAATTATTATTGCAAATATTCAATTTGCCATTCCTATCTCAGCAGTTATATGAAAACATTTATTTAATGTAAACAAATTGAATGAAGTTCGAATCGACGTGTAAAAATGGTATCGTGTAAGTCCACACTTTGATGTTTAACTTCGTTTAAATTTGTATTATTCTGACAGAAATCGCAATCAAAGATTCATCTAAACATCCCATGTTTAAGAATTAATAGGTAAGCCCATGCGATAAGACTAACAACAATGATTAATTTAAAAAAATAAATTCATATTTTCAAAATCAATAGTGATTTATAAATCTACCATCATTTTTTAATTAACTATTATTATGAATTATTCAGCTCATAAAAGTTCAAAATATATGCCTATTTTTCGTTTTTGGCAAATAGTAACACATTGACAAAAGTTAACACATTAACTTGTGTTGTTGTGTTTCAATAAATACATCAACTCACAGCAACCCAATTGTTTAAAATTTCATTTCCGCTTTTATGAATTCAATTGTCGATTTAAACACATCGATATCATGATGAAATTATTCAGTTGAATAAACAAACTTCTACAAAAGATTTTAAAAGGTCATTTAATGCTAATTCGATAAGCTATTTCATTGTTTGCAATTAGCTGCATTTCAATGATGGATGTGTTTATTCGACTGGAAAAAACAAAAAAAAAAAAAAAGAATTCAAATGCAGATATGTAGGTATATACATTTAAAATTTGTAATTTAAAGGATGGTCTCCAATAGAAATAAAAAATTATACAGTCGAAAATGACACAGGCGGGAGGACTTTTATTTTTTCGACATTTTCAAGATGTAGTCGGTCATTGCATTCGAGAGAAAAAGTATAATAACGGACATTTTGGAAGAACATTTGGTATTAATTCTTCCGCACATTCGCTGCTGTTCTAAATTTTGTTCGAATACTAAATTCTATCATTTTTAAATGAAATGTGAATTAGTCTCAATTTTGTATAGCGGATTTTAAATAATAAAAGGAAAATCTAAGCAATTTGTTAATCCAAGTTTAATTTTTTTTTTGTATTGCTTTATTTCGACGAAATTTTCTACATTTGTTTTAAAAATGTACGAAAATCAGTTCCTTTATGAATTTAGTTCCGAACGAAAATGAAAAATGTAAAATTTTATTCCGAATAGAATCCTATGAAAATTATTTTTTTTTCACAAAATAAAATTGTATTTTGAATAAATTTTTAGGTTTTTGATTTAATGTTTTTGGATTTTAATACAAAAACCAAATACACAAATAAAAAATCGAAACTTTTTTTTTAATGAAAAATATTTGAATTTGGAAAAACAAAAATGTTGGAAAAACCATACCTCGCCATCAATTCTGCAAGTGTGATGTCAAATTAAAATCCAAACGAAAATGGTATATTACAAAATTCTGATAAAATACTTCGCTTTATTTTTTTGTTTTGCGCTTAGTTGCTTTATGCCGATTTAATGTTAAAATTAAGATATAATATAGATAACTGCACTTTTAGTTCGGAACTCAAATTAAGATCGGTATATAAATTTCTTGAGAAATTTTAACATTTCAAACGAACCAATAGAAGGAGGTGAATTTTAAAAAATAAGGAAAGTTGATGACAACCCCGGATTTTTATTCACCACTCATGGCTCTCTTTCATTAGATCAAGCGAGAGGAGAGCATATCAATTGAAAAACTTCACCGTTCTCTTTGTCTTGCATTTTTAAGACGCCTTTAAAATTTATTTGGAACAAAATGGGACTTTAGTTTATTGGCCCTTTTAAAAATGAAAATGGTTGGTGAAATTCAAAAAATGCCATTTTAAGATTTAACAACCAAATACATATTTAAAAGTGTTTGGAGAAAATGGCCATAAGATATTAAACCTAAGCAACTATTTAATTTCATGCAGAACCTGATTTTTTTTAATCATTCCAAATATAATAAACTGAAGTAGAATACGAATAATGCAATATTAAGGTAAAAACAATTTTATTACTTATTGTAATTGTTTTTTACTTGAACACGTATAAGTATTTTACTAAATAATATGTGCTTCATTATGCCAACCCAACACATACAATTGCAAAAATCAAAAAGAATTTATTAAAGAGACTTTAAAACTTTGTAAAAATTGTGTCCACTTAAAAAATATAACATCCCTGAAACTTCATACTCTCAATTCTTTTACCAACCCCAGCAAAAAATCAGAGATGGCTGTACCCATGCTAATATAATGGGGTTCACACTCAACTGCATGCATGACAAGCGCGACATGATGTGCTTAGTTTTGATGGTTTTCGATATATATATATATGCTTGACTATAGTGTGAACGCAAACGAGTGTCAGCTGTGAAACGTTTATCATGCCGCGTTTATCATGCATACAGTAAAAAGTGCACCGCTCTAATACTCATTTAAATTGACTGCATCTACTACATTCACACCGAATTGATTAAATTTTGCGAACACCAAATAATAATAGCATGGAGTGAGGATATTAAAAAAAAAAACTAAAATAAGGCCCAGTCTTTTCAGCTCTGGTAAAATTTTTTCATTTGTTGGTAACTATAGAAACACATACAAAATCTATGGTTACCAACTGAAATAACCAATGGTTACAGATAAAAAGAGAAAAGACTGGCCTTAAGTCCTCAATCATGGATAATTGGATACCTTAATTTTACCATTAAGTTGCGAAAAAATTGTTAGCTATTGCTTTAGTTTTTAGCAGAAGCTTACAATCTCCCAATAGATGGGGTCATTTTTTAATATACCAGTGCCGAGATTCAGATAATTCAAACTTCCAGGTAGTAATTGAGATGAGTCGCATTTCATTGAAAAGCGATTCAGCTTACAAATGCGAGTGTTCCAGTGAGTGAAATGAAACGTCAGATTACTCGCATAACATTTCGGCCGTGAGTTGGTATACATGAAGGAAAATTTGTCATTTTGGATAAGTATTTGTTACTTTTTATACAAATTGTTTCACGTATATATTCATGTATTAGTAATAAAAATACAAAAACGAGAATTGACTCTCTTTATTGATACTTTAAGGAAAATGTTCTTGTTGGAAAATTTTTGTTAATTTATTAAATCTTAACTAGTGCATATTAATATACGTAATCTAATGTGTGCCTGTGCATGTATGCATAATAATGAAACTTATTTTTAATCAAATATTTTGTCACATAAATATTGAGGTTATGAATATTCTTGAAATTCTTTGTTTGATGAAGTTTTGAATCGCTTTTGGCAAAGAAGTGACATGAGCAAGTGCCTGAGGCGAGTCATCTCGCCTCACTCGCCAAAACAGCTGAATCTCGAAACATATCATATTGTAAAGACGCATGATGGTGCCCATAAAGTATTATGAATTCACAGTTTCCTCTGGGATAGACATTTTCAGCAAATTCATGAATATGTACACTTTAATCTGCTTTAACTAAAATAACAACATCTCAATTCATACTAAACTCATCATATTCAATTCCTTCACACAAAATTAATACATATATAAAAAATCCATTTGAGAATTTATCATTTCTTTAGAAAAAATTCTAAACACGAAAAATAAATGTAGCGATCTGTCAACTGATGGTTCCTAAGACACATCTTTTGTCAAATCCCTCACTACACCTTACTTATGACATAGGTTTTCTTTTTCTGTACAAAAAAAAAAAAATTTCAAATACTTTCAAGCCTTAGACCGTTTGCATTAGATTATATTCCTACGAATCAGTTCAAGTTGGTATCATTAATTCAAAATATTTAATCTTTCATAACACCACACACAATGTAACAACTGAAATTTATCATATATCGTGCTGTTGGGAAAATCCCATCCTGCGTCAAAGATGGTGTTGATGACTATGACGACCGAGAAAAGGAAAACGAAATAAATTGTTAAGATACCATCAACGCGGTACATGGCATGGTAAAGTATTTTGCTATGGCTGTCTAAACCAGCAGGGATTCCTGACAAGAAAGCAATTTCCTCACTGAAATTTATGACAAAGAAAAATGTACCTATTTTTATCAGATAAAAGTGTTTTTCCGATTTAGTTTTTTTTTTTAATTTATTCAGCAGTACAAATACATAAAGTGGGAAAATCTGTGATTAACAATGATTTTCATCCAACTGTTTATTTTGAGAATTAAAGCGCTTAGAGAAAAATCTGAATGACATTTTCAAAAAAAATTGTTTTTAAAGTTTTTTTTGTTTATTATTTTATAACCTTTTCGCTGAAATTTATAAAAATACTTTGTGGACAATTTATTATCTTTATCAGCCCTATAGAGGTATATCCGTTCGGAAAGGAAATTTCTCCGATTTCATACAAATCCTTTTTAGAAATTTTCAAAAATGTCGTTAAAATCCCAGTGCTACCCAAAATGCTATAAAAATTTTCGTTTGGAAAAATATTTCTTGCAAAAATTCCTGCAATTTGTAGAAAATCAGAGAATTTTCCGTTCCGAACGGATACCTTGATAGGGCTGTATTGTTCATCAAAACAAGAAAAGAAATAGTCTCGGAGTGTACAAAGTAAAAAGTCGTTTTTCTAATTTCTTGGATAATCTTCAACTTTGTTTGTGGTGCTTGTACATTAAAAGATGCAAATAAAACAATAAAATACGAATAGGAAAAATACGGGAGATTTTATATTTTTTCCATATTTTTCATTCAATATACCGTATAGGTATGTATATAAAGATGAATATCAAAGCTGCATAACACTTCAATTGAACAAATACCCCAAGTACAGCCACGCCTTTACAGAAAATATATTTACTTAAACAACCTCTCCTTTTGAAAGTTGCTAAATTATTTGGATTATTTATTTTTCTGTTATGAATAATGTCAGTCTCGGTGAAAGATGAAATTGTATCTTAACATTTTATTTTGTAAAGGAAGGGATACAATTATCTAAACAAAACACTATACAAATATTTTCCCTTTTAATTTATTTGTGTTTTGATTTAGTATTTTAAAAATATCCCCATTTTTCTAAAGGTAAATACATATTTTCTCGAGGTCAATAAAACAGCGAGAACTGGTGTACATCAATGCTTATGAAAAAAAGGGGTCATCGAGAATTATTCAACTCGAAATGATTTTTTTTTATGAAGATAGGTAGGTAGGAAGTTCCACACAAAACAAATGAAATACTATCGTAAAATATGATGTTATGAACCGAATTCTTTTGGGGTTTTTGAGCGTAATGCTGAATATCTTCTAGAAGTCATTGTTTGCATTGTATTTGGGCGGTTCATTATTTATCCTTATTCAATATTAAAAGTATGCTTTAAGTCAAGTGGAAATTCATAAATAATATACTTTTTATTTAAAGCCTTTAGTTTATCTCCCGCATTAAAGTTTTTGTATAGAAATAAAATATGTTCGGGAATTATTAGTGACCTCTCCATCACTTAACCTGATTCTTTTATAAAAATACCATATGCATTGAGATTTGAAAGTTAGAAAATCTGATTGAATGATTCATATAATATAATATTTCCATTCCATTGATTTTATGAAGAAAATTTTGTAAAATTTGTAATTAGTTTTTCTTATCACTTTTACATACTTTAAGTATGCAAAATCAATTACCTATACCTATGCATATTAAACGATAATAGGAAACTGTAATCTATTGTTATTTCTTCATATCGATTTATAAATAAATTTAAATTTAAGATTTTGATTTGTTGGTTTAGATTTTCTCAACATGGAGAGGATATGATGGAATTAAAATATTTTGTGTTTCATCAACTTAAAATATAAACAAACAATTTTGTTTTTTTTCAAAAGGATACATTCGCAGGGAGCCGGATTTGTCACCGATCACCAACAATCTTTGTACTGGATCAAATGCTAGGGCCGTCGGTGAATGTGGAAACCCATGTCGAAATGTCTGAAAAGAGAAGAGAAAAATAAAAATTAGTTTTATGCAGAAAATTATTATGTCCAAACATTTAAAAAGAATGTTCAAAATTAATGTTATGCAAAATAAACGAAATATAATTATCTTTTCAATTTATTTACTAATAGAACCTATGTATGTATGAAATTTAAAACATATTGAAATTTAATATAAAATTGGTCTAAGATAATATAACGAATAAGGAATAGGATTGTACGATTCTGCTGAAGGGATTAGCATTCTGATTGCAAACGAAATGCCATAAAAAGCTAATTTGAATCAATAATTTAACAAGTCCACTATAATAGTACATAGTCTTCTACTTATTTTAAATAAAATCTAGTGGTTGAAATAGGCAACAACAACCTGTGGACACCAACACTATTTTTTGACAGGAGTTATTGCTATTTCATGGCCGCCACCGCCAATCATCAGACTCTATTTTGTTAATTACCTGTACCTCCCCCACATATGGTCATCGCACTACGCAATTCTACAAATTTTGTTGTTGTTTCTTTCTGGTTCTTTCTATTTTTCCTATTCGATTTAAATGCTAACAATTTGTTGAACGGATAAGGAAGGGTCAAGAATCAATTAATTCATTAGAATTTGAAAGGTTTGGTTTATATGATTACATACTGCAATTAGGCTGCTATCTAATTCTATTTTATTTTTAAATAGTATATATGTATTGTAATTAAAACTCTTTATTAATACACTTCGAAAGAAAGTTGCAATTACTGTTAATTTCGAATTCATATCATGGTTGACATTGTGATCCGTACAACATATTGGATTTCACAAGACTTTTTATAAGTTTTTAAGTTTTGAAATATTCAAAATTTATTTTTTTTAATTAAAAAAAGTTAGAAATATTTTATAAGGAAGTTATGCCGTATATTGATAACGGCTGAACGGATATCATTTAAACTTACTTAATGGATTAATCGTACGTTTCTGCAAATGGCGGTACGGATTTGGACGATAAAAGAAAAATTAATTAATAATACTCTGTCTCTAATTTAGAAATCTAGTCAAAACTCCTAACGCACTAAGTTAAGTTTTTTCGAATCCAAAGTCAAATCCGTGCTGTTATATGCTTGCGAAACCTGAAAAGTCACGTCTACCAGTTCGTGTGAAAATTGATGTCTGTCAAATTAGCACTTTCAAATTTCAAAACTTTAACAATTGGATTAATTTTTGTAATATTTTCGTTAGTTTGACGTACCACTAAAAAATTTGTCCCGCCATTATTTTAGAAAATAACCCCTGGTAGTGCTTAGGTACTTGACTGTCAAGTTTGCATCACTACCACCCCAGAAAAGATAAGTTTTTAGGGGTTATTTAAAAAAAAAAAAAAAATGCGCGATAAACTTTTTAGTTGCATAACTTATTTACAACGAAAAACGAACAATTATTGTTAGCGTTATATTCGATAACATTTAATTCTTTTTCTGGGGTGGAAGGGCTAATTTGACATTCAAGTTAGGTTTACTAGAGGATATTTTCTAAAATAAATCGCTCGACAAATCTTTTAGTTGCACGACAAATTTACGACAAATTCACGACAAGTAATCCAATAATTAAACTTTTGAAATTTGAAAGTGGTAATGCTAACTTTGCAAACATGGAAAATTGCAAGCTTTTGTGAATCGCTGTCTACACCTCCTCCTAAAGATTCGCTGGTCCCAAATTATATCAAACGTGGAATTGTGGCACAGGACAAGGCAAGAGCGGATGGGCATCGACATAAAAAAGCGTAAATGGCAAACTGTTATGTGTTACCAACATTGAGAAAACCAAACGATAAATTGCAAAGCAGTCTTTTGAATGGAATCCTCAGGGTGCACGGGTGGCGGGTTGGAAGTCCAAGAACAACATGGTAGTCAACAGAATCACAGAAAAAGACGTGGCCACAGTTAAAATACCTTGTTGCAGTCCGTGATGGATGGAGACGTTTATGCCCCGACCGGGTTTACAGGACACGATACTAATAATGATGATGAAAAGTGTTAAGATCTTTTTTGTAAAAAGTGATTTTATTGTTATTTTTGACTTCCAAAAAGTTCTTATGTAGTTTCCAAGAAATTAGCAAAAAGGCTAAGTTTTGACACCTAAACCCACCCAATAAAAATTAGTACCGGTCCAATTTTTTCGGTTTGTACTTTGTACGATTTAACTAAATCATCAAAATAAAGTTCTTCGCCAAAATCCAATTATCCAAAATTTTTGAAGAAGTAAAAATCGAATTTTACTGGGCTTATGTTCTATGAAATTTTTATTAAAAAACAGTCTCTCTTTCATAAACTTGCATTAAATTATTTTCTTCATATAAAATTTTATATCGGGCGGTTTGTGTTTTCTAAGTTTTTTAATCTTTAAAACTTAGAAATGTGTTTTTAGTTATGTATTAATTTTATTGATTTTGACAAATGTACGCATATCAAATGTATTTTCTTTAATAATTGGTATCATCGTTTTAATCCCCATCAGTCGTTTTCAAATTGAATGATTTAAATTAAATTTAGATACAGATGAGCTGCTATAGTAGTCATTTATCTAATTCAGTAGTGATTGATGATTTATTTTCAATAGATTGTTGGTTAAATTAAACAATTAATGAGAGTAGATATATAAACATTAATCTAGTAGTTATTTATGTATATATGTATCATTTTATCTAGCAGCTTTAAAATTTGAATGAAATTCAATTGGTTAATTATTTTTCATTTCGCGCCATCAGCCTCGCCGTCAGCACTCAAGTCTTCATAAAAAATATAATTATTAATTGAAATATACAATATACACTATAATTTAATTCACTTGGGTTAATTCTCAAATTATAATGTACGAATACGGATGTTACTATCACGATAGCATGAGCTTCATTTTATAATTTGCATCAACATTTTAACACTAAGCCAGTTATAAAATATTAATTGTTATTTTATGATATTAGCTGTCTTTTCATTTGAAGTTCTACGCACAAAAATGCAAATTAGAAGGAACCATCATTTTTGGAAAGACAGTTTATGAAAAGGCACACCTTCGCGATATAACATAAATGCTTTTATATCAACATGGGCACAAAATATATATATGCATATGAATGTTCTGAATAATCATTTTGTGATTACTTGTTTAGGAGTTCTTGCGTAAAAGTTTGTTTTTACCTTAATGAGTTGGTTTAATATTAATGGATGGTGTTTAAAGGATAAGCTACATTTTATTTGTTTCTGTAACTTTATTATATGAGCAATATTTGAATAATTTTAAATGCTGAATTTACTACTAGATTATGGTTTTATTTTAACTTTTTGGGTTATCATATAAATTGTAAATTTATTCAATTTGTTACATATTGAGACTTCAGATAAGAAATGGGTTTGAATGTTGATATTAAAGAACTTACTGTATAGAATGCATAGTCTGTTATATATTCAAGGAGCAAATAACCATATCCTCAAATGTTGTTGTATTAATTTCCACACCAAAAAAAAAAGTAGCTTAAGACATATTTTATATTTTTTGTTCGTAAGTCATTAGCAAAAAGTATAACTTCTTTGTACAAACTTTCACTTTTTAAAATTTCAATTTTCCAGCACTTTAGAAATAAAACCTAATACAAAATTGAATCTTCGCAAATATATGCAAGTATGTAGGTAGGTATATTATGTTCCTTATTTCATTAGTGTTTGACAAAAAAAAAAAAAAAAAAATACACCACACATATTCCAAAAGCAAAGATAAAGTTTCTAAATTTAAATTATTTACCCCCACCTTTAGTGGTTAGAATCTCAGATGTAATTTTGTGGAAATTGCACCTGTACGCTCTCTAATGTGATATTCTCTGCAATATTATGCACGTGTGTGCTGGCTGACGTGTGTTTGCTACTTAAGCAAATATTATTTCATACTTATTAAATTCAATTTAAATAAAGATTTTTCCACAGATTTTTTTTTTCAGTTACCTTTTATAAAGTGGACTATATGGTTGCATATATTTGTGCAGAATTTCATCTTCAAAGAGTATGCATATAATTATTTTATAAATATTTGCTAGAGTAATATTGAAATTTTCTGTTTTTACGCCCATATCTCTGACCTCGTCTCTAGAAAAGTTGTATCTAGACCAGAAAATAAAATTAAATGTTATTGGTACGAACCGGAAACATAAAGTTAGGAAGAAAACCAAAGTTAGTTTCAGCGAAAAGAAACCGCCAGAACCATATGTTCATCGCTGTCAATCAATCTACATATATTTCGATATACATAGCCTTCGACAGAGCTACGTTTAGTCTTATTCGCACAACAAAGATATCGATACATCAATTATTAAGGAAGGAAGGAGGTAATTTTCCCAAATAGTTAACAATTTAAAAAATGTCCTTTTGCATTTCATTGCTTCGCAATTCAGGTTCTCATTTCTCAAAAATATCATTTCGGTTTTTTACGATTTTTCATCTCGCATTATATTTGCGAAATGATAACGAAATGATATTTGCAAAAATATCATTTCGTTTTTTTACGATTTTTCATCTCGCATTTGTTTATTTTACTTCTCGCATTTCATTGTTATCACTTTGCAATATTTTTTATTCAATTTTATCATTTCACATTTCATTGTTTAGCAATTTTTAGTTGACAAAAGTTCTTATTTTGCAAAAATTTCATTTTGTTTTTTTATTATTTAATATTTTATTTCTCGCATTTGATTATTCTCATTTTACAATTTCTTTTCTTCCATTTTGTTGTTTCGAATTTCATTATTTAGCAATTTTTGGTTGCCAAGTTTTCGCAAACATTTAATTTCGTTTTTTAGGTTATAATTTTCATCTTGCATTTGAATATTTTACTTCTTTTTACTCGTCTTTTTACTCTAATATTAGTTATTTCGCAATTTTATAATTTAGGTTTTAAATTTGTTTTACTATCCGATTGCAAAATTCATAAAATTGCAAATAACACATCTTATCTGGCATTTTGGGTCAGCATCTTGATTACTATAGTTTGATCTATGTATATTAGTTGGTTCTAGATCAAAAAAATATGATACTATACGCATCGATCAAAAATTTATCTCACCATTTCTTATTCCTATAGATGAGCTCTACAGAACCATGTGTAACCCTGGTTACCAAGGTGTGGTATCCAAAACCCAAAGAAATTCGTTCAGCAGTGCCAGATGATGCTGGTCAACACCAGCTGTAACTTTAAGGTCGGAAACAACCTCACTAAGACTTTTGATGTCACTAAGGGATTCAGGTGAGAGATGCTCTGTCATGTGATCTTTTCAAAACTCGTCTTCGAAAACGACGGTGTAAATAAATTACTTTTCTTGAAGATTCTTCATTCTTTAAATTTATTGTTCTTGTTAAAATTGTTAAAATAAAATTGTACCGTAACCAGATTTTTTTTATCTATTGCATTTTGAACTACAAAAATTGTATTAATAGTGTTTTTTTATCTCATAAAAGGAATTACCTTGTTTGACATTTTATCCATCCAACAACGTGTAAGCCATGTCAATCATTTCAGTTATTGCCGAAATACAAACGGATTAAGATTTGTCTTTTTAATCTTCGAAAAATGCTTAGCTTTCGGTAAAAAATAAAAATAAAAATTAAATGTTCCCAGTTCGGGTTTCCGATGAGGTTAAATTTAACCACTTTTTGTGGTGGTTAACTCTGCTTAGCATTTTCTCAAACATTAAACGCCAGTATGTGCTTATCTTGGTTGCAATTGGATATTGAGTATGCGAAAAAATATATTAAAGCTAGTTTTGGTGCTTGTCAATTTAGTCAATTTTTTTTAAAAAAAAGTTAAATAAATGGCTTTATTTTGTTTGTCCCAGAAATGAAACTTTGGGGTCGTTTGCCAGTCACCGGTGACATGTGACCGAAAATATAATTCCCACGACCTAGATTGATATTTTTCCCTTTCAACAACGTGTGAGCCATGCAAATCGTTCCAGTGATTTCCGAAATACAGACGGATTAAGATGTATCTACCAAATCTTCGAAAAATGCTGGTCAAATTTAAAATTAAACTTAGCTTCCTGTCAAAATTTGAAATTAAAATTGTATGTTTCCGGTTCGGATTATAGATAACCTTAATTTGAGCATCTTACTGTGGTGTTTTTCTCTGCTTAACATACTTACATCATCACATCTATTATAATAATTACATCGAATTTAAACATTGCATTAAACATACCATTAAAAAACATACCATTTAAAACGTCCAAAAGACCTGTTTTTATTATAGAGAGGATTGTTTGATAAATATTTTTTTTTTAATTTCTTAAAACATTTTCGACACCTAAGCCTTAACCTCTCACGAGGTGCATGTGAAAAAGTTTTTCATAATAAAATTGGATTAAAGCTCAATACCACTAAAAGGAGACTGATGAAAGGAATTGGCAATCCTTGAAATAGCTACATATATCTCCAGCCAAAGATAGAAAAAAAAACGAATAATAATATTCGTAAACGAGTAAATAAAATTCGTTTAAAATGGGTGGTAGCGCCTTTAAGTTGTTGTTGTTGTTCAAACACATTCAATTTTAATTTTTGTTGTGACGTGATGATGATTTGTTAACAAATGTGGGTCAATTAAACATAAGTTTTAATTAGTTTATAACAAACGAACGGGACTATAACATTTTTTTATTTTTTTGATTTTATTACTCTGTCACAAGAATTTACTCTATGTATGTATGTCGTTAATAATTGTATGTATCCCAAACCTTTTAAGATAAAAAAGAGCCAAAATAGTTAAAGGTTAAGGCGATTACTGATTATGTTCTTTGTATTCACAATGACTCGACAGGAGCTTCTCTAAATCTGAAAACTTCAATTGTAGTTTGAGTTTTTTTTTTTTTTAAGAAAACAGCTAAAATTCTGTCAGATGTACTTTGAAACTTTAAAAAGACATTAGAAACTGACCTTTTCCAACATCTTTTTAGTCTTATGACTATTTTACAAAAAAAAAAAAAAAAAAAATCTACATCCGAGAATATTTTTCGTTTCCGTCACTTTCAAGTTTCTTGGAATTTCTTAATTAAAATACAACTTAATTTCATGAACCTTAACTTCGTTGCCTTTGTTTCGAAGTTTAAAAAGTTTTTCTAATTAAACTTATGTCATTGAAGTCAACGAGATACAAGAAAGTGACCAAGCAAATGCAATAAAATAAATTGATTAAAATTATATGTCTCTTCTTAAGGACTTTGGTAAATGAATTAAGGACAGTATGAAAAGTAATATCGGTTCACATAAACTATCCAAGTTGTGAAACTTCGTATTTAAGAAATGTTCATTTAAGCTTAAAAATTTACCTAGTGAAGTGAAGTGTTATTAAACGTTATAAGGAAAGAATGAGATTCCAGTAATTAATAAAAAAAAAATAAACAAATTATTTTAAGGATTTAAAATTGTCCACGATGCAAGTTAAGCTTCTCAGAAAACTTTAATTAAAAAAAATACACACATCTATGATTTTGAGTAAATTTTTTAATATGCATGCACGTTTTGCATGAACGTGACGAACTGTGCTTTTTTCCGTTCCTTTTTTTTTTTCTTCTTCTTGTCGGATTTTATTCTTTTCAAGTTTTTTGTTTTTATTATACCCATATGGGTCGTTAAAAAAATCCATGACCATGTCGTCACCAATATATATGTATATACACTTTTTTACTTTTTATATATTCACTCATCTCGTACGTTGTTAGAATGCGAAAAGTTTTTAAATTCAAGCATCTTGAATGAAGGACTTGCATGTTATATGAGGGGGTATAAGGGCATCTTATATGCTTTAGTCAAAAGTTATGACATCGCATAAAAGAAAAGTTTAAGCATATTGACGGATCACGTGCACGTCTGGTCATAAATGCTTTTGTTAAAAATAAAATTGTTGTTTAAATATTGTTGCATGCATGGGTTAAGAAGTAAATTCATAGTCATAACAAAGGTAAGTGTTATATCATGCGAATATGGTGTAAGGTTGCATTTATTGGTGCAAACATTTATGAATTATTAAATGAAATTCCGACAAGAAGAAAAACTTATTTTGTAGTGTTTCTATTTGTTTTACTTAAGGTAATAGGTAATTGGCTAAGGAGAAAGTTACATTCGTGAAAAAAAGGAAAGAGATATCAATCACACTTGACATTTTGATGACAGAGAAGCTTAATGATATGTCTTTCTGATTATCTGGAGTTATTTCAAAAGGAAACATTAAAAAGGAATTTAACGAAATTAATGAATCTATGTGCTGAGAGAGAGGCATCAAATGATTGAAACCAAATTTATACAAAGACTTGGTCCATATGGGTCTTATTTCCATTATGAAGTGCGGTAATAACTCACACCGAAGTTTAAAAATGAGCCCAGTGCAAGTAATCCTGAACATGGTACCTTCGTACTACGAACATACTTGAGTTCAAGTACACCAAAGTTTTTCATATAAACATGAACATTTTTTTAGACCACCACTACTATAGTAGTCTGATGATCGGCTTGGCCGGCATAAAATAACTAAATTTCGTGTCCCAAAAATAGCGTTTGTTTACAAAGTTTGTCGTTTGTACATTCAAACACTTTTTAATGTGAATTTAAGATTTTCAAAGGCTGAATTCAAGAGGACACAAGCGTCCCCAAGTTTTCTCAAAAACCACCTCTGACTATACCAACTTTCACCTCACCGTGGTGAACATCGGGTGCCTAGTACCTCAACCTGGAGATCTGGGTAACGGTAACCAATCCTTTTATATATTACTAAGATACTTTTTTATATTTCGCGGCTGCGGAGGAATACCCCAGATAGAATCAACGGTGACGTCTCCAGTTCCAATCAGGTTGAACCATATTAAACTTGCTCTTGAGTTGCTATTGCGTTGCTGAAGTGGAGGTAGGGCCTTAGTGTACAGGAACACTCACGTACACCTTATACGGTTTACTACGACATATTCAGAGTTCCGTTGAGAATTGTTAGTGGCAGCAACACACCTCAGATACGGACGGGTTTACTGTTGACCAACCAAACAAGCGAAATTAGGACAACTTACTTTGGAAAACGAATGTTCTGTCACAATTATTACGGGATTCCTGTGGCAAAGCAGACATCACAGGCATCTAAGAAATGCAATCAGATGAATCAGGCAAAAGTAAGATGAATAGCTGTGATATCTATACTTCTGCGACTGTTATACCACGAGCAAAAGCAGGGTTTTTTCGGATGTAGATTGGTCGTTATAGAAATATTTGGAAAAAAGAGTTTGAAACAAATGTGGTCCTTATGACAATTCGCATCAAGGCTGAATTTGTCAACATTAGCCTCATTTGCGAGCATGCCCCAAAGAAGGAGAGAGATATGAGAACACCAAACTAATGACGAGTTTTACGGGCTTCTGTACAAAATATATATATACGCAATATCAAAGCTACATATGACATTGAAATTATCGTAGGAATGAGAATGCCAAGCTAGGAAGAGAACATGTTTTTTGAAAACACAGCCCACACTACACCACATTCAGTAAGGGACTCCGGTTAATTGACTTTGCTGCGCTGTGGGGCGAAACGATGTGGTATGCTAGTACGCAGTTCCAGCATTTCGTTATATATGATGGGACATGGCGTTTCTACAATATTATGAGTGTCCGAACGAGGAGCCAACATCGACTGGGACCACAACCTCGTTGTAGCCCAAGTAATGCTGCAGATCTCCAGAACAAAGCCAAAGAATAGAAATACGACTGTAAGAACATTTGAAGTCGGCCGGCTAAAATTGCAAAAGATCGCCATAAGGGACGCCAGGTTTCTTTTCTGATCGACTCACTCGAAACCTCTTGACTTGTCCTGTGGCGCAACCTTCAAGCATCGAGAACCACTGGAAAAACTGTCAGGAAGCAATCAGAGATTCCTCCTCTGATATGCTTGTCTTAACACGACCAGCACAATGAAACCCCTGGTTTGATGAAGGATGCCGGCAAATTCATGCAGCCAAACAACAGGCATACAAAGCGGCGGCGTTGAAAAGAAGGCAGTTCGTGAGCTCTACTCACAGACGAGGAGAGAGGAACACTGACTTCTATCAGTAGGAAACAGAAAGAAGCATCCAATGCTTGCTTGGAAACGACGCAGACCAACAATTACGTCCATCCGATCTAGACAAAGTGAAGATAGCTATATCTAAACTTAAGACTAATATGGTCCAAGTTAAGCATGCCCGATAAATGGAACCTCAGCATTGTTGCCCGATCCTGAAGAAAGGCAACTGCATAAACTACACGGACATAAGTCTCCTTAACGTCGCATGGTGTACGCAACTGGAAAATGATCTCAAACAACTTGGCATGCAAATTTTGGTCCACCTCAAACTGTAGCTCCACCTTAAGTAAGTAAAAAATAATAATAATAATATAATTATACAATATTTTTTATATTTCGCAGATCAAAAATCAAATTTGTATTTAAGGCGCGATAAAATTTCGAATTGTTAAACATCCGCTCTTCATCAAATAACAAAAACGATTTATGCAAACTCAAAAAGGATTATGTGGGAAATCGCATTTTGAAAGTCGATATAGAAGTTTTGGTGCTGACACATGTCAACCACCACGTTGAATATCTAAATAATTTCGCTACATGCGACAGCGACCCGACCACATCAAGGAAATAAGTAAAAAAAAAGATTGGAAAAGTTTGAAATATCCCAATGGATTCAATTTATTTTTTAACAAGAAGTTTTGTGGATGCAAGGTTATGAATTTCTGTTTAAAAAAAAAAAAAAAAAAAAAAAAATGTATATATGTACCTAAGTACGATGAATTACTCAAAACTTAAGTCCCAAACTTTAAATCGAGAGAATTCTGGGGACCCGCAGTCGTTATGAAGGAACCACCATACTATTAATCAAACCATTCTTTAAAAAAGAGAATCCATCAACTAAAATTTCTGTCTAACAACAAAAATATTCATTATAATTTTTCAAAACAAGGAAATCTATGATTTAAGACACAACATTCATTTTTTCTATGCAATCTCCACTCATGCTGTCTTGCAAGCATAACAAAGGTAGGTATGCCATCGTTCTTGTATGCATGAAATGTCTCAGCTAGATCATGTGAGATGCAACCAATTCATGTAGCAAAATATCATAACCTCTAACATGCAAATAAAATTGTGGCTGCAATCAATCACAAAAAAGGAATGACACCATGAATGATGGGCAAGCATGAGGTTCTATAGTGTGTTAGACTGACAGGACATTTTACACTTTTTTATACCGTGTCCCTGTTTTTCAGTCTCGATGATTCTGGAATTCGTGTGTGATAGATAAAAACCGCACCTGGATATATATAAAATTTCACATGCAAACGGGCGACTAAACAAAAACGCAAAGAGTGTATGTTCTCACGTCATGACTAATATGAGAAATGACTACGAAGTGACGAGCTGCAAATTGTATTTGGCAAAATGGCAGTGTCGCACTTGAATTCAATGGCTAACCTTTGGTAATTAAATACATTAAAAATTTGTTCATGGATACTTTAAGTGTTTAAATTACTAAACGGTTTTAATATTTATGTGTGCGCATTATAGAGATAAAAGTATCAAATCAAATTCTTTTTCAATTGTATGATGTCATCTAATTGATGATTTCCCCGTTAAAACAGTGTGAAACTGATAGTTTGGAATTTTAATTGAAATTGAATTTAATTCATAATACGCCACTTTAGCAAGAAAAAAATAATTTGGCTATTTTTAGGCTTTTTAGCGTTTTTAACATTTTCAACTATCAAATGCATGGAATAAGAGATAACTCACGAGTTAAAATTTCTTATTAATAAAACAAAATAAAACATGGAATAGTTAGCCCACATTCGTTAAGAAAATTCAACGAAAATCTACTACAGTTCTATTACAATTATTTGCTTATGGTAATGAGCATGTTTCCACCGAAAGAACGTTGTGTGTTTCCCCGTAAAGATTTATGAGTTTTATGTTTATCTCTTTGTATTTTGTATTTTCAATATATCGATAAATAAGTTTTGTGTTCGTATCGTATCGTTTACAGACAGATGATTGGAAACTCTTAAAAAAAGAAGTACAAAATAATAATTTTCTTGTTTAAAAAGGTTAAATTTAAAATTCAAATTTTCACCGGAAGTTAAAGGTTTAAACTTTAATGATTATAGGGACAAATCTTAATTTGTCTGTGTTTCATCAATCACTGAACCGATTTACACTGTTCACATGCTGTTGGATAGAGGAAATATCAAACTGAACTTGGGGACTAAATTTCTGGACATGTGTACATGGTTTGGTTTAAAAACACCAACAAAACAACAAATTCCGGAGGGTGAAAAATACGCTTTTCAAATTATTTTTTTCCAAAATAATAAAAAAAGAAGAAAAAGGAAAAAAATCAAGAAAATGCATTTGCCATTAATTGAACAAACATATTTTTGCTTCATTTTGTAGTATACTTACAGCCTTATTATTAAAAAAAATAATAAAATGTAATTTTAAGTCCAATTTTCAAGAAAACTAAATCATGTATTACTAATGTTCTGGAACGCACTAGAACAGTAAATAATTGCTTTTGCCTTGAGTGGGATTTTTTTTTTAATCCGCGGATTAGTTAACTCGGAAACAAGACTTAAAAGTACAGTTTATTTTGTATTAATAAGGCTTTTAATATATACACAGTGTACTTCATCTATATATTTTCGATGAAAAAAAAAAAAACAAAACGAAATGACACTTTTCAGTCTAACACCATCGCTAAACCACCTACTTAGGTGTTGTAACTTAACTCACAGTCAAAAAAAGCTATTCCGTGTTTATTAATAACGTTTTGAACTTAGCTCTTGAGTTAAGTATAATTAGCGTTTATTAATAGGGGTGTTAAGGTATAAACTGGGACCAAGTTCACTTGGCTTATGATACTTGTTCATTCGTTCGCAGAACTCGCCTCGCACTAATCCTCATTGTTGAAAAGAAGATAGTTGCAAAAATCAAGTCAAAAATCGGTTAAGTCCTTTCTTTCCCTTGGTCCCTCTTCCCACCATTCTTCTAAAGTAACTATAAGTATGGTTCGACCCTTCATGTTAAAATAAAGATTTTTTTTTAAATGTAAAATATTCAAAGCATTTAAGTATACGACGGACATAGCTGCACTATAGAATTTTAATACGTACTGCTTTAAAAGTATGGAAGCTTTTGGCTATAAAAATATCAATTCTCTGAGGTAAATTGTTTCTGATGTTTTTATAATTTTGATTTCTGAACTTTTCCAAATTTACCGACGAAAGTTCATTATTGTGTTTAGAAAAAAACACAAAGATGCTTTTGAAAAATGTTATAGCTAAACAAACCTGATTTCTGATTTAAAAAAAAAAGAAAAAAAAAACAAACAAATTGTTGTTAACGTTTGTAAACAATAAAGTTTATATTTTTTTTATCTTCTACTCCCTCTGCGGTGGTTTTAACAGTTTGAAATCTCCATTTATTTCAATATGTTGGTGCTATTACAAAATAAATTGCTTTCTCGTACGAAGGTACTAAGCACAAGGACATTGTGTTTTGGCAAAACATATGTATACATATATAGAAACACTTAACCGACGTACGTTGTTTTCAACTTGTTTTATATTTACGCTACATCTTGTGAAATTTGTTTGCGAGTAGGTATACGCCCTTGGGAATATAACCGATTCATCAGTGAAAATAAAAATAATATTGAAGACAATAAAATGTATATCCTTCTTTCAGAGGATACATTTTGCATGGTTTGAGATTAACAAAAGCCTTTCCTCCTCACTGTTGATGGGTATAGATACATTTTTATAGTTGACAATAAACATTTCGTTTTTTTATTTATATCTGTTCAGATATAATTAAATCTTTTTTTTTTTCGGGTGTTAAATATTTTTAACGATTCGTGCAATAAATTTGCTTATTTGTAGCCCATGCATCAAAATATTCAAAATAACCGAAGTTAAATTCTAATTTACATAAACATTTACTGAGCACCACATGGATATTTAATGTTGCTATATAAATTTCTTTTAATAAAAATTATTTGAGAAAATATAAAATTTATTTGATGATTCAATTTTCTGCTTCATATAGGCGAGAATATAAAATGCACATCTGAATCAAAGTTTGTTTTTTGGAGCGTTTTTAAATCCTCTAGGCTAGAAGAAAATCGATTTAAGAATAATTAGTAACCGTCCAGCACAGGTTAGAATATGGCGTAGGTATGATAAATAATAATTGAAAAAGCTAATAGGATAACAAACCCATAGAATTATTTAAGCTAAAATAGAGGCTTCAAGTCTAAAATAGAGCTTGAAGTCAGAAAATAAGTTTAAAAAACGCTGAGAGCATGTAAAATGGAAAAAATCTTAGCATTTCTGTTAATTGTCCATTATTATAGTCTGTGGAAGCAATGTTGTATTTTGACATAAATTCTTAATTTGAAAAAAAAAATCATAAGAAAATAAAAACAATAAAAAGACTAAAAATAGTCGAATTAGATTTTATTAAGTGGAGTATTTGTGAATGAAATTCAATTTTAAAGGTTTTGTGGCCTTTACTCCAGGCATTGCGTTTCGCCCTAGTTTGATGGTGGGCTCATCAGCTATTTTTAATCTTTTTATTGTTTTTATTTTCTTAAAAAAAAATCTTTAACCAGTTTTCAAAATATTGAATTTACAAAATAAAAATTTTGTAATTTTAATAATTTTTTTAAAAAAAGTTATACAAAATTAACCAAGCCATAAGTAATATAGGTCTTTCTTATATGTTAAACTTGGTAAAAATCCGTTGAATCTCTAACGAACCAGACAAATTAAAACAAAATTATAATGTGTAACTGCCAACATTATCAAGCCGGAAAACGGTTGCCAATGTTATTAAAATATCCAACATTTTTTTTTGTTTTAAGTGTTTTTACATTGTTTTTAAAGTTGCGCTGGCAACCGTTTTCTGGCAAATCGCTTCAAACTTGGTTGGTAGGACTTTTAACATTGTATTTAAATTTCTATAGTACAATCATAGAGCAGCGCCATCTAAAGAAACTTGTGAACCGCACATTTGGAGGTTCTTACATTTACTAAGTGTCTATTATGTTACCCTAACAATAGTCGTCAACAAAACAAATTAACAATATACAATGTTTTTTATTGGCCCTAAAATCCATATTTTCTTGACAAGAGTCATAAACAATACAAAAATCATTTATGTTTACGACTGTTGTCAGGGTAACAGAATAGACAATTAGTTAATGCACGAACCGAAAAATGTGTTATTCACAAAATACTATAGAAATTTATATACAATGCTTTTAATGTGATGTGACCAGTTTCACCATAATACACTTAAAAGCATTTTAGTTAACGGAGAGTAATAAAATTTATTGGCATTTAAACTTAAGATGGATTGCACCAACATTAGGAGGTGAATTTTAAAAAAAATTAGGAAACTTGATGCCAACCCCGGATTTTTATTCACCACACTCTGTCATTAGAACAAGCGAGAGGAGAGCATATTAATCGAAAAATTTCATCGTTTTCTTTGTCTTGCATTTTTAAGACGCCTTTAAAATTTATTTGGAACAAAATAGGACTTTAGTTTATTGGCTCTTTGAAAACTGAAAGTGGTTGGTTAAATTGAAAAATGTCATTTTAAGATTTAAAAACCCAATAAATATTTAAAAGTGTTTGGAGAAACTGGCCATAAGTCTCAAAATAACAAAAACCCGCTAACGGTTCCCTACAATATTTCCACTTTCTCCATAACGGCTCAACCGATCTTAACTAAATTTGGTTTGCTAAGCTGCAATAGCAAATTTTAATAATAATATTTTTTAAATTTTGAAAACCTGTTGAAGGATTAAAAAATCTATTTTTTTTTTTTTAAAGGACTTTGAAATTTATTTTTTTATAATTTTATAATTTATTGTTGGCATAAACACTCAGGCAACTTGCTGCAAGAGCAAGTTGGTGCACCAGTCGTGTCTTTTATTTAATGTATCTTTAAAATTTTAAAAATAAATAAAAATATAAATTACTTGTTTTGGAAAAACTGTGGAGAAACTTTTTGTTTTTCATATAACGAATACACAACAATTAAAATATTAAAATATTTAAATATATTTAAGATACATTAAAAAGTGTACTTATATAAATTCTATTCAAATAAGTTTTTTCAAAATGCGATAAAAGATCCCAAAAATTATTGTTGAATATGGAACCCACTTGAAGTAATGAAAAAAAACTTAAAACGTCCAAATAAATATTAACAAAAAAATATTATGTCGTTTCATTTTAAATATATAGTAAATTAGGTAAGTGTTTTTGGGTCATCTAGAGTTTTTATTTGTTTGAATAAAAGTAAAAGCCTTGCTCAATAACAGCAAAGTTTTCTATACGTACATGGGATCAATGGTCTTATTTCTTTCGAACAATGTATGCGCCGTCAATAAAAGAAAATCGCTCCACACACCACTTTTATTACAGTTTTGAGAAATTTTCAAATGTTACAGTTTCCACACAGCTTTACTCCATTTCCCATATATAAACTTTACAAATCAAATCGACAAAGAACTTTTAAGTGAACTTTAAAGGATTTAATTTTGTCGATTTGTTAGCATTATCACCCACTCGAGGATGCATGAGTTTGCAAAACTTTGCTGATGAGCAAAATTGATAGTATCACCTTTTCAGGAAGAGGCATCATAAACTTTCCACCAAAAGCCATCCATTCACACATATACACATAAAATAATTTTACTGCACCACTGCAAGACCAAGCAAATTTTTAAGTGACTATATAACCACAAGTAGGGCAACCGTCATACAAATATCCTGCAAGAAGAGAAGAATAAACCACAAAGCTATATATTTTCACAATTTGTAGGTTGAAAATGTTAAAGAAGAAGAAGGGAACTATTGATGCAAACAAGCGCAAGTTTGATCCTTATATTATTTCGGTTGATGTATTGAAGACATTATAGACAAATAAAATTCAAAGCAAATCAAAAAAAAAAAAATAAAAGAAAAAAATCTTCCATCCGGATCAAGTTGGATAGATACTAATGATGCATTTTCTTTCATGTCATTGTTTTATGCGGAAGTTTAGTATTTGATAAATGACATAGTTTTTTTTTATATAACTTACTTTGTATATTCTTATTTGAAAATTTGTATGCTACATTCGTGTTTGAATATCATTTTGGCCGACATTTTGTTTTCGATTTTTAACTTATAATAAATCGCAAGAATGAGTTTCACAAACTTGCACTTGTGGAATGTTGCTTTGGAGAAAAAAGTGCGGAAATGCAAAAGTTTTGGATTTTGTTATTTCTTGATTTGCTAGCGTACAGTTCATTTTTTGCTAAAAATCATGATCTGTTAACCAAATTTATAGATAATTTGCAATTCTCTACCTTTCATACGTGGGTGATTCTACAAACGGTGATTCTAAATCGATTTCGATGTTGAAACCATTGCATTTATTCACTGTATTTTTTTTTTATAAATATAAATCTGATCAAAATATATATGCGCAATTAGAATCGTGCCGATCACAGTTTTTTTTTTTTTGCTCAAAATAATCTCAGTAGCCTGGCATGTCAGAATCCCATTTTAACATCAACAAATCATTGCTGCTGATCTATTTCAGTTCTCACACTTAAAACAAGCGTATCATTGTAATCTCGTTAAAACTGTTATGAAATAGATAAATATTGGTTAGCAACTCATTTTATTGCAAAAAAAAAGTCACTAAACTTTGTCCGTCGCATTTTTAATCAGAAAGATTGAAAACGTCAAAATATCGATTTAAACATCACGATTAACACCGATTTACATCCTACAACTATTTCCCCAGTCAAACAAAAATTCGACGTAAGTGTCGACAAAAGAAATAGAAATAAGTGTCAATACCTATTCGAGCTATTGGACGTCAATACACACCCTGCAACTGTTTTACCAGTCAAGGACATAAATCGAGTTTAGTATCAGCCTGTAGGACTGTGACTATAATCGTTAATATAGTTCTCTAAAATTGGATGATGTCCGGCGATTTGGCTGAAATATATTTCAGCGAATAGGCCTTCAATAGGCCTACATTCTAACTTTAACCCCAATTTTATTTATTGGCTGGAAAAAATGAAACTGGTTTCGGTGTGCATCGCTTTTTCTCACATTGACTTTCATCGTTCAAATGGCTCTCAAAAATCAGGGTGATGTCCTTTGGATGGGTCTTAAATAGGTATGCCTACACACTGGCAATTACTTCTATTTCTTTTTTTAACATCTACATTGATTTGTTGGTGCACTAACTCGGAGTTACTGGTAGTTAAGGTGCATTAATTTTTGCAAATTCCTCAAGTTGACCTTCAGTTAGTTAGAAATTATTCTTAATGAGGAACAAAAAACAACAAAGAGTAAGAAAAAATTAGAGCCAATTATAACACGCTTAGAACTTTCAATCCGCCATTTTTAATTGGAAATGTTTTAATAATAAAAGGCACGACTGGGTCGAACAAACTTGCTTTTGTGTCAGATTACAAACCTTTGGCTAAGAATACTAAATAATACTATAAAAAATAGTCGCAAGTAAAAATAGAGTTTCTATAAAGTTTTATATGGCAGGAACAGTTAATAAGGTGATTTTGAAAAAAAAAAAAATTGGCAACAAATCAGTCACACACAATTTTATAAAAATCGATCGTATTTTTTCGAGAAAATTGGATTTACTGTTATTTGATTTTGAAACTAAATTTCTAACAAAAAACTTGATTTTTGGGAAAAAATCAGTTACACAAAATTTTTGTCGAAATTGTTCATATTTTTTATGAGAAAAATTGGATTATTTTTAAAGCTTATTTGCCAGGTACCGTTTATATGTTAACTTATTCTGAAAACATGAAAAACATAAACTTTGAATACAAATCCATTATACGAAATTTTATCAAAATCGATCGTTTTTTTTACTAGAACGCTTGTATTGCAGGTATCGTTAAAAAACTAGTTTAAAATTTTTTTTTACGAAAAACATCACCATTGGCAAAAATTCAGTTATACGAAATTTTGGTACAGGAAAATAACTCCACGGGCAAGTGCTCCACATGGGAATTTATTCCACTTTTAGTGGGAATCTGCTTCACTTTTCAATGTGGAGTTGATTCCCACTAGTAGTGAGATTGTATTCCACTTTAAAAAGTGTGGTATTCTATATCCCACCTCAATGCAGAAAAATTATGTTATAAAAAAAAAACAATGGTCCTACTTTACTTGCCGGTAGTATACCCAAATTAGTTAGGAATTTTGCATATACCCAAAATTGCACCCATCCGAATTCCCACTAAAAGTGGAATAAATTCCCATGTGGAGCACTTGCTCGTGGAGTTGTTTCCCTGCACCCGAAATTTTATAAAAATGATTATTTTTTTCGAGAACAATTAAATTATCTGTTACATTTATATTTCAGGTACCGTTATTTTCAGACCTAGGATAAAAATCAAAAATACGCCTGGGCATATTACTCTAAAAATACAGAGTACCGAGTTTGAAGAAAATCGGACCAACCGTTTAGGCTGTATAGTTGATATAGATATATCTAGACTGACAGACGGACAGACAGACAGAATTGTCGGACCTACTTTTTTCGTGTTTCCTATCATCAATATAATAATGTTTGATTGTTATATCAATTTTTTTTACGAATGCAAAACTTGCCTTATTATATCTATGTACCTATAATCGCAAGTAAAATAAAACTCTGAAGTGAAGGTTACGTTATATTTTCAACCAGTACTGGATATAAAGATTTGATTTACCTTTTTACTAACTTTATAAAAATATGAAAATATTTTTAGCTTCAGCAAGCAGCATACACTTAATGTGAATATATACTTAAAATTTCCTTGACAGAACATTAAACTTAATAGTTCCCGAAGTGCTTATCATCTATAAAAAAAAATATTCGCAAACGATCCGTAAAATGTCATTATATATATATATTTTTTTTAAGTTGGAATTGGTAATGTTTTTATTTTAAGAGCATCAACAGAAAACTATTAAAAGAATAAAAACCGACAGAAATAATGCAATAAGTTCAAAGGAGAACATATTATCTGACTTCAATGAGATTCGCTGCAGGCAATTTATAAAAATCCAAGAAAGAATGCTTGAAAGCCTTAATAATACTCATCAAATGATCCTTTCTTGGAGGATATACGACGTACGCAAACAAGTAAAATAGAACTAAGCGAATAAGCAATTGTTTTAAATCATTCCCCACACAAGCTCGAGGTCATTTGGTGAATAAAAGCTGTTAAAAGGTTTTCTTTGTAAGCAAGCAACTCAGTTATCTACACCCAACAATAACAACACCATCACCCTCAAACTCCCTGAAGAGGTACCTTTTGTGTCACACTCAACGAAGTTTGTGCCAAATGGAATTATTTCAACTTAAAAAGGTGGTCGCTCACAACCAGAACGCATCATCATCTGCAGTGTAAAGGCACACAATTGCTATATGAATTTCGCAGGATTAGTAGTTTTGAAAAATTTCAAATTTGTTTCATATAATAAATCATGATTAATTTTTAAAAGGAGATGATATACAAATTTCGATTTCAATATTCTTTTTACATATGTACCTAAGGGAAAATGTATAGATATGAAATTAATGGTTAAGAAAAAGAAAAGCTTTGAGTTTAAGTAGTACTATAAGGAATGAAGAAAATTTGTACTTGTTAAACGAATGACATTATTTATAGAGATTATGGAAAACATATCATCCTTTTCTGAAACATGTGCAATATAAACTTAAGGGGTTGTTTTCCATGCTTTGAAACAGTGAGGACTTTCCGTTTGCCGTTTGTCGATTGTTGGTTCCAATAGAACACAGCAACGTCGATATCGATTATTCACGTCAAGATTTTTTTTTTTCAAAATATTGAATTAATAAAATAACAAAATTGTGGACGGCAATGGTACAATGGATGGAGTGCTTGCTTGTTAACCCAGGTTGCCAGTTCAATTCTCACTCGGGTACAAAGCATTTTTTTCTTTTCAGCATACCTCCCAGTCCCAGCTTATGCTGGGCGTCAACCATGAGGTATGCAATGAAAAATAAAATTCAACTAGATCTCTATCGATTACAACAAAACAATTCTTTACTATCTTTCTACTCCTTCTAACTAGTGTCGTGCAACACCTGTTGCATTTAAAAAAAGCAATGTGCCTTACAATCACATAGTTAAAAAATATTAAATATTAAAAAAAACATTAAATTAAACATTTTTATGAATTGTTAGTTTTTATTTTCAAACTAACTTTTCTGAAAATAAAATTTGGTTGAAATCGATTGAGTCATGTCGAAGAAAAAAAAATATTTTATGAGAGACATCGTAAATAACGTAAATAGACTTGATAAAAACAATTGCTTTGCAAAAATTAGAAAAACAACTGGAGAGGAAAAGACATCACTAATATTTTTTAAAAGGAAATCGTTTTGCAATTTTTGAAGAATTAAGATTTCATGACAATTATACAAGATGTATCGCTATTTTTTATTTTGTTTATGGTATATAAAATCCAATTTCTGATTTAAGAGATGCACAAATCCTGCAAAATATATGACAATCAACCACTTATAACCTGTAGGCACTAAAACAACTATACTTCCAAGCAGACACAATTTCCAGACACACTTTGCCCACTCTTCAGTAACATAGAGACATCATGTTTGGTTGTTATCTCGATTTGTTTATCAATAATTAAAAGTTAAAATAAAAAAAAAATATAATATAATAAATGTATCAGTCACAAAAATATAATTTTTGATCCAATCTTAAAGCTTTAACTCAAAAAAAAAAAACAACAAAGTACGCAGCGATAAGGAATTTATTGTTACTATATAAAAAAAGAAAAGTAAGATCTTCATTGGCTTTAATTCAAACCTGTTATGTGTTAATGACATTCTTTCGATGACGATGAGGATTCACTGAAGTGTTTTATGTGATGTGACTTACATTTACGTAACTGTTGTTCAGTGTATCCACTTATTGTGGATTATTAAATATTAAGCAAACTTAATATTTTCTTGGACCATAAAGGTTGCATAAATGGCATCTGTTGTTTTAAAGTAACTCACCTGATTCCTTTACGACTTCAAGCGCTGTGCTGTCAGTTCCATTTCTTCCATGTATTATTTCTTACCCATGTAAACCTTTACTACGCGATTACGCCAGATAATTTTATAAATGCTACTAAGATACTAAAATGAACTAACGGTTGAATTTTTCCAAGGAAGGTTAAATTCTTTTAATGAATTCGCAGTTCTATTAACAATCTATCTTTTATCTGCGGAATCTTGACGTTTAATTATATTACGTTTAATTATATTATAATACAAGAAAACAAAAAATAGAGGAGATAAGCCCCACAGGTGCAGCCAATTAGTGTGATGCAACAGGAGCTAAATCCAGTGAAAAATTCCTTAAGTATTAGTTGCATTGTTGACACATTTTAAAATTCAAAATTCTTCGCGTTAAATATCATATTTTGTTTAAGTTGTTATAATGCTTTAAGAATACTTTTTAATTCTAAATAAATATGATTCAAAAGTTTAAAAAACAAATGGAAAATATTAATTTAAATTTTTATTTCAAAGGAGGTTTAATAAAAATGCCAAAAACATAATTTATCTTGATTTTGTTTGATTTTTACACCTAGAAATGTTTGATTTATAAATGTGCCAACTTTGCAGTATTTCTCATCCGATTTAATTCATTACGTCACATTTCAGTATGTCAGAACCACCTCTTGGCTGATTACGTTATCTTGTTTTCTTTCATAATTTTTCATAAATTCGACTACTTGATTCTTGAAAAAACAAGTTAGAAAAGATTTTGGTTTATTAAATAAATCTCAGTTGCAAATAAAAGAACAGAAAAGAACAGTAAGTTTGTTGTCTTTCATGGAGGAAAGATCAACAAAATGAATTAAGATTTTAAGCGCGCGTTCTATATTTTGTTCTCTTCTATTATGTTCCGTGTTTTTTTATTTAATTCTAATCTGTTCTATTTGGTTCGGGTAGGTTCTGTTCCGTTTCGTTTGTTCTCTTTTGTATTGATCTTTTTCGTTCTTGGTTCATTGATTGTTAATCTTGGAAATTCAAATAAAGAACCACCTTCTTAATAAAATATATGAGAAGAACTAAAATTTAAACTATTTCATTGGTGAAATTCTACTTGAGAAAACTACTCGAAGTTTAGAACAAAGACCAGACCAAAGCATATATAGCTCCAGCACGTCCGTTGCTTCGGTCGCGTTTGCTGAATAGCATCGATTAAAAGATTCAGCTTGCCTGCTTGCAACTAGCAAACATAAATATTTGTATACCAAAGGATGTACGATGTAGAGCACAAGGATTATATGATGACAAAGACTAGTCAAACCAAGAAAAACATCATCGGACCAACCGAGTTAATTTAAAACCGCTTTTCTCTGAAGTTTCTGCTTTCAGGCGAGAAGATCGACAAGAACCGTGCCCCATTGTTCTTCAGATAAACGTATAAACCTAACGTTTGCTGGTCCTCTATATGAATATACTCATAAAAAATAATCCTATATAGGTGGGGGGTGTTCTCGTTTCACAACAAACACAAAAAGAGAATAGCAAGCGATTCTTTTGTAAAATTCAACGATATCCTTGTGCATCGTTAGAGAGAAAATTATTCTTCCATTAAGGAAATGGGGGCCCATCGAGATGTTGGTGAAGCAAGTGATAAATTAATCTACACCCACCTGTACACAACCTAATTAGTGGGTATTCATAGTAGGTAGTGTGCATTGCGTGCATGCAGCTGCCAAGGGCATGTTCCGTTCCTTTACTCTTGTATAGATATACAATGAAACAGTGCTGCCAGAGTACTATAATGTTCAACGAATGAATGAAGCTAGAAAACCCCTAATGCCAACCCTGAGAAGGAAATTGTTTGCCAGAAAAAATCTTGAAATCTTAATTACTTTCACATAGAGAGCTAGTGGAGGGCATTTTTGTGGAATAAAATCACTAATAAAGGACACTTGGGTAATTATATATGAGGTTAACTGTGTGGTGGCGCGCGTTTGGTTTCTATTTGGTCTATTATGATGGGAGCACTATATATATAAGGAAGCAGATGACACTCCAACGATGATTTAAAAAAAGTGCTATAGCCGCGTGTGTCTTATGATAGATTCAATGATTAACTACCAAATAAGACAGACGCTGGCTATGACACTCTTCTTGTGATTGATTGTCTGGTCCGGTGATTCGAATAGCAGCACAGTCGTTTATTTTTATGATCCTTGATAAAATGTGCTTTGTGGATGATGACCTAGATTGGATTTAATTGGATTTCATTGTGATTAGCTGATTGTGTATGTGGTTTTAGATGGCTATTTGGATAATGGTCCACATGCAGTAGTGTGTTTGATAGTGTGGTTTACTGAAACGTTGATTACCTATATCTATGTATTGGCAAGATAGAATTCTATCTATGATATGAAAAGAAAGTGATTAATGGTTATCATATGGACTTATATGTTTTTGTGTGGATTTTTGATTTGATTTTCTTTTATTTACTTTGAAAAATGATACTATTACTGATGAAATTAATTTATATACCTAGTTAAAAATACTTTTCACTTACCTTAATTAGTAATTAACACATATTTGTAACACAAGTTGCAAGATATTTCTTAACGTGGAACAGGATTAGCAAAAAGAACACTCAGAAAAAATATATAAATTGAACCCAATTGAATACTTCAAGGATATCCCTAAAGCAAACACTAATTTATGATAACATGCCATACATCAATTAAAGAAATAAGGAAAAGGTTCGAATACAGAATTCTCCTAAAACAAAACTGCATCCAGCACAGGTAATAGGGTGGTATGCAAAATGCTTCATCTCAGTTTCAAATCTAATTTTTCTGAGATAATGGCAACTTTAGTATGCAAAATTATTTAAAGACAAATCTCACAGAAAAATTATTGATCTCAGTTTAGAGATTTGTTTTTTTTTTTTTGAGAGATTTTGTATGCAAAAAAACGTAGAATCTCATTCTAACAAGATAAAGCTATCAAAATGTTGAGACTGGAAATAAGTCATATAACGGTTATCGAAAACCTCATTTTTCTCGAAAA
The DNA here is from genome assembly GCA_951217065.1 of Baccha elongata. NCBI lineage: Eukaryota > Metazoa > Arthropoda > Insecta > Diptera > Syrphidae > Baccha > Baccha elongata. The sequence goes on along the minus strand of OX578272.1, from coordinate 20,996,672 downwards.
CGGCTCTAACGATTTCAACCAAATATTCACATTTGACATAAATTGTCTAGAAGGTCTATCAAAAAGTGGAAACCAAACCGTCAAGAAAATTCGTTTAACAGTACCTGCCACATAACGGTACTTTTAAATTTCGGTTATCTCGACAACGGCTGAAGCGATTTGAATGAAATTAAATACTGAACTTGTTGTAGCTATTATAAATAGCATGGATCAATTTGAAAAAACCCGTTGTGTAATAAATTAAGTTTGAAAGACCTGGAATTTAATTTTTTTTTAGAAAAAATAAAAAATATTTTGAAACAATCGATTTTTCAAAAACCCGTCTAACGATTTTGAAAAAAATTTGTTATTTATTTATAAAAGAAAATTCTTTGCATACTTTGATTTTGGTTTGAATCTTTGTAAGATAAAAAAAAAATTTCGTTGGTACTTTAAACTCTCAGGTAACTTGCCACGAGAGCAAGTTTGTGCAACCCAGTCGTGCCTTTTATTTTTTTCAACTTCAACTTATATGCATCTGAGAAAATTTTCTGCGTTTTTTAGTTTGAATGAAATATGGACTTAGCATTTTAAATACAATTATATAAGTTTTCTTCTTTCCAGCACTTATCTACCTTGCCACGGTAGTATAATTTGACACTTTTATTTGGAAGTTTTAAAATAAGAACTCTAATGTACTTAATAGATGAAAAATGATTATTTTAAACATAACATTCAATAAAAAATTATAAAGACGATTACCACTTGTACATTGGTTCTAAAAGGGCCAATGTCCATTGAATTAAGTACACTATTGGATTCAGCATTAGTTGTTCTACAACAATTACTGTAATAAGGGCTAATGTGCTCCGATCGCTCCTAACACATTGACTGCTCTCAAGTATGATAGACAGGTATATGTGTTACCAGGAAGAAAATTCAATACATATCGAAAACCCTGGCACCCATCAGTTATGTGCTAGGTGAACTTGGTTTGATCAATTTCGTGAATATTAAGATTTTACAACCCATTTCTTTGAAAACAGCTAAAAAACTTTTTTTTTAAAGAAAAATAATTAATTCAAATAAATAAATAATATAAAAATTACAAAATAAATCAAAACTTCACTTTTTATCAAACAAAACTAAAAAAAAAATCTTCGACTCATTATACATAAATTAATTTTGACTTGAAATCTGCAAGCCAAAAAAAAAAAAACAATATAAATCTCGAAGAAACACAACAAAATGGCTATCATATATTATATAGCCATGGCCTCTGACAGACAAATAGATTTTTATAGATTTCACAAAAAAGTGTTTGGCACCCAGTGAAACGTTTACAAAATTGGCTTGGCACAGTCAATGTAAAAAGATGTCGATGACTTTTAAAAATATAAGAATTCATATTTATTAGTATTCTTAGAAATAAAAAAACAAAAATTTCGATTTCCCAAAAATGAACAAATGCGACATTGGCCGTTATTTACATGAACAATTTTTGTTAAGATGACACACATTTTTCAATTGATTTATTTGAGTTCGGCCAGTAAAACTTCAGCTATAAAATCTTACGGCAATATTAAAATAAAACGGTGTTTAACAAGAATCAGATTTTGAAAACTTTATTTTTTAAATATTTTTTTTTCGCTCTTTATATTGAACAAAATACTTTAAAGAGTATCATTTCCAAGATAAAATATCCTCTTAATCTCATTAATTTCCAATCTATCATTTAAAAGCGGACATTTTAACATATTTTCATTCTCGTGGAAAGGCAACATAAGTTTGATGCCACCAAAAAACTTTTGAGGGTCTTAGATTTTTTATAACGTTACAAGAAATGATTTTCGTACTTGCTAGATTAAGGGACACGTATTTGTCTTAAGCATGATAAAATAATTATATCTTGGCAGGCGATCCTACTTATCTAATGAGTGTCCGGAATAAAATTCAGAAAAGAGCTTTGCAAATTATAATGTCGTAATATTTCTTGTCATTCTTTATTTTATCCTGAAGCCTAAATTCGAATATATAACTGCAGTCTAGTATGGAGATACTTTTTTTTTGCACCACTTCACGAACGTGGAATGCTATAGTCAACTCAATTTTTTCTTATTTCACTTACCTTTTATTATGAAAGCTCTTGAATATTTTTTATAAACCCTTTAGAAACTATGAGATGTTAATTTTTGTTCCGGTAAGTAAAAATAAATAAGTGTCAAAATAAAATTATAACCCAACTAAACCTACCGTAATACTGTTTTTTTTAAATAAAAAAATTATTTTATATGCATTGAAACTATTGAAAACAAACAGTAGAATTCATAAATGCAGTTAAATAATCAAAAATATTTTTAATTTAATTTCATATAATTCAAAAATTCTTTGTTTTAATTAAACATACAAATATACAGGTAGATAGATAAATATATAAATGTTTTAAGTAAAAAAAAATCCGATATCAGAATCAAAAACAACAAACATTTTGAAATTGTTCACTGAACCGAATATACAACTAGCTATATACATTCCCATGTTAATCTCATCAACCCATAAGATACTCCTCGTCACATTCAACTGCAGAAAACTTTGATCAGATCGCATTTAGGTAAAAATATACAAAAAAAAAAAAACTATTTCCCCATGGTTGATTCTACCGACTCACTTGTATTGTCAACGGAATTCTAAAGATTTCAGTAGCACAACTTCAGGAATGAATCCGAAATAAGAGGAAGCAAAGTCGAAACAAAAATATCAAAAATAAGGACGAGTTTTTGGGGTTCTGGTGAGTAAGGTTGTTGGAGAGAAAAAAAAATAAAAACGGCAAAACTAATCACATCTATAGGAAGCATCAGAACGTTTCCTTTGTGGGCAAAGTTTGCCCTTATGGTATGCGCCCTACGCAAACCTACACCGTTTTGCATCCGTACCACGGACTATTTTCAACGCAAAGAATAAACAGCAAAGTGGTTACAGAACAAGGAAGTTCTGGAAGTTGACGAGTGGACGGAAAAAGAGTTTTTTTCGTTTTTTTTTTTTTATATAACTTGATGATGTATCCTGGATATGTATCCTGCTGTGCTTTTTGATCTAGGTATGCATAATGAAATGGGATCCCTTATGGAGCGTAAAAAATATATATATATATAGACTCGTGTGCGGAGGAGTCTCGTGTCAAAAACAGGTGTTGTGCCATAGGAAAATGGGATACAGATGGTTTCATATTTTCGTATCTTTTTTTAGTGAAGGTAATTTATTTTGCATTTTATTTAAAAGTGAAAAAATAAGCAAAAATGTCCGTTGTTAAGAGATCATAATGGACTCATTAAAATATGAGAAAATCAACTTATTTTTATGAAGTGGATGGCATACAGAAAGTTTTAAGTGGCATGACAGTTGAAAGATAGGTGTTTTTTTTTACATTTTGCGTTTTTGTTTAGAAATAAATGAATTCGTTTTTAGGGGGTTTGTGCAGACCTTAAGAATATGCAGAACTTTTATATGAAACAACAGAACTTTTCAAGGACGTTAAGGTCTTTTTTGAGTGCGCAATGTCCAACGAGTGATTTCGTGATGATTCTTAGTTTGTTTTTACTTTAGTTAATACAAGATGCAAAAAAGTTTCATCTATACAATCATAAAATTGAATTTGAATTTTGTTTCAGGAAAAAAGCCTCTGTCGACTGGCTTAGTTATAGTTAGAGTGTTAGGAAATTAGAAAAGGATATATCAATGCACATTGATTTTGAATGTCTGATGAACATTCCAATGAAGGGGAAAACGGAACGGGATGCAGAATTCCATTATCGTTCACAGGCCATGGGGCAAAAAAAACATCTCTGTATACTTAAAAGTATTTCAGAAGTTGGATTCAAGGGTGAACTGATGGGCATTCCTTGCAGTTCGAGTATTACGGTTGAATAGTTTCAGGGGAGGAGAGGAATGCAAATAGCTATTTTGGCAGAGAACTCTTTATAAAACAAAAAAATAAAAGCGATAAAACAATCAAAGGCAAGGCATTACAAAATACGGCGGTGTTCAAGTGACACAAATTCTTCCGTTACAGTATTATCTTCTTTCCTTTCTTGATTCTAACTAAAAAATTCAATTAATGTAAAAGCTCCAGCCAAGACTTGAGAGTTGAGGATGTACATCCTCTGATAGTAAACAACAACCAGATCATTGGGAGAAACAAATTTCTTGCATCGTTGGGTCGTAGGAAACCTATGCGTTTTGCAGTGATTTTGGCGACGTCAAATATGTGGTCGTTCCACAGAAGATGATCAGTGACGCACATACATGTACCGAGCAGGCATGATAAAAGTACCACTCATTGAAAGTGGCTTTGGGATTATTGTTTCGATTTAATATAAGAGGACAGAATTGAGTTTTCGAAGCATAAAATTACACGCGATTGTTAATACCTTATCGGACAATGCTTTCAAGATTAGAATTTAAAAAAGTTCCACATTCGAAGAACAGGGCTGGAAATGTAAAGCGAAACAATTAATGACCTTTTGCTGAAACGATAGAAAATCATGTATTTATTTTGAAGATTTCAGACTTAGATATGTGTATGTCAAGGCTCGAGAATCATGAGTACCGCTACTCTTGTGCTCCCCTAACACACTCACTCTTACTGTGGGGCTAAGCGAATGCTCTCGGAAGTTGTGACGGTCCAGTCACGCAGTTTCAGTTCCAGATTTGCTTCGTCGATTTTTGGGAATCATTAAGCATCAATGGCGTTTTCATTTGTTTTGGTCCGAGCTTAAGGCGATATTTTATTGATAAAGCTTCTACAAAAGTCTCCAAAGCCTGATGTAACCTGTTTTTATAAAAAGAGTTTCGTTAAAAAACACTAAAAAAAGAAAACTGGAGTGTAACCACTCATAATACTCAGATGAAATTTCCGGCCAGTGCAAATGTCCTAATGAAACTTAATTTTACTAACTAAATCCAAAATCGGAAAACCCAAAGATCCCGAAAATCCAAAACTTTATATAAGCTTGAGATAACCGTATACGGGAAATTGTCTGTCTACACCCAAGATAACAAGAGCCAAATTTAGAATGGGATGTTGGAAGTTTTCTGTTGTTTTAGTTCTAATGAACACGAACACAAGAATAGCAAAAGAAATCTAAGCACAAACTTACCATGTGCTAAGTTTATGAAACTAGGTGTTGGGATCAGTCAAGAGCTGTTGGATGACGAGTTATGAAAACGTAAATATAACTATTGATTAGTCACATTCTGAAGAAACCGAACAATGATTATTTTTGAACACGGCAGGTTGGAAGACCAAAAACAACGTGAAAAACTATGCGGCCTCATTTAAAATATGCTTCGACTTGGGCTACATGATATATAATGATGAAGAATAACCAACCTGTTTTATGAACAGACAACAAATAATTCACATATTGTAGCATACCACAGACAGAACGACGCACGGTCTGCATGTCGAAACTTTCCTTTTTAGAAATCTCTATTACTTTAAATCTATATGTCTATGTCATCTAAATCCCTGAAGTCTTAAAGTAATTGAATGCTGCTTTCTCCTAAAACACCATGTTGCATTTGATTTCTCCTAAACACGTGAATTTCAAAAACATGCTTTAGAAAGAGAAAGGATAAATCAAATGCAACATGGTGATTTAGAAGAAAGCAGCATTCAATTACTTAAAGAAGTTCAGGGACTTAGAAGACATAATGTCTGGGAATCCATATTCATCAATAAGCTGCATAATAAAGCCGTTAATGACAATTTTGGTTTTGCTGATCCAATGCTTGTTAAAGTATTCAAAAAATGACAAATATTTGATTGATACTCTAAGCTTATTTTATTAATTTTAATTTTATTGTGACCTGATTATGATTTGATGATATAATATTTTATTATTTTGCAATTTAGTTGAAGTCTTGTTGGACGAACTTAAAAAATTTACTTAAACAGTATTTTTTACTTGCTCAATAGTTGGTTTCGTATAAAAAAAATTTTGAAGTTTTAATCAAACCTGACATTACGATGATAAGCCCAAAAAAGTAGATTTCGTCATGCTGTCCGTCGGTCTGTATGTGCGGATGTGCGGATGTGCGTATGTGCGGTTGTCTGTGCACCGACCGTTAATGACAATTTTTGTTTTGCTGATCCAATGCTTGTTAAAGTATTCAAAAAATGACAAATATTTGATTGATACTCTAAGCTTATTTTATTAATTTTAATTTTATTGTGACCTGATTATGATTTGATGATATAATATTTTATTATTTTGCAATTTAGTTGAAGTCTTGTTGGCCGAACTTAAAAAATTTACTTAAACAGTATTTTTTACTTGCTCAATAGTTGGTTTCGTATAAAAAAAATTTCGAAGTTTTAATCGATGATAAGCCCAAAAAAGTAGATTTTGTCATGCTGTCCGTCGGTCTGTATGTGCGGATGTGCGTATGTGCGGTTGTCTGTGCACCGACCTACAGCCTAAGCGGTTTCACGGATTTTCTTCAAACTTCGTATATAGCACTTTTTGGTGATTCCCTTAAGATGAAATTCGAATTTTTATTTTGGCCTGGCTATAACGGGTTTATATTATTATTTTTTTTCAATCTTGTGGTTTGCTACAAGTGCAAGTTCGTGCGACCCAGTCGTGCATTTTATTTTTTGTAGGAATGTATGTTTAATTTAAAAAAAAAATGGCTTAAACATTTGCGAAAACTAAAAGCTAAAAAAGTTCGAATCGGAAAACCCGCAACTTTCTACTTTCCTTTAATTTTTTTAATTGATCAAGTCTGAAAAAAAGAAGATGAAGATATAAAAAAGAAATATTGACACGTCTTCTTGTCTTCCTACGATGAGGTGTCGATTAGTTTATATATAAGAAAAATCCAATAAATTCTTTTTTCCAGCACAACCTATAAAAAATTGTCTTTAATTCAATTCAGATATCCAGAAAGTTATGACACGTACAACAAAAAAAAAAACAAGAAAACTTTATGAGCTCAAGTAATTCAAAAGCACACATTTCTGCAAAAAAAAAAAATATTTTTTTAATTTTATGGCAGACCTCAAACTACATAGTTGTTACTTACAAAAGTTCTTGCATTTGTTCTGAGAAATTGTGAACAAAACAAGAAAGGCGGCAAAATTTAATCATTCTACACTTCTATAGAGCGCACAATATCGGGGAGTTGCAGAAAAACTTTTATTCTGACACATTTTCAAGAGTTTCTTTTTCGCAAGAAAATTGTTACAAATTCTCCTTCCAGTTCAGTGAGCCAAACCAAACATGGGTTTCATACAAAGATATATAAACTCTACCAAGCTATGAAGAAGAAGGGATGTGGATGTGGTGCACATGTTTTTTTTTTGTTCATACCATGGAACTGTATACATATACTTGGGTAACCAACAATATTTGAGATTTACCAATCTTTATTCTTGAACAGTGCTTTTCATTTCCCAACTGATTTTGCTTTCTAAATCAAATCAGTGATACTTTTCAGTAATTTTTGGTTTTTTTTTTTTTTTTTTGTATAACTTTTTCGTCAATTTATTGATGATTTATCGGTCGTAAATTTCGTGATACTTCTAAAAAGAAATGAGTTATTACCATGGTGTGGGTCGTTTGTCTTGCGAAAGGTCTAAGAGTAATATTTATTATGAGATCCTTTTTTTGTAATAAAGAAAAAGGTGAGCTACCCTTTTTAGCCAAAGAATTCATAAATTATAATTTTTGTCGATGTAAAAAAAATTTTATCGATAATATGAAAGGTAAGATGGGTTTGCTTCAATTACATGCAGATATAGGTATATATTTAATATTCACGCAAGCTTTATAAATAAAACTTATAAAGTATATTATGGTGCGTGATATGATCAGCTTTATTTATTTAAATCAAGGAATTTTGCATTAATAGTGAAAAGATGCAAAAAACAGGTCGTTAAATATATTAACAGCAGTAAGCGTATAGAGTGACTATTTATTTAGGTGCGATATTTTTTTTTTTTTTTAGAAAAAGCAGTCTCGGATGATTTGAGTTTCTCAAAACAATAAATAATTTATGATCCATAATTCATATTGAAAAGGCTCAAAAGTATTTCTCACACTGACATGACGTATATGCTGAAATTTGATAACAAATTATGAAATTTTGTATACAGAACCACAAACACTTTTCTCATATTTCCAAAAATGAGTTTAAATATGTAGCTGTATCTATGTGAAAAAGCACATTATTGAATACGAATATAAGAAATCTTTATAAGGTATTTGGAAAACACAATAATCAATAAATTGTCAACCAAAAAGAAACTAATTAGATTGCTAGCACGAAGTTTTCATAAGTATGTTGACATTCACATCCATTATAGCACTGATCAACTGATCTTAATTATAACACCGAGTATAACACTAAAGAAAACTCGGCGTTGAAAGAAAATAGAATCGTCAAAGCCTATCTATAAGTATACCGATCATGTATAGCTTTTAAATCATACAGTTGAAATTAACCTGAAACCCATCATCAAATGCATACAAAAAATTTAAATAAAAAGAATTCAGGGACATGGTATTAAAATGTATGTAGAAGTCGTTCTGGAATCTGTGAAGATTCTGAGTTTAGGCAATTCCACAAACGTCAAACTAACATGAAACTTCATCGCTCATCGAAGCAGATCCGTTATAATAAAAAAACAAACAACTTTTCCTTATTAACAAAATTAGTAATCAATGAAACGTGTGTTAAATGCAAGCACAGCAATTGGCTGCAATGAAAGCCACAACGAACAAAATAATCACCCTCATTTAGAAAGTAGTTTTTTTTTTGAAACAACAGTTTTTTTTATGCGTGAACTATTTGCGCAAATGAAACTTAAGATATTGCGTTTTGGTGACATGTTAATATATAGTCAAAATATAGTGCCAACAGTCGAAAACATAAAATTGAATTGTGACAGTTTTGTGAGTTAACATTATATGCACGAAATTTATATTCTGGGATATTTATTGCAAACAATGTCACCTGTACGCATCAATATTTTTTTTTAAAATAAAATAAACGAATACAATCCGCCTCTATAGTGGTAAGAACTTTCAATTCATATTTTCTCAAACTCAAACAAAACTTCTATTCATATAACGTCCAACAAAAACCTTCTATTGAATCAACACAATTTTACAAAAGGAAATGTTTTTTGTTAAAACAACATAACTTTTTTGTATATCTGCTAATAAAGGGTTATCCAATAAGAGGTGTTATTTTGAATATCCCGCTATATTGGTAGCTGTCACTTTTGAAGCTGTCATTTTTTGACATTTGACAAGTAGAAACTACGCCATTATCAAAAATGGAACGATACACGCTTCAACAACGCATTGAAATTCCCTATAAAAATGGTAAACATTTGGCAGAGACGGTTCGTAAAACTAAAACATTTTTTGGTCGTCGTCAAGCACCTTGTCGGACCGCAATACAGAAATTGGTGGATAAATTCGAGCTGTTGGGACAAGTTAGTGATGTGAAGTTTTATTCTTCACATCACTAACTTGTCCCAACAGCTCGAATTTATCCACCCGTGCACGTCGCTCAAGAACAACTGAGAATACTGTTGTAGCCCAAAGTGTTGAAGAAAACCCAGGTTTGTCCATTCCTCGTCGTTCTTTGGAATTAGGCATTCCACAAACGTCATTACACCGTATTTTGCATAAAGACTTGGGTCTTAAGGCTTATAAAGTTCAGTTAACACAAGAACTCAAGCCGGCTGATCATCACCAACGTCGTGTCTTTGCTGATTGGGTCCTTGAATATCAAAATAACACCTAAATTTTATAAATTTATAACAAAAACTGTTTATTTAACCAAAAGATTGTTGTATTGAAAAATATCACAACATTAAACGTTTTGTAAATATGAAAAAAAAACAATATGTTCGTCAAAATAAAACAGATAAACAAAATGTTTTGTCATATTTTCTTGAAATTACAAAAAAAAGAATGCATTCCATAAAATTAATTTCTAAAATGAACAAAAATCTGTTAATACAATTAAAAAAAACATGTTGAATTAACAAAAATATTTGTTTATTTCACACAAAATATATGAATTCACGAAATTGTTATTTTCTAAAAGTTAATTATTTAGTTTATTTAACAAAATGTTTTGCTTATTCAACAAAATGTTTGTTGTTTAAAAAAAAACTATTTTTCAATTCAACAAAATTGTTTGTTATTATGACAATAATGTTACAAGCTTCACAAAATATTTTGTTACGTCAATAAAATATCTATCCAAGACATTTATCAATCTAATAAAAAAATTGAATTTAATTTTTTTTTTGTTAAATTAACAAACATTAACAAAATATTTTGTTAATTTCACAAAAAGAAAACGAGTCCTAGTTGAATCTGAAAGAGATCCACCAAGGATAATAACCTAATATACCTATTAGTTAAATAACAAACATTTCTAAGATTGACTGCTATAGCTTAAAAGTATATCGAATCCGTTCAACTTTGTACCTTAATACTTAAAAGATCAAGATTGGTATGGAAGGCGAAAGACAAGCTTTTCACCTCTATTTATCATAAATGCTTCTGAATAAGACGGTGTAGCAAAGTAAAAGAAGCAACAAAAAATACATTGATGCAAAATAACACTAACAACAAATTATAAACATTAAGGAATAATGTTTTGTTAATATGACAAAAACTATTTTTCTGAGAACCAATAAAAGAAAACATTTTATACAAAATGAAAAAGAAAATGCCAAATGTATTTATAATACTAACAAGATTTTTGTAATTTTATGTCAATTTTCTATCTAATAAAAATTTGTATCATTGTTTTTCATAGTCAGGAAACATCGTTTTTGTCAAATATTTGTGATACAGGTACACTTTTATATTGTTAAAATTGTTTGTAAATATGAAAAAGCAATTTGGACCTCAATCTTTGTCCATATGATAAAATTTTTGTTGCATTAATGTAAACATTCTTTCATATTAACAAAACATTCGTGTTAAGAATCAACAAAACGAATTTTGATGATTCAATGTAGCGCCATTATTCGACACTTAAAACCCGGCGTTGTATGTATTTTTTGACTGGCGAACGTTGGATTTATATTTCTGGAAGTTTTGTCCAATTAATAATTGTTTTTAATTTCGTAATTGATTGAATTGGTCGAACCCATTGATATGCAATGTCGAAACAATAATAATTGGATTATTATCTATAGTACATACGTAACCTTGAATAGAATTGAAAAAAAACAAACGCAGGTTTTTAAAGCTTTCATATGTAACTAACTGATTATTGATTTAATTTTCAATGTGTTTCGTGTGAATTATTAAAACTATATATGTAATAAGTAAAATGAAATACAGATCATCTATTAGAAAATAAAGTACGACAAGTGTTTGCTTATGATATTGTTGTTGAAAAAGAACACCATTTTAAAATATTTAAAACTGCTTACTACTGAAATAATATCTATACTTACGAATTTTGTATCTTTAATTCCTTGATTACGTTAGATAAATTTAAGATTCACCTACCTGAAAAGAGAAAAAGAAAAAAATTATTATATTGTATAGAAAATGTATGTATTTGGTGTAATGTTCCTATTTACATAATGTAAATAAAATTAAAACATGAGAAAAAAAAAATTTAAATCCACGGAACAATGTCCGAAAGTTAGATGTAGAATTTTGGCACTAATTTAAAAAATATAGAAGTACTTATAATACTAAATTGTAGTTGATACTTAAATGCAAATTCAATTTTAATTTTATTATTTGAATTAAGAACACTGGACGATTAAGACGTGTTCAATATGCTTCGAAAAAGGAGAACAATTCTTTCCAACAAAATTTGCCTTTTCCTTTGACAATTCTTAACATAGGTATAAATATTGGTGCGATTTTGGGTACATGGAAGTTTTTTAATTCAACTTTTAACATTGCATCAAAAATATAGCATCCTTCTAGGAGTTGATTAAATGAAAATAAACAATTTGTATGGGAATTCGAATATTTTAATTGCTCAAAATTTTGTTATATATAACATAAAAATTGTTGAGGATTGTTTTTAAAAATTTATAAATAAATATTTTATTTTAGACCCAAACTTTTTATAGAATTATTTCTGCACAAGATTCACTTTAAAATATAACATACTTTTCGTCGAATAAAAAAGAGCATTTTCATTATTCACCAAAATTGATTTCGAATTAAGTATTTTCAAATCAATTGATAAATCTTTAGATATTGTGTTACATATTATTTATGCATTTTAAGCAGGCTTTGTTATAAAATTGTATTCCATTGAGTTCCTAGAATTTATCACGAACCAAAACTCAAACATCAACACATCAATCCGTTTTGAAATTTCACGTTTAATTTTGAACAAAACTGACTTCTGCCAACCCTTTTATTATTGAAAATACCTACAAATATTTTTATGTAATCTCGACATATTTTAGCTTCAAAAAGAAACGTGTTCAATTTTACAAAAAGGCTTGTTTTCATAAGTAAAATCATGCTGGGCTGGGGTTATACACATTCTTCTCCATGAAAATGGAATTTCTTCACCCGCATATTGAAGTTTATTTCGTGCTTCTATAGTTAAATTGAATGTAAAAGTAAATCTTGGTGAATATTTTGCATATAATTTCTGTCAATAAAATTTTACAAATATCTTTCCACTCGTAGCAAAGGATCAAAGATATATTATTTGTTGTGATGTGAAATACAAAACGTGATATATATGTACAGTATACATACTTTTCGTTCGATAAATCATATAAGCTTTCATCAGTAAAAGGGTATGGCAGTATTTTACCACAATTTAATTAACAGAATATTTTCATTAATTAATGAAAGTAACTATAACAATGCACTCACATGTAGGTACTCTGTAAGAGTAATTCCATACGAAACATTGCATAAGTTAAGCGTATAACGTTGCAAAAGGAAGTATTACAAGAGTTAAATAACGCATTGCTGCACCTAGATTGTAATTTTAATAAATTTTCAATGTGAAATATGTTTTTCATGTGTGTGTGTGTTTTATATATGTGAGTATGTGAGTTAAGCGTCCTTCAATTTTCCCACACTTGTTTACTTTTCACTTACACAAACTCATTTTCCAAATCCTAAATGTTATTGGAAAGAAAACTCATCTTTTCCCAAATGTATTTTTTTCTGTTTTGAAACGAGTGAAGACAAAATTAGAGTGAAAACAAAAACTATTCACTGGAGGTGGGGCTGTACTGATAGCACAAAGTGCATGCATACAAAAAAGGACCTTGTCGTCCTTGTGAAAAGATTACTTTCTTAAGTTAAGTGCATCAACAGGAACTCGATGAGATTTAATGATGAAATCATTACATATATACAATGCGAGTTTGTCTTCAAAAATGTGTGTGTATCTATATATTTTTTTTTGCATCTTGTTCCATTTAAGAGATAAAAGGAAATGAAATCATCTCCTTATCGGTGTCCTTTTCGTCATCGTTCCATATTATAGGCGAGGATATTACATTAATTTGAAACGTGAACGTGAGATGCTTACGTTGAACATTACAGCAAGGAAACGAATGCCAAGCCGGTGTGACTTGCAACTAACAGCAAATTCACTTAATGGGTATTTTTTTTTTTCGTGTCCTTTTTATTTTGAGCCAGGCTATAATTTAGCATTAAGGGATAATAAAGTATATTTGCACTTCCTCTTGTCTAGATCCGATCACAATGCTTAAATAGAAGAAATGTCATGACACACGAAAAATACTCCTATGCTATATTTTTATAGCAAAAAGGGGACAGTACATTTCTGGAGGCTAACGACAGTAGAAATTATTTTGTTAGTAACGAAACTCCCATGGGAATATATTTTATTAAGGCTAGCAATTTGTACGGATATCTAGGTGGTGTTTGCAAAGACAATAAAACAATAAGAGAAAAAAAAGGACGGATAATTGAACTTGTCCTTAATATTGCGTAAAATATATCCTAACCTAGACCATTTGTATTTCTTTAGAGACAATATTTTGGGCTTTTTATAAAAGGTATGTCGTGTATACTATATATACGATGCCAAAGGGAGTTCTGATTGATTATAAGATTAAGGGGATATTCGGGAATAGTCTTCGTACGTTTATGACATTGATTTGTAGACTTTGATGATAAAATCTCAGGGAATCTGGCTTAAATTTGTTATAAGAAAAATAGAAAGATGAGTGAGGTATAAGTGTAAAGAGTAAAATACATAGTTTCTTGTGGCAATGGTAATTAGTATCTATAAAAAAAAATTACACATTTTTTGAAGGTTCATTAGTTAAGAAGTTAAGATAAACGATAAGTATCTAATAAATTATTGACATCATTGTTAATGAAGAAACAAGGACTAACGACTTTGAGTTACAAGCTTCGTTAATTCTACAGAACTGGAGGCGATGTAAAGTTTTCTGCCAAATTAGAACCGCTAATATAAAATGAACTTTATCATGACAAATGATACTTATCGAGGATTCATCACTTCTTTGATTGCGTTGAGATTCTGGAAAAAAAACTTCAAGGTGAAAATTAATTTTTGAACCCAGATATACAGTCTGACACATTTTTCTATAAGTACGTCACGAGGCACTATATAAATTTAAGACCTTTAATATTTAAAGATAATCAACTCAAAAACATAAAAACTTTTTGTGAATTGTTGTTTTGGAATCACTATCTGGATATTTTATGAATTAATTTTTTATTAGTATAGGGTTTTCGATTCCGCATGCATGTCTGAATTCAGATAGGCCCTTGATAAATATATACCAGGTCCGATCGATAAAATAATTTTTGCCCGTTCAGCTATTTTTATACTTGATCTGATTAGGGTGACCAATGTGGCGTTGACTTTTAAAAAAATGCTTTTTTTCAATTTTTTAAGGCTAAAATCCTCTAATCCGTTCACGAGATATTTCAACAAAATAAAAACGAAAAGACTGCACAATTCTTTTTTTAATAATTTTTTTTAAGAATTAAAAAAAACAACTTTTCAGAAAATATTTTTTTTTTCATTTTTGGTTGAAATTTTTGTTATAACCAATAACAAGCACCGTTATTGAGTTTCTTCGGAATTTTTTTTTAAACTTTAAGACCTCAACGTGGGTCACTAATGATTAATTATGTACAATTTAATCATAGTCGATCGTAGACACGGTGGTTTTAAAAATCAAAGAAAACAAAAAAAAAACGTTTGTGCATTATTACTCTAAGAATATACTTTGTACCAAATTTATAAACAATTAATAGGTCCGACCATTTTTTTTTTGTTTAAAGCAACTTTGAGCAGTCGCTTAGGCTGAAGATGCTGATACACAAAGAATGACAGACAGACAGACAGAATTGCCTCACCCAGTAAAAATCCAAGTGATTCGCAGAAGAGGGCGCTCGTTGCGACTTAGAACAGTTCACCAAAGTCGAATAGTAAAATACGATGGCTGTCAAAAATCATAAATTACATAATGTACATATATACAGGGTGATTCACAAAAATGGTACCAAAAAGATAGAGCGTGTAGGTTGAGTTGAGACAAGTAAAAAATCATGTGGGAGGGGGGTCTATTTACCACTGTTTAAATGGGAAGAGCAATTTTCTAAAATAAATTACTTACAACAGAAAAAACTAATTTAAAAACAACGGTACAGTGCCATACTTTTTTGAAAACTCCAATATTTTTTTTTAATTTATTTTAAATAAATTTATTTTATTAAAGAGTTTTTGAAAAATTAATTTTCAAACTAAAATTATTAAATTCATAAATTCAAAATATTTTTTTTTTTGTATTTTATTTATTTTTATTTAATTTTTTAATTTTTTATTAAAATGAAGTCAAAAACAAAAAACCGAATATTTTCAAAATGTTGAGTTTGTTTTATGTTAAATCACCCCCTATATGTCAAATATGTAAAATAAACAACAAAATTATTAAAAAGTCGTGATAAAACGAATAGCAAATGGACACAAAGAAACGAAATTTGTTTTTTTATTGTCAATATTAACGAAAACAATAACTTAACTCATTTTTATTTATTTTGCATTAGGTATTTCATTTTATCATAATTTGTATTATGTTTTAGGTATTAGAGATATAGTATGCAACAAATTTAGTCTCAAGCGTTTTCCTAGTTGTTTTTTAAAAAGAGAAATCATTTCCTTTCATTAAAAATTGACTAAATTTTTGTCGCAAAAAAATAAAAGATCAGCCATATTGTATAAGCTTATCAAAAAATCCTATAACTTTTGCAAATGGCGATAACTGTCAGTTGTTCTGTTTCAATATTAAATTTGTATAAAGAACAGACGAAATATTTTTATATTTCTCAATATTTCTGAATATGCAGATTTGTCTTACAATATTTTAACGAAATAATTCGTCACTGACATTGCCGCAACTTGAATTTCAGCCCAAGTTTCTTGGCCATTCGAATCCATTCAAATTAACTTCATAAAGTGCCATTCATGGCGAAGGTGGAAGGTGCATTCGATTTTTCGAGTTAAATAAAGTTTAACATTTTACTCTTATTTATAAGGAACTTAACTTCTCAACTTGTCTTCAAATTTAGTTTAAATATTTTACAAACATTTCTTCAACTTTATCTTTCAAGAAGATTTTCATTTATTTTAACAAACAATAGTCGTCTTATTAATATTTAACGTCAGCTAACAAACTGTTCTTTCAAAATTATACAAACAATGAGTGCTGCTGACGTTTCTAATGCTCTTAAAAGTTCAATTCAGCTTTTGTGTTCACAATGTATTTATGACGTATGGTACACGAACAAGATGCGACGTTATGTTTTTAAATCGAGAAAGAAGTCTTGTATTTTTTTTTTCAACACATAAAATAATGAAGATAAAGTTGGCTTCATTTTTCATAGGGGATCTTAGAGACCCAAAGTCATCTGTCAAGTCCAAGAAACCACGACCCAGGGACAGAAAAAAAAGGAATAAATGTCAATGAATTACCAGAGATAAAAGGAAGTCAAGAATATACCTTACCACAAGAACCATGATAGATATTGCATTTTACTCCAACAAAACAAGCGTTATATTCAGTATATTAAGTTAGATGCGGTTGGATGTTCCGCCCATATGAAATCGATAAAAAACAAAAAATGTCCAACAAAAAAGATGTAAAAAATAAAATAAAAAAATATTAAGACGCTACCGGAAAGAAATAAATGACTGTTATCTTTACAAGAAGAACACTTGAAAAGGGTGGAGTTGTGTGCGGTGAGTCCTGAGAGCGAGCGTCCCAAATGTTCATTCATCCACTTGGGTGGTTTTCACTCACATGTTTTTTCAGTGTGCTCTCAACTTTACACAGAATGGACTAGAGCAGTGTTATGGTGCAAAAAAAAAAAAATATTTGGTCGCTTATAGTTTGTGTATGAATATATACCCACCATAGTTCGGGCATTAATGTTTAACAGCCCTAGGGGGGTTTAGAGATACTTTGGTTTCATGGTAAAACATGCAGCGTCCCCCATCAGTTTTCCCAAAGAGTCTTAATTGGATGCATTCACAGGTTATGGTTATATGGTTATGGTATATCTGTATCTCTATGAATTCGTGAGCAAGGAAGGAAGAATAAAATTTAGTGTTGTGCAAGGAAATAGATGGTGGAAGTATAATGCAGCTGGAAATGATTATGCTGGAAATTAGATAAGCTTAAATGTACACTATACAAATAGAAGCTGCACTTTCAGAACGGATCGTTTGCAGCAATGAAAATAACAACGTGAAGGAATAATTCGTTGTTTGAACGATTTTGTTTTGCCTTCAGTTAAACAAAAAAAAACTCTTTTATTCTTTTACGACAGATGCTCCCTAAACGAATAGTGAAGCTTAAAGCAAATTTAGAAATAGTGAAATTTGAGGGGCATGTATTGTTGCCGTGTAGAATAAACTCAAGTAAATAATTAAACCTGACATAACAATATATGTATTTAGAATATTGGAATATCAAAAAAGTAGTCTAAAAATTTCTAAAAAAGACTTCGTTATATATTTGAAGAAATTAATCAATGGTATCCCAGTTTGCAAAATAGACACCCTTTGTGACTTACTCTAAAATACCTACATATTTAGAGCTGAAGTCTTTAATGATTTTCCCTGAGGATAAACCCAGCGTAGCGGGAGCCCTTATATTTCCGTAAAGGATTGCTATGATTGGGTTATCCGGCCTAATCTGGTTTCAATGAAATTCTATACCGAATTTTAAAAAGGCGTTTTTTTTCCTATAAGAACTATATTTATGCAAAACTATTGGAAAAGAAAGAGAACAATGAATTTCAAGATCTATCTTTTCGTTGATGTTGATTTTTAGGCAACATAATTATAGCTTTCAACGTTATGTGATTTCTTGTTCTGCAATTAATTGGAAGTTGTTAAAGTGTTCATCTACTTCAAACTAAAAATCAACTCTACAAAAGAAACCGAAATGGAAATCCAACGGATTACGCTATAAAACTGCAACGCTGTTTATTTGGTTTGGCGAAAAAGATGAGTTCAAAACTTCTCATGAAGTGAACGCTTTACAAAACCGTTATATTACCCAGTCTTGTTTACCGGTGCCAAGTTTTGCATGATCATTTGCATGACAATAATGATCAAGTCAAGAAAGATTTTGAATTATAGCCCTCAAGTTTGTGGAGACAAGGTAGAACGAACTTTACAAACAAATGCCGAATACTCATATACCGAATGCCAGACCAAAAGTGAAGTTATAACCCAATAGTAGTGAAATTATTTCCCATGTGAAGTTATTTCCCTGTACAGAAAAAACGATTGTGAAATTTTTTTTACAATTCTTATAATCTGTTCTAAGCTATTTGATGTAGAATCGCTCAAAAACAGCAATTTAAAACAGTTTTGTCCGAAAAATAACTAACCGAAGAGTAAAATGTGTCCTTACTTCCATGGAACGATTGGAAAGAGTTTAAAACACATTTATTTCATTTAAGAAATATCGATTTGCTGAAAACGTATGTTTTTAAAGTTTAGGTTAACCAGTTTACCTATACATATTTTAAAACAATCTTTATATCTAAGCTTCCCACAAATATCTTCTATTTGATGACATCTGATTACGATTTATGACATTTGCATAATTAATTTAGGTAATAAGAATTGAGATTTTAGAATAATTACAAATTTAAATAATCATAGTGTAAAATCGTTATAAAATATTTACATATTAAATTTATATTAGTTAATTATTATTTTATAATTAACTCTCAAAACATTTGCAGGTTTATTTAACACTAATCAAGCTTAAGTATTTTGTTTTTAAATACTCGTATAATCTAACTTAATTGGACTTTTAAATTGTGAATTGCCAATCACGCATTTATAATATAATAATAATATAAATAATAATCATTACCGCAATAATTTTCATTTTCTATTTAAATATGAATTAAATTAAAAAATTATCCACAAATTGTCAATATATAAATTTATTTATGATTAAAATCATAGTCTATTCAACACATAAATATTTAAAACTGACAGACCTCATATATTCATCCCTTAAAGTTAAGGCTCATTTACATTTCAAGTGGGAATGTGCCAATACCATCGGAATTAACAATATCTACAAACCACAAACCAAAAAACCATTGACGTATAACATTTTATGCAAATAAAAAAAAAAGCTTGAATTTCGAATAGAAAATTTAATAATAATCGGAACTAGATCTAGCTCCTACAACAATACAACGACCACCACTATACACTTGGTAGTGGATGAGGCTGATTCCCGATCCTGTTGATTTATGTATTTGAATAATTTAATTTGGTCTCTTGTACGGCCACAAGCGTTTCTATTTTTTTTTAAAGTAACAAAATCCCAGTTGAGATTTATGCTTCCTTTTTCAAGTTTTGATTTGTGTGGGAGTTGGAAAGGCATTGGCCTACCTTTGGACAAAGAAAAATTGGAAAAGGTTTTTTTTCTTTGTTTTTTATTAAATTAATCAAACAATCTGTGTACAGTGTACACAGAGAGTTAAACAACTCATAGTCAGGATATTTAAAAAAAAAAAGGAAATATGTACAAAGAAAATAATATGATTTGCATAAGTTGTTGGGGAATAATAAATTTTAAACAGAAATAAAATTAGAAACCCCTGAGGGTTTTACTTGTTCTAAAATGTGGATGGTGTTCTGTGATTTTCGTTTCGTAATTATTTTTTCTTTAATTATAAATTGTGTTTTAGCTTCTTTTTTTACCTGCAGGTCATTTTTATAATTCAAAGATATAAATTTTCAATTCACAAAAAGTCTTTGATCACTATGTAAGTATCTGCAAGGAAGAATTTGGTTATCCTTGAAGAGATTTTTAATTGTTACTGAAATACTTTGTTGATCCTTGTACATGATTATCACACAAATACTGCAGGATCACCCAAGCATACTTTTTTTTTTAAGATAAGAATAATTATAGTGTGTCCAACAAAAACTGTCAGTAAATTTGAAAAAAGTGTTGCTTTAATAACTTTACTTTCCCCATAGAAGAAAAAGATTGTTCTGAGTAGCACGAAATTTTCCCATATCGATATACACAAAGGTACTTGGCGGTATTATGATGGTCGATTTTTGCACCCCGTCACGTTAGCTGTACATTGATAAGAAAAAAGTTTCCTACTGACTTACACTCTCAGCCAATCTTTTTCTGTGCGTTGTTAGTTCTAGAAGAATTGAGGGTACCCCGAACGGCTAAGGTGAGATGCACTTTTCATGAAAATGATACTCTTGGAGGATTTGTCACCTCCGGGAAAGATGTTCTGCCCCTGAAAAAAAAAAAAATAAGATGTACTCAGGGTTTAAACCAATAACTCTGGCGCAGAGGTCGAAAGTAAACCTCCACCTTTTCGCAGGTCTTTAAAATTACACACTCTTGATGAGATTTTCATTCACGATCCCGTAATAACCGGTTTACAAGTAGGTTATGGGTAACGCTCGTATCTGTACTGTTTTTCGCGGTATTGTACTGTTTTTTGCTCTCAAAAACTGCGTAAAACTGCGTACTGTTTTTTTTTTTTTTTCAAAAATACTACTTTTATTTTGAGATATACAGAACTTCAAATCAGCAGTTTTTTGAGCTTGTAAGCAAACGTGAATGACAGTGGGATATTTCCATCTTTACATTGTTAATCTCCGAGTATGAAATTTGCTCCTCAATGAAAAATTTCTTGGTGAAATTTATACCACTTTTATACATATATGAGATAAAGTTCTCTGATTTCACTCATTAAAAGTAATGCAAACAGTCAGCAGTGCACTTTGTCAGAATAAATTTTATGTTTGCCAGGAACTTCAGCATCGGTGGAACGAATATTTTTTGCAGTAAATAAAACATGGACTTCAGACAAGACTCAATTAGAAATGGAAACATTGGAGGCGATTCTAATCGTCAAATGCAATATAAAAAATTCTTGCGTTGATTTCTATCAATACCTCAAAACAAAGGCGGAATCGCTTCGTCAAATTGCTTCAAAGGACAAGTACGAAGCAAAAACCACAGGAGATATTGAAATGGAAAGTGAAGATGATTTGATGATGGAAATAAATCGCCTGGTGATGGTTAATATGCCTTTTTTTATGTTTTAAGGAAATAAAATAAATAAAAATTAAAAAAAGTGTACTTCGAAAAATACTGTTTTTTTTTTTGCTATTTTCAATTTTTGAGGAAAAAGTACTGTTTTTCGTCCAAATAACGATACGAGCGTTAGTTATGGGGGATGTAAGACTTTTATTTTAGCATTAAGTAAGGAATTACAAAAACAATGCCGTGGTGGCTGTATGTTTTGTTATAGATTTCAGGGGCTTTTTTGATGTTTGCGTGGAAAATAGGAAGGTCGCACTGATTTAAAAAAAACTCTCCCAAAATACATGTGCTGAAAATCTTTTCTGGACAAACTATAACTAACTACTGCTCTACATTGATAGAAGAATTCAATCAAAAAGAGGAAGAAATAACACGAGCAGCGTGAAGTAAAAGAGTTGCAGAGATTCCTTAAAAGGCAACAAGTGCGCAATTTATACAAAATAGAGAAAAAAACCACAACAGAATTAATTCATCATTCTGGGGCCTATAAAGACATAGAAGGCAACACTGTTGTAGAAACGCAATCAACGTCAAACCTTTGGAGAGATTACTTCAACCATCTGTTTAGGTGTGATAGAAGCCAAAATTCCACTATCGAGCAGAATCGGAAACTCAAATTGGTTGAAAATTTAGAGTTCCAATTACCTGACCAAAATAAAATTTAGGTACCCATCACCATCCTTAAATCGTTCAAAGCAGTCGGTGCTGATGGTCTCCAAACGGAGCCTCAGTATTCTAATAGGACAATCATTAGCAAAACTACACAGCATCTTGGATTTGTCGACGATTTCGATATCATGGGTAATTTCTAGTTTGCTTTCGCAGATTTTGACTTGGAAGAGAGAAAAATGATTCTTGCTGTTAATGAGGATAAGACTTGCTCTCATCAATAAAAGTCGAATCGAATTGGTAAGAAAGTGACCACTGATAATTAAAAAGTTTTCCGAAATGGATTTCCAAACTTTGACAAGTGCGACTGCGGCCATAATGGTTGAAGCTATATCTTTTAAATACGCTCTCATTTATTAAATTTCTCTTGCATAAATAACATATAGAGAGCGATAGCATCCAACAACATTTGCAAATGATAAAATTTTTTAATAAAAGTGAGAAGTTGACTTCAATTTTATTCAAAATATTAGTTTCAGCGAGGAGTCCTATTTCTGAATTAATATGATTTCGTCAACAAGAAAAATTTCCGGATTCAGGACGATCACAATTCACATGAGATCTACCGAATATCAATGCATCCAGACGAAAACACTCTTTGGTGTGGATTTTGGGATGGTGTCAATGATGCCATTGAAGCATTATTATCGTTGGTCAGGCCATCACCGTTAACGGCGCTATTGAGGCGCTATTTTAGATGATAACCCATTTCTCTGATCTCAAATTTGATAATATCGATACCGACGACATGTGGTTTCAAATGTGGTAAAAAATGGCGTTATGTGTCACACAGTTAATACAAAACACTGGATAGTGAAAACGATTATCAAACGCGAAGGAGATGTTAACATCAATTATGTCTTAAATTTTTATGACATCTAACTCACAATTTATTTTATGATAGGAACTCCGGTTAACTCTAAAAATAACTCTTATTTCTAGTTGCTGTGTCTATGGGCTAAGTAAGCAATTGAGGAATAAAGCACTATCAAGAAGCACCAAGGCACCGCTTTGCTGCATATAATGCAGAAGCACATGAAATCTGACGGAGAAGAGAAATCGACGAATTATACGTCGTGATGTAGCGAAATAAATCTGATCGAAAATTAGGTTTCAATTCATAAATGAACATAACTGTAGACAATAAGTAAGAAGTCGAGTTCGCTGAAGGTGAAGGGGTTTATAACTTGACACCCAGACATGTAATGTTGGTTAAAGTAAACACGTAAACCGTAGTTTATAGCGTATTATTTTATAAACAGTTTATTTTTTTTAAGAATACAGTTTTAAAAACTATTTATTTAGTGACACAGTTTTAATAAAAAATTATATAAAAGAATAGATTTCGAACTTAAAAAGAAGTAATGTTCTTAGTGCTGTCACTGTTTTGATAAAAAATCCTCACGATTTTTGTCTTCCGTTGAATCAACCTACACCTTACTTTCTTGCTGAAACTAATCTGAATCACGAAATTGTAATACTTCATGTCATCATAGAGCACCACAGGGAGATCCTAAGGCAGAAGCAGTTTAGTGAGACCATTGAATAGTCCCATTGTTGTTTACTAACATACAAGAGTTGGAAAATAATTTGCTTTTGTTATTTAGCCCGTGTGCCAATATCGTTATTTATTAATTTAAACATTTTTATACCACAATGATTAAATTTGGTAAGGCGAAGTCAATTAAATCGAACTTAAATTAATTTCCCACTAATATTCAAAAGCATGTTTTTTTTGCATTTTTCTCACGACTGTAATTAAATTTTTTTGTCTTTTCAAACTTAGGTGCATATAATTGTTCATGAAAAAAGATTTAAGAATACAAATACGGTCAAACAAACAGTTCACACAACTAACTTAAAAATATATCCCATTATTTCTTTCATGTCTAAACGAGTATAGGTACATACGCAAATATAAGAGTTTATTGGTAGAGTAGACTGTTTCTAAAAGTCTTTATTTACCTAATACTGTCGTAATTTTTGCCACTTGATAAAATTTAATATTATATTGACACACGACTTTTGTTGTTAAATAAACCATTTTTATAACTACGCCCATTCTTCATACCCCATAAAATGTTTAGTTTTATTCCCAAAATACTAAAACTTTTTATACTACATCCTTTATGAATTCTACCATGTAAATGAGTCCCATAACAAAATCAACATCAAGGGTTAAGTCCATATAAATCCTTAACCAAAGTTTAATGTTTAAAATGAACTTTAAAATCTTATTTAAAAAAAAAAAAACTAAATGAACTTTTGTACGTTCTTAATTAAATCAATTAATTTAATTGAATTTCCATGCATAAATTAGGAAGTTTGCAGTGAATAAAATTAGCTTCTCTATCCATAAGCTTCAAGTATTTCCTCTTCTCCAGATCAGTGTTAAGTTAAAATCTTCAGAGTCCTCCTATTTTTATGTGACATTTTATTTCTTGTTAGCCACAGCCGTGTCAGTAGCGTACTGCAATCGAAGTGTTTCATCATTGTCCTTGTTGCTACTGCCACAGCAGCGCCTGTTCGTTCTGGTGGTATACTTTTGTTTCTTTTAAGTTTGTCGTTGAGTCGCGTCGCGTCGTCGTTACCGTTATCATCAACGAGTTACTTAATTACACACCGCGACACTACCCTTTGGATTACAAAAACAAAGCCAAATTGAAATCGGTTGTTTCCTCAGAATTTAATTAGTTTCTCTATACCTATACCTATATAAGGGTTCTTTGCTTCGAGGCAATAGAAATATAGAACGAAGCGAACATAAAAAGCAATTCGACTTTTTCAAACATTTTCTAGATTTTGCATTTTCAGTTTTTATTCCAACACTTGTAACCAAAAATGAAATTAAAAAAATATAAAACTATTTTAGTGTGTTTTTAATTAAAGACAATAAAGATTTTAATTTAAATTTTAAAGCCTTTTCGCTTTTATAACTATGCGATTTTTACCATTTGGTGGATAAGCTTATGACATAAAAGCAAAGCATAGGTAGCACGAGCCTGCTCTTATATTAAATTACCTAAAAGCTTATGGTATAATAAAATATAATGAGATACAGACACATAGTTGGAAAAAAAAAAATTAAAACAAATATTGAACTTTATCGAAAAATATTGAATCTACATTTCATAAAGATTCAAGGCAAAATCAAAACATTTAATTAATATAGTTGGATAAATATAAATTTAACGATTTTTTTTTTAGGTAAATACTTGTATTGGCAGTAATCTACGGTGGGAAGTTTGTATCCTGTTCCACTTTGAATATCTTTTCCAAAAACTCACACAAATTATAGGTTCTTCAATTACCTGGGGGACAATTCCCGATCTGTGAAACTGTGAAGTGATAAAAAAATTTATCATTTCACTTTTCACAGCGACTTTTCATTTTATCACTTCAGGAACTCGCATAGTGCGATTCTCGAACTTATTATGATAAATAGCTGTCAAAGTGTATACTCAAAAGTACTAAATGATACACCCAGAAAAAAAACAACGTTCAATCAGAGAAAACCACTTTGATTTAAGCAGATTTAAAAAAAAAAAAAAAATATAGTTTTGAATACGAATGATTTAAAAGCAAATGC
This sequence comes from Baccha elongata, assembly GCA_951217065.1. Lineage (NCBI taxonomy): Eukaryota > Metazoa > Arthropoda > Insecta > Diptera > Syrphidae > Baccha > Baccha elongata. Next base: position 20,970,774 of record OX578272.1, on the reverse strand, counting down.
TTAGAGAAAATTATTAAAAACAAATTAATGGCGCATATAACTGCTAATAATATTTTTCCTCTGGAACAATTTGGATTTAGACCATTTCATAGTACGGTCCATCAAGTGGATCGTATTACCGCTCATATAAGGGGGAATTTTGTTGCTGGTAATAGCACCGGTATGGTCCTGCTAGACATAGAAAAAGCATTTGATTCCGTCTGGCGGACTCCTGCACAAACTGCTTTCGTTTAACTTTCCTATGTTCCTTATTAAAATTGTACAGTCTTTTTTGTCCTCAAGAAAAATCGTTGTATCCGTCAATAAAAACCTGTCAGATGTTTTTTGTTGGATTGCTGGTGTTCCTCAAGGATCTGTACTAGGTCCAGTATTGTACAATGTGTTCACGTCCGATTTTCCTCGTTTACCTAACGGTGAAACAGCTGTCTTTCCTGATAACACAAGTATCTATTGCTTAGATTCAACTGGTTTTGCTATAGAAACCAAATTGCAATCTGCTGTTAACGTGGTACAAACTTATTTTAATAATTGGAAGATCAAAATAAATGCTTGCAAGACACAGGCATTTTTTTTTACACGAAAAGAAAAACCTGTTTCTTTCCAAGTAATACTCTTCAAGTCATAGGTTTAACGACGGAATGGGCTAATAGTAACAAATATCTTGGAGTTCATATAGACAAAAAACTAACATATGGTCTTCACGTACATAACAATTAAGAAAATTAGTATAACCATTAAGATACTCTACCCTTTTATTAACAGGAAATCAAAGCTAAGCAATGGTAACAAACTTCTCATATTCAAATCCGTTTTCCAAAAAATTATGTTTTTTGGGTCTCCAGTCTGGGGTAAATGTGCAAATAGCCATATTCGTAAGCTGCAAATGTTTAATTTACCTTGGCGATTTTCGACCAACGAATTGCACTCAATTACCAGTATTGAATTAGTATCTTTCAGATTATTAAAATTGAAAGAGAGGTACAACAATACCTCATCTGATAACGTCCTAATTTCAAGACTAACTTACTAATTTTTTATTTATTTATTAACTAATTAATTAATTAATTATTTTTTATCTGTTATTTATGATTTACTATTTATTATTTATTATTTATTATTTATTATTTATTATTTATTATTTATTATTTATTATTTATTATTTATTATTTATTATTTATTATTTATTTTTTATTATTTATTATTTATTATTTATTATTTATTATTTATTATTTATTAATTATTATTTATTATTTATTATTTATTATTTATTATTTATTATTTATTATTTATTATTTATTATTTATTATTTATTATTTATTATTTATTATTTATTATTTATTATTTATTATTTATTATTTATTATTTATTATTTATTATTTATTATTAATTATTTATTATTTATTTATTATTTATTATTTATTATTTATTATTTATTATTCATTATTCATTATTCATTATTTATTATTTATTATTTATTATTTATTATTTATTATTTATTATTTATTATTTATTATTTATTATTTATTATTTATTATTTATTATTTATTATTTATCATTTATTATTTATTATTTATTATTTATTATTTATTATTTATTATTTATTATTTATTATTTATTATTTATTATTTATTATTTATTATTTATTATTTATTATTTATTATTTATTATTTATTATTTATTATTTATTATTTATTATTTATTATTTATTATTTATTATTTATTATTTATTATTTATTATTTATTATTTATTATTTATTATTTATTATTTATTATTTATTATTTATTATTTATTATTTATTATTTACTATTTATTATTTATTATTTATTATTTATTATTTATTATTTATTATTTATTATTTATTATTTATTATTTATTATTTATTATTTATTATTAATTATTTATTATTTATTTATTATTTATTATTTATTATTTATTATTTATTATTTATTATTCATTATTCATTATTTATTATTTATTATTTATTATTTATTATTTATTATTTATTATTTATTATTTATTATTTATTATTTATTGTTTATTATTTATTATTTATCATTTATTATTTATTATTTATTATTTATTATTTATTATTTATTATTTACTATTTATTATTTATTATTTATTATTTATTATTATTTATTATTTATTATTTATTATTTATTATTTATTATTTATTATTTATTATTTATTATTTATTATTTATTATTTATTATTTATTATTTATTATTTATTATTTATTATTTATTATTTATTATTTATTATTTATTATTTATTATTTATTATTTTTTATTTATTATTTATTATTTATTATTTATTATTTATTATTTATTATTTATTATTTATTATTTATTATTTATTATTTATTATTTATTATTTATTATTTATTATTTATTATTTATTATTTATTATTTATTATTTATTTTTTATTTTTTATTATTTATTATTTATTATTTATTATTATTTATTATTTATTATTTATTATTTATTATTTATTATTTATTATTTATTATTTATTATTTATTATTTATTATTTATATTATTTATTATTTATTATTTATTATTTATTATTTATTATTTATTATTTATTATTTATTATTTATTATTTATTATTTATTATTTATTATTTATTATTTATTATTTATTATTTATTATTTATTATTTATTATTTATTATTTATTATTTATTATTTACTATTTATTATTTATTATTTATTATTTATTATTTATTATTTATTATTTATTATTTATTATTTATTATTTATTATTTATTATTTATTATTTATTATTTATTATTTATTATTTATTATTTATTATTTATTATTTATTATTTATTATTTATTATTTATTATTTATTATTTATTATTTATTATTTATTATTTATTATTTATTATTTATTATTTATTATTTATTATTTATTATTTATTATTTATTATTTATTATTTATTATTTATTATTTATTGTTTATTATTTATTATTTTTTATTTATTATTTATTATTTATTATTTATTATTTATTATTTATTATTTATTATTTATTATTTATTATTTATTATTTATTATTTATTATTTATTATTTATTATTTATTATTTATTATTTATTATTTATTATTTATTATTTATTATTTATTATTTATTATTTATTATTTATTATTTATTATTTATTATTTATTATTTATTATTTATTATTTATTATTTATTATTTATTATTTATTATTTATTATTTATTATTTATTATTTATTATTTATTATTAATTATTTATTATTTATTTATTATTTATTATTTATTATTTATTATTTATTATTTATTATTTATTATTTATTATTCATTATTTATTATTTATTTTTTATTATTTATTATTTATTATTTATTATTTATTATTTATTATTTATTATTTATTATTTATTATTTATTATTTATTATTTATTATTTATTATTTATTATTTATTATTTATTATTTATTATTTATTATTTATTATTTATTATTTATTATTTATTATTTATTATTTATTATTTATTATTTATTATTTATTATTTATTATTTATTATTTATTATTTATTATTTATTATTTATTATTTATTATTTATTATTTATTATTTATTATTTATTATTTATTATTTATTATTTATTATTTATTATTTATTATTTATTATTTATTATTTATTATTTATAATTTATTATTTTTTATTTATTATTTATTATTTATTATTTATTATTTATTATTTATTATTTATTATTTATTATTTATTATTTATTATTTATTATTTATTATTTATTATTTATTTATTATTACTATTTATTATTTATTATTTATTATTTATTCTTCATTTTTTATTATTTATTTATTTATTTATTTACTTATTTATTTATTATTTATTTATTTATTTATTTATTTATTTAATTATTTATTTATTTATTATTTATTTATTTATTTGGTTATTTATTGATTCATGTAATTGTATAATTATTTATTTATTCATTTATATTTGCTGATTAAATGTTTTATTTGTTTTTCTATAAATCATTTATTTACTTGTTTATTATCTATTTAGTTATTAAATAGTTTTTTGTTGTATTATAAACTATTATTCGTTTGTTGAATCTTATTTGTTAATAATCTATATTTTTTATAAGACTGATTTCTGTAAACCACATTTAGATATACGCTTAATGTTAGATATATATGCATATGTATATTATTATTTACGAGTAATGTAAAAGAAGTCTTGAAAGAAGTTATTTTACTTGTCACTTCACCACCCCCTCTTCATCCCGTTAGTATTTATTTTTTCTTATTTTTTGCTATTTAATGAAGGTTTTTACTGTAGCTTCAAATTCTTTTGTATACCAAGCATAATTTTTTTTTTTGCCTAAAAACTTGTCAGTAGTAAGGTAGTTTATAAACCAATCTCTGTAAATTGTGCAATATTATTAAGAGAACATTTATTTTGCTACAATAAAAGAAAAGAAAAGAAAAAAGAAAATCAAAGTTTGAGAAGAAAAATTGAGAACGAAGCATAATTAAATAAATTTTACTTGAGCTAAGGTACCATTATAAAACAAAAATCAAATACAATCTATTAAATTTTAATTTGCGTTTTTGTCTCTCAGTGTAGAGTCTGTCAGCGCGTTTTCACTGCGCTTCACAGAACGATTTGACTGTGACAAGATATTTATCATTATGAAATGTTTTTGAAGTTTGTTTTCATTTAATCACATATCGGGAATCGAATTTAACGCTAAGGCGTGATAAAATTTATCATTTCACATTTGCACAGATCGGGAATTGACCCTCTGATGAACATTATTATAATTTAATTTCGAATTTAAAATTATATATTTTATTAACCACATCAGTAAAACCTTTTCTATGTCAACGTTCAAAACGTCATAAACTTTTTCATAACAAAGCTTGATATGTCTGTTGTGATATGTCTGTTGATTATAATCATTCAAACAATAAAAATCATTCCTACTTTTCCAGAAACATAAAGTCGTATGTATGCTCCTTAATGACTTGACAAGGTCACAATGTCACATAAAGTTTCCCATTTTGAAAAGTGGAAAGGTATATTCTTTTGATGAACTAAAAGACTTATTATGACATTCTCAAACAAACAAACTGCATTTGAGACCGAATAAAAGTCAATCCAATGAAACAAGAAAAACAACTTAACCAAATTGTAAAAATGTCATCGTTTTTGACGTAATCTTACAGTGCCAGCCACCAAGTCGAACTGTCAGGACTCAGACCCACATTCGCATTGACAATACTTATTGTAAGCTTATACCACTGCATCTTGAGGAAAAACAGTTTTGTGCCTCAACATACCACAAATCCTTTACGCAATGAAATTTATTTTCTCTTATTCATGTGACATAAAAGTAATGCCGGCAATACAATGACTCCCGTGGAGACTAGAAGAATTTGTACTTCACCCATTCACCGCGTGTGACAGCGCTCGTTTGTCAAAATATATATAAGGCGAGTGCATTGGACAGAAAAAGTGCACATGTTTTATACAAGTGTGTGCACTTTACGACTGCAGCAATGAATACAGTGTTTTCTCAGTTCAAATAGAGACGGAGGAGTGCAGAAGAAAAGCAGCAAAGGGAAACCTTCACTTCTCATACTGACTATGTGCTATGACTTGCTACTTGCTATACAGGCAGCTGTGTTGTGCTGAATAAAATGATGAAGCAGCTTGAACACAGAGAATCCTTTTTATATCTTTGGCCTACTTATTCCACATGACTGCCAGCTGACTTGTTCAAAATTATCTGCACACACGTATGTTCTTTAGCTATTTAAGGGTGGTAGTTGGCAACGAAAAAGAAAAGAGCATACGTAAATGAAGTGCGGTCTTGTCTGGTTTTCGCCATTTAGACTGGGTGGTATAAATCAAGCCAACAATTTATTATAAATAGTAATTACCTTTTATGTACATAATTCTATTATGCATTGGCTTTAGCTAATTCAGGGATATTCGCAAAAATATACATCTAATGGATATGTATAGGTAGAGTAGAGATAGTAAATAAAACAAATGGTTGCAGATTAATGAATATGAAAATTAATATTTATTTTCTTTGGAAGATGACCATTTTATAAACGAAAATCTGCAAACAAAAGTGGAGTAATTGCTTTCCAGCAAGTGTAAAAAGTCAATCATGATCTGTAGAACATGACCTCTTCGTCTATAGAACAGATCTTCAAAACAATATTACGCAATAGGTAATGCCACAATAGCCTTTCCCATTTCGAATGTTCAGTCAAGTTTATAAATTGAATTGAAATAAATATTGAAAATTGATTAAAAATTCCTACTTTAAGGATCTTTAAATCTAGTTTGTGATTTAGAAAGCAAATAAAGAATAAAATAATGCAAGCTTATACTAGACATCATAATATCTCCTTCTACGTGTTTTATAGAGTAATCTTATTTGTCTATACCTCACCGGTTGCTTGTCCAAAGTGTTACAATACATACCTGAAATGAAAAGATATCACAATATTAGAAATTAGTTAAAAAAATCAAGCTCGAAAAATAGTAGCAAATTATAAGAATTACATAGGTAATAATTCGTTTGTAAAATAACGAAGACAATACAACAACTCGGCCATTTTGACCAATCTCAATGAAATACGGATCGATGAAATAGTTCAAGATTGCAGAAAAAACAAATGATATTATGAATGGGATGAATCTATCGAGAGCGTTACGATATCTCGCAATTAAGATCTCAAATAACGAAATCTCGCTTTTTTTTAGATCTCGCAGGTTCAAAATGTTGCTTTTCAATAACAAAATCCTGTTTTTTTTTTAAATCTAACATTTACATTTCGCACACAAAAATTTCTGAATTTTAAGCCAAAATCCCGAAACCTAAAATCGTAAATTTTAAAATTTATAAGTGATTTTTATTTAACACAAAAACTGCAAAAACTCTCATAAAAATTACTAAACGATTTTAAAAAGTACTTGAATTTTTAAGAACCTATTTTGCTTTATTTCAATTAACAAATAAATGTTTATCATTTTTTAAAACAAACTAATTTGTTATACAAGCGAAAATAGATTTTCAAACTTGAGTTGCATTCACTCATTCAAATCATCTAAATATTTATCTACTTCAATTAAAATCAAAACGTTTCTTATTTCAAATAAGAAATGTTTTTTGTACAACAAACAAAATTAAAACAAATAAATCACTGTAGAATCTGATTGTTTCTGAGGACTTGGAAAATTCATAAATTGTTCGGTTTTATTGACTGGATTATTAAACTAGAAACAAAATGAAAGCTCTGAATACTTAGAATGGTTTTAGATTTCAACATATCTAACTAAAGCTATATAATAATTCATATTGATATAGGTATATGTGCAATAATGAAGTATCACATTATATGCACACTTTTAGCAATGTGAAAAGGTTAGAGACACTCAAGTGTGACATTTAAGATGAATCTTTCTATTAAATTGAAATGATTTTTATTTTGTCAATTTAAAATTTCTAAAAGTCAATAGTTTTTAAATTAAGAAACGACAATATAATTCAGTTTGAAAAAACAAACAAAAATACAAAATCAAAAGAATTCCTCTTCTGCGTTAATGATTTTAATCATATATGTTTTTTTGTTTAAATCACACTTTGTGCACTCTGGTCCCTGCTGTGATACGTGCTACTTTGTTTCCATCACTGTACCACAGCCATTACGAAAAGTCGAATGAAAAAGCATAAAGCAAGAAGTACTGCTCAACCCTCAAACGATTTCTAGAAAATATTACGACCAATCTAAAGTATATGTTACGGTACCTAACCTATATCAAGAGATGATAGAGTAGACACATTCACTCGAGCACGGGGGCGTATACGTAACCTTTTTTTTTTGTTTTTAAATTATCTCGTATATTTTCTGTTTTAGAACATCCATGTGATTTTTTCTTTTGCAGAATTTTATATTTTCTTGTAAATTATACTAAAATTGAATTCAATTCTTTGTAAATGTTTCTTCTTTTTTTTTTTTAAGCCAGAGGTCGTCAATTAGGAAATGAAGAACAAAAAATATGAAATGAAAAACACACACAGATGATTGAAGAAAATGAAAAAAAGTAAGCAAAAAAATAAAGTGAAATGTTTGACAGGAATCGACAAGTGGAACAAAAATTTTGAGAAGGTACTTTGGAGAAACATCAGAACAATGGTTTTTGAAATACACATACACATATTTGTATATATTTTTTATAAGAAACAATCTACTGAACTGTGAAGAAATAAGTCGAGTGGTGATAGCTGTTAGATGTATATTGTTTTGAAATTTGCTACAATGATTGCAGCAGCTTTGTATGTTTGTATGCTTTCAAATCTGCGAAACTTGAACTGACAGATGTGTATTGTTAATATTTCTTGAATCGTATTACTCATCAAATGAAAAGTAAATCACTTGAGGTGGTGTATTGTGTATCTTTTCGAGAATCTCATGCAAGACACTTAAAACCAAGGTACAGTGAAATCTTCGTTAAGTCTATTCAACGAACGATTTGACTGTTAGAGAGGTCAGGACAATGTGTTTGTAAATTAATTTACCAAAAAAATAGCTTCTGAACACAATACACTTTCTATAGAAATAATCAATCAAAAAAACATGTTGGCATTGCTATGTAATTTTATTACAAAAATAACTTACTGGATTTTAAAATCTAAGAAAAGGAAAAACTTTTTATTTACTGATTAATCAAAATTATGCAATTTGTTTTTCTTATTCAATTAAATGACAAAAAAAAATAAAACAACTTTACTTGGATGTCTTAATGGATATCTGTTTAGAACCATGACAAAAGTATCTACCTATAGTGCTTTAAATTGGTCATGGTATTTAAAAGTTAACATTAATGACCCGGCATTTTTTTTTACATCTGTGTAATTTAACAAAAAACAAAATAACTAAATGATTGAAAATACCAAACAAAACAGATAAAAAGTAAAGATACAATTTAAAGAATGATGAATATTTTTTTAGAAAAAAAAACAAACTTAAAGCGAACGCAGAAGAAGATAATCAATGGATATTGGGACATTAATGGATATTTTATGTTTATGTGACTGGATAAGCTATAAAATAAGACTATTAAAAGAAAAAACGTGGCAAGTGCTATGATGATAAAAGTAAACGTTTTAATCTTGCAAACAGTCATTAGAGAAAATGCTTTTGTTTTAAGGAAAAAACATAGAACCCATAAGTTGATCATAAAAATAAATGGACACCTTTGCCATTCTCAAAAGCTGTTGTTGCTGCGTTACTTGTAATGCAATGTCAGAGACCTGGTTTTAGAAGAAATGAGTACCAAAAACTGACATCTCAATGGGGACAAGAAATGAAATATACAAGTGTGTTGTACAAGGTTGCTCGTTTTGGCAAGTGCTTTGAAAGTTTCTTCGTAAGAAATTAAAATAAGGGAATGAGAAAAAAAGGATTGCGTTAAGGAATACAAAGAAACCTTCGCTTTACAGTTTTCTATTCTAAGGGAATGAGTGATGATGGTTTGATATATAGATCTAACTTGACAGACATACTTTAGAATAGGTCTAACATGTATATGGTGACGAGTGATTTTAGTCCAGGAAAACGGGAATCAACCGTGCATTTTGTGCTCTCAGTGGGATTTTTTTATATGTGGTAGAGGGGTGCCTCCTGAGTATAAAAACAAAATTTCGGAATCCAGATATGCGTACTAAGGTCGCCATTTTGAAAAGAGTTATTTCGAAAACCGTTAGTCTGACAAAAATTATGCCGAGCACAAATTTATAGCAAATAAAATTTCTCATCTTTTTTACATACATTTTTTTAATGTATCTTTAATTTTTTAAATAAAACCATTGTTTTACTTGCTTAGTATTTGGAGTCGCGGAACTTTTTTGTTTTTCATATTTTATAAAAAGAGTCAAGGTCAAAGTGGTAGACAATTTTATAACAAACAAATATACTTACCTTCTTTATATTCTCTTGAAAAAATGTATTGAAAGAAAGTAAATTGGTGTGGAAAATAGTATAAAGCGCGAAACAGATTAAACCAGCAACATCACCAGCGGCCGCCATTATTTAAGAACCAATATATTTCAATTGCTCAACACAGATTAGAACAGCTTCAGAAACGCCAACAGAGTCGTTAGACCAAAGCCCTAAATTTGCTGTTGCTGGTGCAATGCTAACAACTTTCCCACTATGATTTTCATGGGCACCAAACTGTAAAAAACAACATTTTACATAGCATAAAGTATGAAATGTTAAATGGTGCTAGTGCTGGAGCGCGTTGGTGAAAATATGCGTGAAAGATTTGACATGAGTAACTTTCCCATAATATTTTTGGTGAAATACAGGATAAAATTCGAAAATTTGCATTTTATTAAGATTTTTATTCAAAATACAAAATATCTGCATATTAATATTTCCGCGATTAATTTATATTAATTTTCAATGTTTTATTGATAGTTTTTTTTTCAAAAATCTTTAATAGTTTTATATCTCTTTTTTGATTATCCACCGTTGATTTGTATGTTTTTCATTACGATTGAATTACTCACCTTGTGAATTGAGTGTTCAGCATTTAAATTAAGTACATTTTTTACGTTTTCATATGTATTTGTTTCTGCTTTAAAAATTTGGGAATAAATCGTTAAATTAATGCTGTTACAATTGGTTATATCTTTGTTATAAATTTTTGCCCAACTTATAATAAGGCCGTTTTCGAAAACGGCAAATAGAAGTCATTTTGATCGGCAAATGATCCGTATTTTACTACACTGTAGTTGCAATCATCAGAATAATGTGTTCGTCCCACTTACTTCTTGATCAACGTCAAATAATTAAATTGCAAACACATTTGACGTTTTCGTAAAAGACTATAAACAAAATGGATCTGGTTAAACAATTGTTCGAGAAAAATGTGGTTTAAAATATTTCTATGACGTCTAACAACAAATATACAAGAAACAAAAAAAATATTTCGTTTAAATTGAGAAATACAAGAAGAACGTCTAACAACAAATATACAAGAAACAAAAAAACTATTTCGTTTAAATTGAGAAATACAAGAAGAAACATTATTAAAACGGACGAAACTACATACAAAAATAAGAAGCTCTCAATGCCACGGAATATGCAACAATAAATAACGATTTTTGGGGCAAGCGGGACCACGGACTTCTTTCTCTTATTTTGAGTCTTTGTTGTCAACTCAATTTTTTGACTGAGTAAAATTCGTGTATGCATTTTCGAACAGTTTTGCAGTTTTCGTATTTACAAATGCAGTCTGCACGTAGTTGAGATTTTCGAAAACTGAGTTTATGAAAAGTTAGTTTTCGGCAGATTAAGGGAAACAGTGAAATAATTTCTGACCTTGCTCAACCTAGATTCTGCGTTTTACAGGATTTTCGCAAAATAATACAGGATTTATTTTTTCGCAGGATTTTGAAAGAAAAAAAAAAACAGGATAATCCTGCGGAATACAGGATAGATGGGAACGTTAGACATGAGTGATGAATAATTGAAACATGATATTAAAAATTAAAAGTTTATAAAATAAAAATATAAATCTATGCATGTTGTTTAATTGTTAACAATATTATTTGTATGAAGAGGTATAAATATTTATTCAACCATTCAGTAAAGATTTCAGTTTTAATTGACTAAGTTTTTTGATTTCATCCTTTTTTAACAAACAAAAGATTCAAAACATATATCAACACGGTAATTGAAGATGAAACTTTTCAATTTAACTCATCACACAGGTATAAACAAAGCGAGAATCCTTTTATAAATGTTCGTCCGCCCATATTTAACAGCAATACACCAGCATATATGCGTTGGCGTTCCTGATGATGTCCTTACCCGTCATGAACACACATAAACGCAAAAGTTGCTTAGCTTTCATTAAAAAAAAAACCAAAGAAGAATAGATTTCAAGGACTAGAAAATGGAATAACATTCGACACAATAAAAAGTATTTTAGAGAAAATAAAGCTGAAGGATCCCTTATTTACTTATTTTTTATTTCACTCTAGCTCTCGCTATACAACCAACATAACAATAAAAGCCTTTCTGCGGGAAAAGAGTGTCAGCAAAAAAAAAAAGTAAAAAGTAAAAATGTGTTTGCACATAAACAAAAGCAAAAATTGTTGGCTTGCCTCGGAGCCACAAGCAAAGCATGGCGTTCCCCATCCGTGCTATTTCCTTTACCCTGTTTTTATCATACCCAATATGCCCGAAAGTCAAATAGAACGTACTTGTAGATATACGTTATGCATCAGACAAGAAATTACACCCAGGGACCGTGAACGTCGTCATTATAAGTAAAGCGATAAAAAAAAATTCTTGTCAGAAGCAACGCACGTAACGTAAAATAACGCAGGTCCTGCCCAACAATAAAAGGATGAGAAGGGTCTTATATTCTCGTTACAAAAGGCGTCTTGGGTTTCAAGAAAGGAAATTTTTATGTTTGGGTTCCCAAAAAATGGGTAATGGTTCAAGCAACACAATACAACCAAAGTAGGGGTTGTCTTGCCTCAACAAATGCGAATACCGTTAAGCAATTTTTGATGGTTTTAATAGAATCCTATAAGGATAAAAATATACAAGCGAGGCAAGAAACATCTTATAGAAAAAAAAAAAAGAATAGAATAAAGACATTGAAAACAAAGGATCTTATCACCTCCGACTGCGACTTAAAAAAAAAAAAAAAGAAGAAAATGGAACAAAGGACGATAGAGCCAATTTGCTTAAAAGTCGGAAACACATTAAAAAGGGAAGCGGCCGTAGCATGGGGGTGGAGTAAAATTACAAAATTTGTGTTTGTTTAACGCGTGACAGGATGGGTTCATACTTTTACCTATTTCAAGGGCTGTCGATGTGTTAAAGATGGAATCTGAATTAAATACATTAACTTATTTTTATACAAAAACAAAGAAGTAAGTTTGCTTTTCTGGTAAGTAATACAAATTCACGAAAGTAGATATTTTCAAACACCTCAGTGATTTTAATGGGCCATTTGTATCTGCTTCGGTAAACAAAACTCAGTTAAATAGATGAAAGGATCCTACCGTTGCGTATAATATGGAATGTTGAAAAATTGCAACTTATATATAAATTGTTCTATAACTTGTAAATTTATCTGAAAACAATTTCTACGTTCCTCATCAACTCCGTCAAACATAATTCCATGTGGAAAATTATGATAGATATTCGTTGAGAAACATGATTTTACACTTATTTTTTAACACAACACTATACAGAGGATCCTTTCCGATGAAATAAGAAGTCAAATCAAATGCTGTTGTGCATATTCGAGAACCGAAAGTGAAAAAGATAATTCTAAGGATTTGGAGAAAATTTATTGTGGCGTTTGTATATTATAGAACATAGAAAAACAATTTCTCAAATGCCAATGAAATCTAAGACCCGATCAAAACACAACTAGCTTATGGTACTGGCATTATTCTGTCTGCGTTAGCAGTTGTCTGTCACTGAGAATAATAGTAAATACACCATTCTGCTTTTGACTTACCATAAAAATTTATGAAATCAAATATCAATCATTGTATATAAATTTCTATAGTACAACTATGGAGCAGCGCCATCTAAAGAAAGTTGTTAACTGCACATTTGGAGGTTCTACATTTACTAAGTGTCTATTCTATTACCCTAACAATAGTCGTCTACGAAACAAATTAATAATATATAATGTATTTTATTGGCTCTAAAATCCATATTTCCTTGACAGAGTCGTAAACAAAACAAAAATAATATATGTTTACGACTGTTGTCGGGGTTACAGAATAGACAACTATTAAATGCACGAACCTAAAAATGTGTTTATCACACGTTTAACAAGATGGCCAGGCGGTGATTATTCAGCATGAAAATACTATAGAAATGTATATACAATGTATCAATCTAGTAAAACTCGAATCTGCTAAAAGAAAAGCAAAAAAATTGTAATAGTAATAGATGTCTCTTTTAATACCCTACGTCCAGGAAGCCATATCTGGCTTTGACTTTTGGACATAGATTGCTAAAACTGCGAAAGTGCCAGGTTAAACAACCAGTAAATTTGATTAAATAAAATATATGTATTTGTCCAAGTAGTATATATGTACTGTTTTTTTTTATCTCTACATAAGTGACTTAATGTTACTGACAAGTTAAGTAGCTCGCATTGTAACTGCTTGCAGACAAAACATTGCAATTAATTTTTTTTTTTCGGTTGGGACTAGTTTCATAAACGATTATGTATTTTCTTACGAGATTCAATATTGGTAAATTACATTCAAGTGCTAAACTTCGAACAACGCATGTGTGAGGGAGATGCAACGCGTTTCTCGAAACATCCATATATGACATTTTGTGCATTCAAAAAAATATTCACTAGGTTTCAGAATTTCATATATGGCTTATTATGCATAAAAAGAAAGCCATTCAAGTTTTAAAGTGAATAAAAATTAAATAAGTTAGTTAGTTTTACAATAAACAGAGGTTTTGTGTTATTTGGCTGAAAATGTAGAACATCTTGATTTCTTGCGATATTTGAAACCGATGAAATAATGAATATGAATCGGAACATGAAAAGCAGTCAGCGCTCCTAACCGTCAAATTCGGAACTTATTTGTTATTTTATTCTGAAACCTTCGAAGAATTATTCTCGTCTTGAAAAATAATACCTGCCTATAAACATCAGATTCAAAAGCCGCACGATCCCCAAAATCACATACGGTCAATTTCTTATTAAATGTAGGATGACATCAGCTACATGTCATTATAATTTATTTTCATTATTTTCCTAACTATATTAATAATTACCGAACATAATTTAAGTTACCCTATTGTTCAAATTTTATTTTATTTTTATATTACTAATATGTACATAGTTAAGCTCATAATTTTTTAATAGTTAAAAGCTGGATAAAAGTTAAAGTCAAAAAAAATAAAGTTCTTGAAAAGTTAAATTTAAAGCCAAGTTTGAAAAGATCTTTTTTTTTTTGTTATCGTCATTTTTGTTTAGTGAAATTTTATATCATTTTTTAAAATTCTTTTTAATTAACATTAAAAAATTACTTAAATTGAACTAAAAACAATAGTGTTCTTATTTTAATTTCTTCCCCCTCTCCCACATAATTAATGATTAAATTACCCGTCACTTTGTATCCGCCATTCTTTTGACATTAATATGTCATCAATTTTTTGAAAAATCAGTGCAATATGTGTAATCAACAACGACCAATGACAAACGTCTTTTGTTTACTTTATCTCTTTCAAAGAAGTTGAATATCTTTAATGTTAATGATCTTGAAAAGTTGATAAGTAAAAAAATCTACATTAAGAAAAATAGTTTGGTAAAAAATGTTTTTATTTTTTATTTTATTTTTCAATTTTTCTATTATATAGCCCAAGAAAATAAAATAAAAAAAGGGCGTAGTTACGAAATAATTCGGACAAAGTTGGATTTTGCTGGAGACCATTGTATTTGAGGGGAAAAAGGTCGAAATTTAGGTTTTTTTTAACTTTTTGAAAAAAAAAAATGTTTCGCTTATAAGATTTATATAAAAAAGAGGTCTTAACCACTTTTCATCGTACGGTCAACTAATTTTGAGAAAAAAGTGTTAAATTGGTACAAAGACTGTTTTTAGACAACATTACACTTTTCACTATATTTGACGCTTTTTTTTCCCATTAAGCCAAATTAACCGAAAATAAAAATAAAATGCATAACTCGGTCGCACGAATTTGCTCTTGTTGCAAACTATGGAACTCCATGAAATCATAATCATCATATTTTTCGTTTTATGTTGTTTTGATAAAAACTTTAAACACTCTCTTGTCGGTATATTTAATAAATGTGCCGTACTAAATATAAATGAAATCGGTTAAGTCCTTTTTATAGTTCCGCCCAAATTTGCTGATACGATTTTGATGAAACTTTGTGTACGTTATACTTGTATTTTTCTGAATATATGCAAATAACGAAGATTTCGTGTTACCAGCACAAGATGACATTTAAAGTTTTTAGCTAAACAACATAAAATAAAAAATATGATGATACATAATTTTATGGATCCAAATTTGTTTCCATAGTTTGAAACAAGAGCAAGTTCGTGCGACCCAGTCATTTATTTTTTTTTTCTGTGGTGTAATTTTACTGGGCATTTAATTATAATTAATAATGAAGAAATGTAATGAATTTTGTACTTTTAAAGAAGCTAAAGTCCGATATTTTCGATTATGTATATTTACCTTATAACTAAGTACATATTGGTTTTATTTTTTAAGGTATTTTTTTTTAGCTCAACCAGCAGGAGACTACCCTCTTATAATCTTTCTTTCTTGTCTCGACCCATGTTACACACCTCATCTTGTTGTCGTTTTTTTGTGTAAATCACCATGTATAACATTCAAAGAGATACAATCTTTAAAATTTTGAAAATGTTAAAAGTCATAAATGTTAACAAGATTGACGTTATTGACGCATCACACATTTGCCATTTTGTTCGCATCATTAAGAATGGCACCTACACGACGCAACTACGTCAAAAGGATACAAAACGGTAACTTCATCGCAATGATCTCCTTCAAATATCGTTACGATGTATCTTTATTGGTGTCATGTCAATTTGCATCGACGACATTGATAAATCTTTCAAAATATAAAGATAAGAATGATTTAGCTTGTTCACACGAACAGAGAGACAGGTATATTTACAGACACATTATGAACTTCAATTCAAAATCAGGGAGAAAAGGCTATAAGCAATTTATCCGCACACGTATTGCGTGCGAAATAAATATATCTAGAGTATTTCCTTCAGCAAACACCCTTAAATGAGGCTAAATTAATATGATTTTCCATGTTCACTCCCGGTTTAGTCATTAACATTGGAAATTAGGAATTTCTAATTTAAATCAGATCCGGATCGTATCATCGTAG